>CABEGB010000040.1:0-64788 GCA_901521435.1 Crematogaster levior
TCGACTAGCGTCTCACCTCTATGCTCGAAAATATGCGATTTTCGGGCAAAATAATTTTTTAAATAAATTTCTAATTGTTGAAATTATCAGAACTCTTTGGAAAGGCAATGTACATGCCCAGAACTATACGAGAACTATTTTATAATTAGCAGAACTGTCGAAAATCGACTGGCGTCTCACCTCTATGCTCGAAAATATACGTTTCTCGGGCAAAATAATTTTTTAAATAAATTTCTAATTGTTGAAATTATCAGAACTCTTTGGAAAGGCAATGTACATGCCCAGAACTATACGAGAACTATTTTATAATTAGCAGAACTGTCGAAAATCGACTGGCGTCTCACCTCTATGCTCGAAAATATGTGATTTTCGGGCAAAATAATTTTTTAAATAAACTTCTAATTGTTGAAATTATCAGAACTCTTTGGAAAGGCAATTTGCATGCTCAGAACTATACGAGAACTATTTTATAATTAACAGAACTGTCGAAAATCAACCAGCGTCTCACCTCTATGCTCGAAAATATGCGATTTTCGGGCAAAATAATTTTTTAAATAAATTTCTAATTGTTGAAATTATCAGAACTCTTTGGAAAGGCAATGTACATGCCCAGAACTATACGAGAACTATTTTATAATTAGCAGAACTGTCGAAAATCGACTGGCGTCTCACCTCTGTGCTCGAAAATATGCGATTTTCGGGCAAAATAATTTTTTAAATAAATTTCTAATTGTTGAAATTATCAGAACTCTTTGGAAAGGCAATTTGCGTGCTCAGAACTATACGAGAACTATTTTATAATTAACAGAACTGTCGAAAATCAACCAGCGTCTCACCTCTATGCTCGAAAATATACGTTTCTCGGGCAAAATAATTTTTTAAATAAATTTCTAATTGTTGAAATTATCAGAACTCTTTGGAAAGGCAATGTACATGCCCAGAACTATACGAGAACTATTTTATAATTAGCAGAACTGTCGAAAATCGACTGGCGTCTCACCTCTGTGCTCGAAAATATGCGATTTTCGGGCAAAATAATTTTTTAAATAAATTTCTAATTGTTGAAATTATCAGAACTCTTTGGAAAGGCAATTTGCATGCTCAGAACTATACGAGAACTATTTTATAATTAACAGAACTGTCGAAAATCAACCAGCGTCTCACCTCTATGCTCGAAAATATACGTTTCTCGGGCAAAATAATTTTTTAAATAAATTTCTAATTGTTGAAATTATCAGAACTCTTTGGAAAGGCAATGTACATGCCCAGAACTATACGAGAACTATTTTATAATTAGCAGAACTGTCGAAAATCGACTGGCGTCTCACCTCTGTGCTCGAAAATATGCGATTTTCGGGCAAAATAATTTTTTAAATAAACTTCTAATTGTTGAAATTATCAGAACTCTTTGGAAAGGCAATGTACATGCCCAGAACTATACGAGAACTATTTTATAATTAGCAGAACTGTCGAAAATCGACCGGCGTCTCACCTGTATATTTATAGATATAGGGATCGCTTGTTTTAATTTGATTTGAATTAATATGTTTCTGCTTTTAAAAGGCAGAACTCTTCTTAGAACTCATGTAGAACTATAAATCTTTTTAATTCAAACAATTTCTGATAAGGAAATGTCCGTAGGACAAAGTGAGACGCTGCGTGAAGTTGGCGTCTCAGTTTGTCCTAAGCGTTTTTCAGTGTTTTAATGGCCAGAACTATTTGTTTAAACTATCAGGAACTCTAGAACTATTGAAAATACACTCAGAACTCCCATTTATTTATGAGTTTCCACGAAATGATACGCCAGCTTCACACACACGTTTTGAAGTTATTAAAACCGCGCATACTGCGCGCAGGTTACGCTATAGGTCACGCCCATCAAAGAGAGACAGATATCCTACTATTTATGTTATCTCTCCCTCAGGAGAATGCTCCCTACCACCTCATAAGCAGTCTGTGTGTTAATATGTCTATGATTGAATTGTATCTTATTTGTACTAACTCCCAATTTAACTTATTGCATTAGCATGTTGAATTTATTTTGAAGAGTATAGTTACGATGTGGCAACTCTGAATATGACAAGGAATATGGCAACGCTGTTATAGTCCTGAATCGAGGCTTCTTTGTCGCACGTATTTCGAGGGACTGTCTGTTCTTTTCCCGTAACTCGGCAACAGTTTTAAAGTGGTGGAGGCAGGAAATGTACAGTCCAGTAGTATATCTATGTATATTGAATATTTAGAAAATACACGCTTTTCAAATATGTCTCTCGATCTACATACAACTTCAGATGGATAGGCATTTATGACGTCGAGTGTACGTCGTTTTTAATAATACTGTGACAGTACCATATTAAAAACTAGTACAGTATTAGATTGAATTTAAATTTTTTTTATATGAACAAATAGCGGATTATATATTTGTACACTTAATACATTATACAAGCTGCGGCATTTAAATTGACAAATCTAAATATCATAAAAATAAAACATTGTATAAAAAAATATTTCAGACAAAAGTTGTTTGCTTTTGAGGAGAGAAACAGAATAGCATTATTTATTTCTAATTTGGTGGATGTTTTGAAGGTCATTTCAAAATCAACTTTATTTTTTTAAACAGAAGCCTATATATCTTATCAGATTTTTAATTTACGCAAAAGAAATAAACAACTTTTGTTTGCAACGTTTTTTTATTTATATAACCATTATTTTTAAATCTTTTAGTAAAATTTAATTATTTTATTGCATTTAATTAATTATTAAAGAATTAAAGACAAATAATTTAAGTATATTGATTATTATCACAAAGCATGATTGAATGAATAATTATGTGTGAGTGAGCGTGTGCGTGTGTATGAATGTGTGCATGTTCGGGTATGTGACAAGAAATGGTTAAATGAAAAACCGTTTCAGACACAAGTATATTTTTTTGTGTAAATTAAGAATCTATTAAAAAATATATAAATATTAAAAATACTTTAAAAAAGTAAAGTTGATTTTGAAATGACTTTCAAAACGCCTACCAAATTAGAAATAAATAATGTTATTCTCTTTTCCTCTCAAAAGCAAACAACTTTTGTCTGAACATTTTTGTCGAAACATTAAAAAAAAAATGCTTTGTTTTTATGATATTTAGATTTATCAATTTAAATGCCGCAACCTGTATATATTAAATTATATTATATTAAATTATACATTATACATTATTGAAATATTGCACAAAGAAATGTATACATATACAAAGAGAGATAAAAATTATAATATTATTATTAAAAATATGTGTATTAAAGATATTAAAAATAATATACAAAGAAATACATACAAATTTTATTCTTTGGCTTTAATGAGTTTCGGACATGTATTTGTAAGAGATTGTGTTATGTCGGAATGGTAACACAAATTAACACAGTCACATTACATAAATGAATATATTTAAAAGAATTGCGTCGGGAGATCCTCCCATTTGCAGGATCGCAATCGACTGACTTGCAAAGACACGTCTGCCAGTCTTCACCGAAAAACAAACAACTATCGTCACGCACAGTACGCATGGCAACGACGCTCTGGAAGATTTCCTTAACGTGTGTGAAGTTGACCCCGCACTTTTCGAATTCTATATTTTTATGAATTGTGCTGCATTGTGCTACGCTTGTGCCATATTGTGCCGTAAACCACAATTCTGTAACTCAAAGCATATTCAAGAAAATAAAAAAAAACAAAATTTTTGATAGCCCCGCACTTTTCGAATTTTGACTTTTTTTTTATTGTGCCGTATTGTGCTACAATTGTGCTAACTTGTGCCGCAAACGCGAGATCGATAACATCAATAACAATTAAGAAAAAAAATAAAAACAAAATTAAGATAGCCCCGCACTTTTTCACGATTAAACTCACGATTTTTTTATAAATTGGCACTAACTTGTGCCGTATTGTGCCGTTGGAAAAATTTGAATATCTCATCTTGTTTCGATAAAAAAATTTACAAAGAAAAATTTTAAAAATACATATCAATTACACTACAATGTAAATATAAAATTTCTGCGAGCTGTGCTGAATTGTGCTAAGTTGTGCTATTCAAATTCTACAAGACCTTTATTTTCTACGTTTTTTTTAATTTTATCGACCCCCCCTCCCATGCTAATCCTTGCTTTTCATGCATGTACCTTGTAGAATTACACAATTGTAGCACAATACGGCACAATAAAAAAAAAGTCAAAATTCGAAAAGTGCGGGGCTATCAAAAATTTTGTTTTTTTTTATTTTCTTGAATATGCTTTGAGTTACAGAATTGTGGTTTACGGCACAATATGGCACAAGCGTAGCACAATACAGCACAATTCATAAAAATATAGAATTCGAAAAGTGCGGGGCCAACTTCACACACGTATTTCCTTACACTTCCAACGAAAAGTAAAGTAAAAGTAAAAGTACGGAAATTAATAAAATACACTATTTAACTAACCTATAACTAACCTATAACTAACCTTTAACTAACTAACTTAATTTCTAACTTATTACACTACATATTATAGATAAAAAATAAAAGATATGTATTACAGCACGTTAGGATAAAGCATCCTCTCTTTACTCTGCTAACAAAACATCGGTTTTTATATTTCTAAGCATATGTCACAGAACATAGTGTTTAGACGAAAGTCTTATAAGTTTAAATTAATGAAAAGTTGAACGCTTTATAAAGGTACATTCAAATTTTTCTAAAATGTTATGTTTTTTAAAATATCTCACTACCTGTTATACGATAAGGTATTTTAAAGAATATAACATTTTAAGAAATTTGAGAAACATTTTTTACATATTTGAATTTTGTTTTTAAATAAACTTTGTCATAAAAATTATAAAATTTTCAGAGCTAATAATAGATATTTTAACAGCTATGGCATTTTAGAAAAATCTAAATTCTGATATTTGTATAGAATATTTTTTAAACTGGGGCACAATTCTTTGCGCTGTGCAATCGCCGTAATTTTAACATAATTGGTTTTTTCTAAACTCTAGGAGAATTAACTATTTCTAGGTGTAAAATCTGTTTATGACATTGCATTGATGGTTGTACGCTATTGAATTATACATCACTAAACCTTCTACTTAAGCCTTCTCTTTCTTTTATATATACACACAATTTAGTAGCTTTTAGCTTTTACAGATAAATTTTCTACAAATATCTAATTGTAATCTGTATTTTCAAGTCTTCCGATTTGAAGACCATAATCCTTTCTTATATAGAATGTTTAAAAAATAAGTGGATTAACTTTAAGAACATATGCTATTTACTGTAAGGATGAAAAAAGTCATTGCAAAAATGCTTTCTTTTCAAGTTATAAACACTTTTTATTTACAATAAATTTTGGTAAGAACATTTTATTAAAGAAATTGCGGAAATTATTTTTTTCTGTCTTGCATCGACGTGGATTGTCGAAGACGTTCAAAAATTCCTGGCATATTTCGTAATTTGTTACACGAAACGTTAATATGATTTTGGAGAACATCTACAGTAGCGAGAGTTTCTAATAATGTAAGGTTGTATTTCCAAAAAATTGTAATTTTCATAAGCGTAGACTATACTGTTAAGATGCAAAAAAACTAGTCCAACAAGGGATCCAGCTCATACATTGCACGAAAATTTATACTGATGTCGAGGTGAGTAATACCATATGGATTTTCATTGGATTATTGATGATTATTATGATAATTTATTACACATTTATATATAATTTTATACATGTGTATATACAGGGTGTCCGGAAACTCGCTGCGCCACTTCTGGAGATGATTCAGAGTCCAAAAAGAAGCAACAAAAGTTATATAAACATAGGTCAGGAAATGAATTGTTTCCAAGTTATAATCACTTTTATATTTAAAAAATCGTAATTTAGTTTTCATAATCACAATCAAAATAATCATATTTCTGCATGGCTTTTAAACAAAAATAATTTTATTTCGAACTATTTAGGCGTTACTCAAGATGCACCACGTGGAGATATAGTTTGCTTGATATCCCTCTTTCAAAAATTTTTTTTACGATTAAACATTTTTATGAATTTATTTTCAAATTTTTAACTTTTTTTAATTTTTTGATATTTGTTAATACAATTACATTATTTTCAAACACAAGGATAAATTTAAACAAGTATTTAAATAAAATGATCGCCTTCAGCATGAATGCAGGCCCTTATTCTCCTATCAAAAGAATCCCGTATATCTCCGTAATTTTTGTTCAGTGCGCTTGCTACAGTACTTGTTCAAATTTTATATATGTATATATATGTATATATATTTTATACATGTATATATGTATACAGGGTGTACCAGAACAAAAGCTAGTAATAAATAAATGTAAAAAGAAAATGAGAAACGCGCTTTGACACAATGTATGTATCTGAAGTGCCTCGCGCCAGTCTCGATTGTGCCAGTCCTGACCGCGCCAATTCCACGCGCGATTATTCGTTAACTTTAATGGCTTACCATTCAAATACTACTCATCGGATCTTTTTTTGGTAAAGAGATTTTCGTCTCAGAATGTCACGAAGAATACGTCGGTAACGGACGTCACGCGAGTTCTGGTACACCCTGTATATACAGGGTGTCTGGTAATTCGAAGATCAACTGTAAACTGCAGGTAGAGTAGGTTAAACTGAGCAGAAAAGTCCTGTATAATTTTTTGATATTCTTAATATTTACCGAGATATTAACAAAAAAATATCGGCGAATCCACGCGCGCTTTGCTCGTGCGGCGAGAAGGACGTCCCACCGCTACGTGCTCACTAAGCGCGCAGTGTGGCGGTGGGAGATAGAGCGGTGGGATTATACCAATAATTCGGCGCGGTCGCCGCAGTGTTCTAGTATTACGCTCGTAGGCTCCTCCCACCGTCTCACTGCGCGCTTAGTGAGCACGTAGCGGTGGGACGTCCTTCTCGCCGCGCGCTCTTTCCTCGCGCGGATTCGCCGATCTTTTTTCGTTAATATCTCGGTAAATATTAAGAATGTCAAAAAATGATACAGGACTATTCTGCTCAGTTTAACCTACTCTACCTGCAGTTTACAGTTGATCTTCAAATTACCAGACACCCTGTATATGTATATACAGGGTGTCCCATTATAAAACATCCAGTCGAATATTTCGAAAACCAAGCCCGGGAGAGAAAAATTTTTCAGACAAAAGTTATTTGGTTTCGAGGGGCCCATAAGATGATACCATTGGTTTGACCTTGAAGAATTATTTGAAAGTTACATGAAAGTCACCTCAATTTTTTTAAATGGCATCCCCTATTTTTTATTACATATTCTTGTAGCTGACCTCGAGAGCTTTCCAAAACACTATAATAAAGTATTTTTTCATGAAGTATTTTTCGAGTTATAAAGCTTGAAATAATTTCTTAATTTTACATAAACTGTAAAATATCTCGTAAAATATTTACTTTTCGATGACCTTATCTCAATACTTTTATGCACAGAATAATGAGAGGAATCAATTGGTGTAAAGAAAACACATAGTTGTTTTTAAGAAAAAATATGTAATTGTTAGTTACAAATTGCATATTTTTTCTTAAAAACAACTATGTGTTTTCTTGACACCAATTGGTTCCTCTCATTATTCTGTGCATAAAAGTATTGAGGTAAGGTCATCGAAAAGTAAATATTTTACGAGATATTTTACAGTTTATGTAAAATTATGAAATTATTTCAAGCTTTATAACTCGGAAAATACTTAATAAAAAAATACTTTATTATAGTGTTTTGGAAAGCTCTTGAAGTCAGCTACAAGAATATGTAATAAAAAATAGGGGATGCCATTTAAAAAAATTGAGGTGACTTTCATGTAACTTTCAAATAATTCTTCAAGGTCAAACCAATGGTATCATCTTATGGGCCCCTCGAAACCAAATAACTTTTGTCTGAAAAATTTTTCTCTCCCGGGCTTGGTTTTCGAAATATTCGACTGGATGTTTTATAATGGGACACCCTGTATATATATATATATATATATATATATATATATATACAGATCTTTTTTTGGTAAAGAGATTTTACAGTCTATTTAGAATTCATTTAGGAATCAGTCTTTATTTAACCGTTTAAGAACTAAGATAGTATTTATCATGAGGATAGCTTATTCTAACATAGAATGAACATTCACTATGGGCAAGCTAATAAAAATTCAGAGAGATCTCAGCATCTCTATTGACAAATCTTTCCTTAAAGACGATGTCCTACTATAAATACATTTATCTCGGTCCATCGATTTAGAGAAACAAGATTTTTCTTAACTAGTACAATTAATCGAAGATGAAACAGTAACATTCAAACACCTGCAATCGAAGAACATGTAATTAGAGATGAGCCGAAGAAAATCTAAGACTCAATATGAGACAGATCCTATTAGAAATGCAAAATGTTTTTTCCTCAACTGAAAGATTATGTAGAGGATTATAAACTCTTTACCTTTATATTAATATATTATGTAGAGGATTATAAACTCTTTACCTTTATATTAATATAAAGGTAAAGAGTTTATAATCCTCTACATAATCTTTCAGTTGAGGAAAAAACATTTTGCATTTCTAATAGGATCTGTCTCATATTGAGTCTTAGATTTTCTTCGGCTCATCTCTAATTACATGTTCTTCGATTGCAGGTGTTTGAATGTTACTGTTTCATCTTCGATTAATTGTACTAGTTAAGAAAAATCTTGTTTCTCTAAATCGATGGACCGAGATAAATGTATTTATAGTAGGACATCGTCTTTAAGGAAAGATTTGTCAATAGAGATGCTGAGATCTCTCTGAATTTTTATTAGCTTGCCCATAGTGAATGTTCATTCTATGTTAGAATAAGCTATGCTCATGATAAATACTATCTTAGTTCTTAAACGGTTAAATAAAGACTGATTCCTAAATGAATTCTAAATAGACCCATTTTATAACTTCCAAACAGCATGGAAAGAAGCGATATTACAAGAGGTTGGTGTACGAACAGACTACTGCTTCCAAAGTAATTTTTAAGTCGGTGATCGACGGACGATGGACATCGCCGACTTCGTGAAGGAACCGATTCGGAAAACTGTCAACGGAGTGCTTGAAGAGCGACAAACGTTCCTATATATAAGAACTTGGCGATGATCGAACAGTGTTCAGTACCATGTGATAGTAGATAGACCGTACATCATCAGTCACAACGATTTTTGTGCATATACATGGAAAATATGAATATTTCAATTGATTGTTTAACCTGTATATATTCTTACAGAGCATAATAGGAGCAAGGCTTGTCACTAAAAGAGAAGTGAAGAGATCGATGAACCAAAATAAGCCACACATCGCTGAAGATACGAAGAAACGACAACTGATAACTTTCTGTTTATTTGTAATAGAATGTAAATAGAACGACAATATGAGACATTGATGCGAGGCATGTTGTCTGTTGTAAAAGTGTTTATAACTTAGAAAGGAAGCATTTCCGAATCCACGATTATATAACTTCTTTCAAAGTAAAGTATAGAATATGTTTATAAAGTAAAGTATAAAATATGTTTTTAAAGTTTGTTCTACCAATTTCTGAAACACCAGTGTACATATCAAATTGTACAATATATAAATTATAATAATATTGCGTCTACCACGAATCCTATACATAGGAAAATCTGAACATCTTGCAAACAGTTTAAGAGAGCATTAAAAAAATTAATTAGACTTTCTAAAAATTCAAAATAAAAATTGCTAAAAATTTTAAATATTTAGCAATAATAAAAAATTTAATCTGATTGTATTTATACTGTATTTATCAAAATAAATCATGAAATAAAAAAGAAATGAACATGTATGTTATTCATAAAAATTATAAAATCTCAAATAATCGCTAATCCCCTTTTAAACTATATTTAGATTACTAAAATAATTGTTTAATATTTTTCTAAATGTTTTTTTATATTACATTATGTTGTATGTTTTAGATATGTTTACTATATTATATTACTATATTATATATTTTGTATTTTTATTCATATGAAGGAAGATTCCATTATTGAAATGATTTTGATGTAGTAAAATTGAAAGTTACCTGCTACAAAAATGGAAGACTCCTCAATTTTAAGATCTAATAAAATTTCTTTGATTCAATTTTATTACAGTTTTATATAAAACTAGAATACTACAAATAATACTACGTTTTGCGTATGCTATTTATTTTCGAGTATTATATATTATTTTTAATAATAATACTCCAGTATATTATATATTATTATTATATATAATACAATTATATATTACATATTATTAAATATTATTTTTAATAATATGTATACATATTCGCGCGTGTAATTAATTATACAATGTCTTTTTTAAATGACTTTAAATATCACTTTTGAACAATGTATTTTAACGAAAAGGATGATTCAGTTTAAAGAAAAATGTTTCAGATAAAAGTTGTAAGGCTTGGAGTGGAACAAATATTGATAAAATTAATTTTCGGGAAAAACTAATTTTTCGAGATTATGAAGATCACCGCCATTTTTTTAAATAAAATTATATGATTTTTTAAATATGATTTTTCTCGTTAATCTGCATATAAAAAAATTAAGGTAGAGTTATTGAAAAATTAATAGTTTACGAGATATGTTATACTTTATTCTGGTATATTTCTTTTCTAGTAACATAAAGTAAATATTTAATATATAAATATATAAATATATAAAATATTTTATAACCTATTCATTTTTGGGCAAGTATATCTTAATATTTTTATGCATAGACATGAATAAATTTAAAGAGATGAAAAAATTTACAAATAGAAAATGTAGTTGCTTTTCAAAAAAGATACATTGTTGCAAATTGCAAATTGCACAATGTATTTTAGTTTTTTTTAACAGGAACTCTGTTTCTTTATACAACTTGATTTGTCTCATTGTTCCGTGTATAATATTAACACATTCGAGATCGGAGACACAGTTCTACGTTATTTTAAGTTCTTTAGCTGAATACTGGTAATGTAGTTTTATATCATTTCAAGTTTTTTTAGTTAAATACCGACAACGTTGTCCTACGTTATCTTAAACTTTTAGTTGAATGTCGGTGATTAATACTAAATATCCTAAATATCCTATCCTTAATTTAAGCAACTCTATCAATTTTAATATTCAGTTATATTTTCAGTTTTTTCAGCTATAGATTTTTGGAAATTATATATTGTATGTGGCGTTCAACTCGCCCGACAACCGCTGGTCGCGAATTTGTTAAGATATACTTGCCAAAAAATGAATAGTTTACGAAATAATTAATACTTTATGTCATAGTGTACTAAAATAAAGTGAAATATCTTGTAAATAAATGAAATATCTTGTAAACTATTGATTTTTCAACAATTCTGTCTTAATACTTTTATATGTAGATTAATGAGAGAAACCACATTATGTAGAACAAAATCATATGATTTTATTTTAGTCTTCATATGACCTTGAAAAATTAATAATTTTTTCGAAAATTAATTTTACTATTATTTGTTCCCCTTTAAACCTGTCACCATGCAATTTTTGTCTAAAACACTTATTTCAAACATAAAAGTTATAAGATATTCTAGTGGGTTGGTTAAAATGATGGTTAAAATGATTCATTCTATATTAATTAAGATGATCCTATATAATGTGATAGTGATAGTAATTACTGACATTTCTTTCATATTAAGATATCTTTTAATTGGTTTTACAGAATTTTGCAAAATTTTTTTACGTATTATTTTATTAAAGTACGTACAAAAATGAAGAGAAAAACTATTGATTTTATATAAAAAATGAAAAAAATTAAAAATTTACTTATTTTTGGCAGAGATATAAAACTTTGATCTGACGATAATATTTGTTAAACAAAAATTTTACAGTTATATGTACATTGAATGCTTGCTATAGAGACAACATGTAAGAACAATATCATGGAATTGGAACTAACAATAAGATTGAGAGCCTAGAAAAAAAAGATTTTTTTCATTTAAAATTTTATAAATGCAAATGTATTAGGTTATTCGAAAGTTCGTTTTAAGTTTCACGAGCTCCGCATTTTTATGTTATCAATAAGAGTGACGGCGCTCCAAATGATTTTGTGTTTCTCAACAAACTTTTCCGGATTTGTGAACTCTTTAGGAAAATCTCGCAGACCTTGATGCAATCAGCAGAAATCAGGTGAAAGTATGAAGAATTAGAAGGTCCACTTTCGCTGATGTATTGCTTCCAGTGTGGCATCACGACTTCAGACTCTGAATGAGACGTCCTCTGTGCATAGAGATATTTGCGTCACTTACCGAACAGTTTGAAAGTGGTATCGAAAGTTTGAAGTTGGCGATTTCAACGTGGAAGATAAAGTTCGCTCTGGCCAACCTCCGAAGTTTGACAAAACGCTTCTTAAGGGATTCGTACGCGAAAATCCACAAGTAACTGTTAGAAAACTCAATACTCTGCACAAGTCCGTTTTCATCTAGGAAGAAGCTGGGGTTCTTAACTTGACTGGATGTCTAGATACTACACGAAATGAATGAACGGCAGCTGATGGAACGTGCAACTTTCTATGTGTTCAATGGTACAAAAAAAAGGAACCTTTGAAGAAGAACCTTTTTTTATAGGGTCCATAATGAGCGATGAAAGTTGGATCCTATACAACAATGTTAGTCACAAGAGATCGTGGGCAACCAGGGCGTCTGTGCAAACCAGAGCCAAGCCGGGGCTTCACCCAAAGAGTAGATAGTTTTTCTGAGCATCTGGGATTTTAAGTGTGGTATTATGAGCTTCTTCAACCGAACGAGACCATCAACGTATAGCTTCCAACTGGATGAAGACTATCGCATGGAAGCACCCTGAACTGATCAACTGACCAACAAGTGGAGTTGTCTTTCACCATAATGAGCCAGACCTCACGTCGCGATGTTCATCCGTAGGAAGCTGCAGGACTTCAAATGGGACGTTTTTCCTCATTCTCCATATTCTCTCATCTTTGTCCCATCCGACTATTTCTCTCTTTAAAAAATTTTTTTCTTCGGAACAAAAAATTTGAGGCTTTGGTAACTCAAAATTAACATCATCTCGATCAATTCTTTGTCAGTAAGAAATCTTTGTTTTGGAATAATGGTATCATGTAGAACTCGCTTTCGGGTTACCCGAGAAAACAAAGTTATTGGACAAAGGTTTGCTAAGAGTAACAATAAAGTTACTCTTTGAGTAAAATATTACATCCTGAACGTGCATAGAACATTTGAAACAAACTTTCTGAATAACCTAATAGATGTAGAATGATAAAAAGAGCAGAATACGAGTGACAGTAGATGCTGAATCTTGCGAGAGATGTCACTGCAATCAATTAGACAGACATCTCGCCCTCTACATCCTCCTTTCTCGCTCATACACATGCTATTCAATGATTCCAGAATGCGGACGCTCACTTGAAGATTGAGTGGAAATATACAAAAAGAGAAAGCACATTTATACGTGTGTGCTTGGAGCTTTGATCAACTGTTGTCATAATGTTCTTTTTTTCTCCCGCGTTGTATTCTCGCTGTTCGCTAAACTAGTCGGTTTGACAATTTCAATATATGTGTATATTACGTATATTCTAATAATGTTCAGCAATTAAGTTAATAAACTAGAAATAATAAACTAAAATATAATTTCGCCATATTCAGTCTCAGCTAGAGAGGATCTTAGTATAGCTTATTAAGTCTATTTTTATGTGAATGTTATATACACTTTCACATTTTAATTAATAGATTGCGCGCCGACTTGGTTTGTGGATCTTAAAACACAGCCCTCTTTGTTTGAGAAGTGGAATCCATATATTTAAAAATTTAAAAAAATTTTAAATTGATTAATTGATTTAATTTTTGATGTTAACAAGTCTCACATTTGAAATTTTTGTATAGAATTTATTGTGAAAAAAGTCGACGCACAATCTATTAATTAACCAAGATCTTGTTATAAACATATATTGCAAATGATAAAGCGTGATCAATTCGAGTTTGAATTATTGAGTCAGCTAACTTAAACTAATTAACAGCAAAAATATAACGTGAGAAAAAGAGAATATTATGTGGTGAAAAAAAAGAGAGGACATGTCTACTATTTGCTGGTCAAAGCTTCGAGCGTACATTTTCTGTTTATGTGCATATCCCTGTCAAAAAATGACTGTGAAATAATAGCTGAGATGATATTTCATATCCTTTGCAATACTGCGTGGGGGAAAGGTGTTCCAAAAATACTAAAATATTAGTATCGGTAATTGGGAATCAATTTAATTATGTGATTGTATATTTCTAGTTTTGACTTGTTTCAAGATCGAAAGTAACGACGTATCTGTTAAAGTGGGAAATTCACATTAATAATATTACTAGACAACAAAAGATCCAGTTTGACTATAAATTAGCACCTTATCAACTTATTGATTAATTTAAATTTATAATAATTTAGAAATTTGGTGAATTTTAATACATATATTATTCATATTTTAAGTTATTTTAATTTATTGTTTGATTGTTTGGCACAAAACCAAATTAATATAAATAACTTTTGGCTAAAAAGATGCTCATAATCGCGCACTTAATTAACGAGCTTGACCGCGTCTGGGCGATGCATCCAGCATTAAAATAGTTATGGGAAAAACAGTTGTTGGAGCGTTATTCAAAGATTATAAGACGAAAGAATATTTCAGGAAAAAAAGCATCTTATTATGTGGCATCATGTCACGACTACGTCTGCTGTGGTACAAGTTGCAGAGATTCTTGCTGAATTCCCGCCTGTTTGGCGACCATAAAGAAGGAATTCCGAAAAATGCAGGCCAGAATTGATGATTCTCGAAAAGCTGCTGATCGATGCCTTTGCATCTGGTGCCAAAAAAAAGGAATAGCGATTATACAGAATGCGCAAACGATCTCATATTATTATCTGGTGCATCACATTCAAGAATTTACGCAACTAATGTATCTTTTAATTTTGTCCGGACACGTCACCAGATTCCGCTAATGGAGGAAGACATTCCGAAGACAACGATAACTATTGGCATGTATGAATTTCCATACACATCATTCGAGTTGCGGAATGCGGTACAAATGTTCTAACATTTTACCGACGTGCTGTATTATCTCAATTTTTTCTATGCGTATATCGATGACGCATATCCTCGTTGCGTCATCGTCAGCGGAGGAAGCCACTTGTGAGTATTATTCGAACGGCTGCAGGCATATAGGGGTGATAATCAAATCTTTTTTGCCAAATCTTTTGTCTGGCACTACTTGATGACCTCCTTCATGGACCAAAAGAAAGACGGTAATGTGGACTCGGGCTCTACAAACATTCGAAGCATCGAAAGAGAATTTAGTCCAAACTGTCCTTTAAGTCCACCCAAAAATCGATGTGGCACTCGTTTTATTTATTGACGCATGCAAATATCTGAGCGACATTGCTACAGTGAGACAATGATAACTGGAAAGCTTTAGCTTTTTTTCAAAGGAGTTAAGCCCAGCTGAGTCTAAATACAGCATTTGACAGGAATATTGTTAGCTATATAACTCTCGATTAAATATTTCCAGCACATGCTGGAGACACGCACGTTTGCGATGTGTACGGACCATAAGCCATTAACTAGCATTTCGACAGAACTCCACATTCAGTTTTGTCATTTGGATTTCATTAGCTAATTTACGATCGACATTCGATGTGACAGGCGAAAAGAACATTGTAGCTGATGCATTTCGACTTGGACCGATTTCAACTTGTTGCATAATTTGGCTCACCTGAGATTAAATTGATGGACAAGCATGTGGTACAGCACTATGTTTGGCAGTCACTAGCAGTAGACTACCGTAATCGAGCTCGTGTGCCCTGTGAATAATTCAAGGTATCTCGGCACCTCTTGGGAACTTTGCCACGTCTAGCCAATTTGAGCATGTTGAGCATTGGACATTATCGTAAGGTGTCAGTTTCAGTGGATAAGCGATACTGTGCGTAAACCGTTTCACTGGGCATTCTCACTGAGAGATCAAGAAGCGGGGATGGTCGCATTTTACGGAGAATGGATTTGTCAATTCCGGACGTCACTGTGAATCACGATGAATCAAAAACATCAGTTCGTCAGCTAAGCGGGCTTATAGGAACACATCTGTGGCTGATAGTATTATCCGTAATCAAATGGTCAAGTGGTTCCACCCTCAATATAAGGCGATGATCAGGTACATGGAGAACAACCTTTGGACTAAAGTATTGTCGTGTTCGTGCATGCGACACAAACATGGTGTCTCTTACGGACGCAGTTTCTTATGGACATAGTCTTACAGTGAACATGATCTCTTACATGGTCATGTCGCTTGCGTGTAGGCGCCCTGAAACGTCTTCTTCGCGTATCTGGCAACTCGTTAAAACCGAAGTTGGACGCCAGACACGTATAGTACTTGCCAATTCACGAAACGAAAATAATTGACCGTTGAACGATCGCCGAAAATCACCTTTTACGCGAGGGACTGGCCAGCACATCTAAAACAGAAAGGAGTACGGCGGTATCAAGCAGTTGAAATTACAGGCAGATGGCAGACAAGTCAATGAAGCAAGGCGAAATTATATAAAGAAACTGATAATTTCTAGTTTTAAGGCTTTCGTGGCCATTGATATCGTTAACCGAGAGGGTTTCCGGATGGATGCCACGTGCGTGTTGGGCACTTTGCCGACGTTTCGCAAACATTGCAGCTTGCATCATCAGGGCTAGGAGCTTCGATTCTGAGCTCTCTTCGGTTGCGGTAGTCCTTATATACCCCCGTTGTTCCTGGTGGGGAAAGGGGGGGGGGTTGATTTGGTCAGTCAATCAGAATGTTTTAATTGATCGGCCGGTCAATTAAAAAACCCGGGAGGACGGTATGCCAAATAAGATTTACTTGAAGACCTTTGTCACGGTTGAGGTTGTCAGGATGTTTCAAAATTTCCAGACCTTCACGATATTTTCTGGCGAAATAGCTTTGTAAAGAGGCCAGTCTGGTGGACTTATCGTGGACTTATTGCACGGAATGTCCAGTCTCCATCCAGTGTTCAGCTAAAGCTGATTGAGAAAAGTGGCTGTATTTGGCACACCGCTGGTGTTCCTTGATCCGTGTACTGATCTTCCTCCCGGTTTCTCCTATGTACACTTTTCCGCAGGCGCAAGGTATTTTGTAGACACCTGGTGTTTCCAGGCGTGGTCTTTGATCCTTGGGATTTGGGAGTAACTGAGAAATCTTCTTTTGGGGCTTGAAAATTACTCTAATGTTATGTTTATTCAAAATTCTGCCTATGCGCTCCGCCGTACCTTGAAGATACAGAAGGACAGCCGTCTTTTTCTTTTCTCTCTCTTCATCTAGTGTTTCGGTGATGTTGAGACTAGAGATTTTGTTCTTCAATCTCTTGGTTGTCTGATTGATGCTTTTGCTGTTGTACCCATTCTTAGTCAAGGCCTGATTAAGATGTTTTAATTCTTCATCCAGAGAAGTTGGTTCAGAGATTGTGAGAGCTCTGTATATCAACGAACTGATAACTGAATTCTTTTGCGAAGGATGGTGATGGGAGGTTGCGTGAAGATACCGGTCAGTGTGGGTTGGTTTTCGATAAACCTGATGGCCTAAGGTGCCATCTCCGTTTCTTCGAACCAACACATCTAGAAAAGAGATTTGGTTCTTTTGTTCTACCTCCATTGTGAACTTAATGTTCGGGAGTTGAGGAAGGTGAGAAAGAGTGGGAGAGTTTTTCTGCCGTGGCTCCATATAACAAATATGTCATCCACATATCGGAACCACGTGGAGGGTTTAAGGGGTGCGTTCTTCAGGATTTCGTTTTCGAAATGTTCCATGAAGATGTTCGCAATGATAGGGGAAATAGGGGATCCCTTGCTGCTCCAGAAGTTTGTTCAAAGAACTCTCCTTGAAACTGGAAGTAGGTCGAGGTTAGGCTATGTTCTATTAATGGAAAGAGGTTGGCAGGAAGTTTATCGGACTTTTTAATAATGTCCAATGTATCCTGGACTGGGATATTTGTGAACAATGAAACCACATCAAAACTTACAAGGATGTCATTGGGTTTTGTTTTGATTTTTGCAATTTTGCTCACAAAATCGATAGAGTTCTTGATGTGAGAATCATTGAGACCAGTGAGTTCTTGGAGAGGTTTGGTGAGGTAGCGGGCTAATTGGTAGGTGGATCCACCGATATTGCTGACAATGGGACGTAAGGGCACTGATTCTTTATGAATCGTAGGAAGACCGTAGAGTCTGGGAGCCGAGGATAGGCAGAATTTTGAGTAAATATAACATTAGAGTGATTTTCAAGCCCCAAAAGAAGATTTCTCAATTACTCCCAAATCCCAAGGATCAAAGACCACGCCTGGAAACACCAGGTGTCTACAAAATACCTTGCGCCTGCGGAAAAGTGTACATAGGAGAAACCGGGAGGAAGATCAGTACACGGATCAAGGAACACCAGCGGTGTGCCAAATACAGCCACTTTTCTCAATCAGCTTTAGTTGAACACTGGATGGAGACTGGACATTCCGTGCAGTACGATAAGTCCACCAGACTGGCCTCTTCACAAAGCTATTTCGCCAGAAAATATCGTGAAGGTCTGGAAATTTTGAAACATCCTGACAACCTCAACCGTGACAAAGGTCTTCAAGTAAATCCTATTTGGCATACCGTCCTCCCGGGTTTTTTAATTGACCGGCCGATCAATTAAAACATTCTGATTGGCTGACCAAATCAACCCCCCCCTTTCCCCACCAGGAACAACGGGGGTATATAAAGACTACCGCAACCGAAGAGAGCTCAGAATCGGAGCTCCTAGCCCTGATGATGCAATGTTTGCGAAACGTCGGCAAAGTGCCCAACACGCACATGGAATCCATCCGGAAACCCTCTCGGTTAACGATAAACTGATAATTTATTCGAAAAAAAAAGAAACAAAAAAGAAAGTATAAGCCGTTAGAGAGTGACACGAGCTAGCAGTCACAATCGATAACCAGTAGCGTGAGATGGATACTAAAATTAGACAAAACGATAACGGACAGAATACTATTCGAATGTCTGTCTGTCAATAACAGTAATTGAGTTCAGACAGAATAAAAGTGAAGCGGAAATATTTAACACGATAATCATTGAATGAGAAAATTACAAAATAAACGATATTTCAATGGCGATATCATGCAGCGTAACAATGCAATCTCTGTATCGAAATCGAAAACATAAGATTGTCGTAGTTCACAGGGTAGAACTCGAATCGACTCGCGATTGCGAGATAGGACAATATTCTTTGCTGCGATGCAAGAATATATCCCAGGGTCTTATCGTGATTAGTACGGCACAGCTGCAATCGGCGAGTCGTAAACGCTCACTTACAAAATCTTAGCAATCGGAGATTTGTAAATGCTTGCTTACAGAATCTCCTGCTACAGTAGTACAGTACGGCATGCGATATTATCGAGATTGCGGATGGAACATGATCGACCGGTCGCTACTGTAATGTCTACAGAATTCGGCAATGTACAATAAATTGTCTATTTCTATCTTTTCTTATGTTATTTAGTATTTTTTCTTTTTTTATGTTGTTTAATATACTCTTCAACAATGAGGGAGACTCCTTTATTATCAATTTCTGCTACATTTTAAAATACCATCTTATATCTTCCTTTCCGTTCCATTTTTCCTGCTTCTCCTCTCTTCCCTTGTCTATTCTTGTTTAAGAGCTGTTCTGTATGCTTTTCTTTTCCCCTATTTCTTCCTTCCCTTTTTTCTTCCCAACACCTTCATTCTTTGTTTTTCCATTTTTCTTTCCTCTGCTATCTCTCAATATTTCCTTTCTTTCGTCTCAATCACTATTTTCCATTTATTTATTTTATTAGCCCCTACCTTTACTTTATTTCCTTTTTTTTCTTTACTTTTACCATTTCCCTTATCCTTTCTCACATTCTTCTCCATTTCATGTCAAGTCTTCTGTTATCATCTTCTCTCCTTCAGTTCTCCAGTTTCTTTTGCTCACTTTTTCTCCTCACTTCCTGGTTTTCTTCCACTATCCTACTATTCTTTCCCTGTTTTTTTATTTGTTTTATATCTTCTATTTTTACTTCACTCCAATTTCCCTTATAACATTCTCCACTCCAGATTTTGTGTTTCCTTCGTCTACCTTCAACCCTTTCACTAAATTCTTTTTCTCATTTTCTTTCTCCAGCTTCTTTTCCATATTTCTAATCTTCTTTTCCATCCGCTCTATTATTTCTTTTTTTCTCTTCTTCAATTGTTTGACCCTATTTTCTATTCACTTGTAATACTATCCTTTCCTTTCTTCTAATTTTCTTTTGATTTTCTTCTAATTTTGTTCCATATTTCCACTTGGATTTTTTTCTTTATCTAAGCCCACTACTTCTTCCACTCTTCCTCCCTACGTTTCATCCTATTCAAGTCCTTTATTTCATTTAAACTTTTCTCGAATTTAATTCATCTGTAATATCTGTAATATCTATTTATTTCCATAATCTTTTTAACATTTTTTGCAACTTCCCCATCCACTGCATCCTTTCCAACTAATGAATCCTGCGTTTTTTTACTCTTTTGGAACACTTTTTCATTTTTTCCTTCTCCTTTTATTCCCTCTTTTCTGACGAGGTGTTGGAGACCTTCTGCCAGAGTCGTTGAACGAACGCGTGATGTCATGCATCTTTACCAGGAATTGATCGACGGTTTCAGTCGGTAAGGCCATAGCAATGCCCCGAAGAGAATTACTGCTAATCCCGGAGATAAGATATGAGATAGCATCCCGATCCGGGAGCTTGAGTCTTTGCATAATCGCCAATTTGTCAATGGCGTATTCCTAAAATGTCTCTTGTGTGAACCCATCGACGGCTTCCACTTTGCATATCACTGACTGAAAAGACACTGTTCTTTTGAAACGCCGTATCGTAAAGTTTTGAACACGAACCAGGATTCGTTGATTGAGCCTCAAATTGAACCACTTCCGCGCAGATTTCGACAGTACTCGTCGCCGCAAGGAGAATAACGTCTGATACCCCGTGTATACAAGCTATACATTCCACCTTTTCGATCCACAGATCAACGTCACTATCTTCTGAGCCGGAAAAATCTGGGAGCTGATTGGCTAACAGCTTGACGGCCTGTGCTGACGATTCCGCAGAAAATGACGCAACGCTCGTATTTCCTTGCGAACGTGGCGGTAAAGGGGAATCACCATTGCCCGCTTGCGAAAACGTATTCGCGACTGCCGGGGTTAGCGGTCGAACTGTATTTTCTTCCGCACTTAACCTTGATAGCAACTGCGTGAGCAGAGTGCACAGTTGCGACATTTCACAGGTGCCGGATTCACTGCGCTATTTGACGCGGCTGATAGTCCGGGTCCCAAAGAACCAGTCTCCATTCGCACTGTATTTGCCCTTGGGAAATTAGAAACAGACGCGTCACCCGTGGCCTCTTCGCCACCACGCGATTCATTGTTAAGTCCGTTGCTCTCGAGATACGACATTATCACGTTCATACACCCGATCCGACTTTTAGCAGGTTTAAGTCCGTAACGCAGCGTTCCCTCTCGCGAAGCTCTTTGTACTTGATTCCAACCGCTGTCGTTCCTTACACCTCGACCGGATTGCGTGAAACGTTCACGTGCACAAAATGGCGGTCGAGAGAGATGAAGATAGAGATGCCGAAATTCCTGAGAGTAAGCTGAGCCTGCATCCCACTTCTGATGCTGAAAGAGTGAGGGTTGAATATCACAGAACGTCACAGTATGTCAACAGAATGCATATACGCAACTGAACTGTATTTGATTGTATGAAATGCACAGAGGTTTTATGGAATTGTAGCAAATTTAACAATATTGAGATGTGTTCTTCTCTACACTGTGCATACTGCTCGAGCCATCCCTTCCCATCGTCACTTGCGGACTCCGCTCTCCGAGCCGCCGCGGGCTCGCGCTAGGGATGGGCGATTTTCTCAAAAGAATCGATTTTTTGAATCGATCTAGATCGGAGACTTAAAGATCGATTTACCAAAAAATCGACTATCAAAGAATCGATCCTTTAAAAATCGATCTTTTTATCAAATTTTAAAAAATATTAATATAATTATAAATATAAATATAATAAATATAATTTAAAAAAAACTACACAATTTTTTATTATTACAACACATTTTTGTTTAAATATAAAATAATCATTGTTTGTTAATATATGTTTATTAATTATTTTGTGATATATATAAATATACATTTTATAAATACTTTATACAAATATATATAAATTTTACATATTTATATATGTGTTATGTGTGCGTGCGTGCGAACGTGTGTGTATGTGTGTGTAAATCCTATTTTTATTTTTTATCACATTGCTTATCAGCACATTTAGGTTCTACAACTCATTCTACAATGCGTTGCAGATGCTCGTCGCCAGTCGCAACAGGGCATTTGCTCCAATCAAATTGCATTATTTTTAATATCACTGAGTTTATCATTTAAATGTAATACTTAAATTGAATATTGCACATTTATACATGCATTATTGCGACTTTTCTAACTTATAAATGAAAAAAGAAAAATGTCAGCACGTTTAGACATGTATTATTAACATTTTTTTTAATATCATCGAATTTATCACTTGAATTTAATATTCAAACTGAATAGTGCATATTTTATATATTATTGCATATTTATATGCATTATTGCGATTTTTTAAATTTATAAATAAAAAAAATAGACTCTTAAATCAGGTACGAATGTAACTTAATCTGAAAGATGCCAATCTATCATATTTAAAGAACTTAAAAATAATAATCTAGAAAGTCTATCACCTTTCAGTCGATTGCGATTATCTAACATTATATTACCAGTACGGGAAAACAGTCGTTCCGAAGGAACTGATGTTGCTGTAGTAGACAAGTACTTAAGAGCGATCTTGCTTAAATTAAAGCTATTACCTTCTAGAGAAGTCCAGTACTGTATTGGATTTATTTCTAAGGGCAGAATGTCTTGGCTGAGATAATTTTTCAATTGATTGTGTAAGCTTGATCCAGAACTATTTTCCGAAATTAAGTCATTAGCCTTCGCAACTAATAAACTGTGGGTACTCCACAAACTAGTTGAGTCGATTTCAGTACGCACACTAGCTTGATTTTTTACATTTACTTGTTTATTCTTTGTTACATCTTTAAGTAATTCATTAATTTTATGAATTGCATTACAGCATGACAATTGACTTTCGAAATATAATTTACGAAATCGCGGATCAAGTATCGTTGCAATTGCATAATGCTCATTGTTTTCAATATTACCAAATCTTATATTAATTTCCTGCAAAATATACTTTTTTAAATGTTTTCCAATATCGGACTCTGGATTTAGCGCGTTTATTTTAACACGTAGTAAATAAATCATAGGAATGACCTTGCTAATTGTAAAATATTTTTCACCAGATATTTCTGCAGTAATCGTTTCAAACGGTTTTAACATTTTTAGTATTTCTTGAACAGTTGCTACTTCAAACGCGGATATCATAGGCGGAGAATTTCGTTGATTAATCAAAACTGCACTTACATTATCAATTACTTGCATGAATCTTTCAAGCATGTAGTAAGTAGATGACCATCGCGTCGAAACTTCTTGAATTAATTTCAAAGGAGTTCCTGTTCCCGAAGCGCTTTGACTTTTGCGAAATTCATCCGCCGCAACAACGCTATGTTTAAAATAACTTACAATCGATTTAATCTTATCAATAAGTAGTTTCAAATCTGGCAGTTTTTCAAACATTTTAGCGGGAATAAGATTTATCGAATGCGAGAATGCTACATGTTTACTCTTGCCAAAAACAGTTTCTACTGCTTTTACTATGTTTGCAGCATTGTCCGTTACCACAGCTTGAATTTTACATAACGGAATATTCCAATCCTTACAGACTGTATTTAAAACGGTTCCTAAATATGTTACGGTATGCCTTTCTTCCAATTCGTATACTCCTATTGACACAGAAATCAATTCATCTTTTAACATAAAGTGAGCAGTTACGCCCAAAAAACTGATCGTATTTAAGACTTCGGTCCACACATCACAGGTTAAGGTGATTGTAGTTGCAGCCGACATTTTGTTCATCATAAGAAGCGACAGCATTTCATACTTATTGTCCATTAGTTCCGTGAATTGTTTACGAGCAGGAATTTTATAGAGAGGAGCAATAACTTTTAAAAAATATTGAAAGCCAGTCTTTTCGACCGTATTTAATGGCATATTATCTTTGGCAACCATGAATAAAAGGGCGTTAGTTATTTCCGCTGCCTTACCACCTCCATCTGTAAAATGATGGGTCAATAACTATTATACTTATTATTAATATTTGTTTATAAATATATTATAAATATAAGTAACAAATAGCCAAAATTAGTGAATAAGTGATGTTTTTAAAAACTGCTTTGAAGCAAATTTACCATTTTGAGTTACACATATGTACAAAAAAATTAATTATTTAAAAAAATATTTTTTGTAAACTACTGTTACTTATTGTTCTAACTTATTTTTTCTTTACAAATTTAAATAATGTTAAAATGCAGTTGCTTATAATATTTACCTTCAAAAGCTTTGATCATTTTTATTGCAGTATCGATGCGTGGTTGCGAGGAGCTCTTTTTGCGTATATCAGATATTAATATTTTTGAAGCATCAGTAACCTGTAAATTTTATTTTTGTTACATTACAAGTATTAAAATTATTTTGTAAACATGTAATAAACTACAATGACTATCTTTTTTGCATGTATTACCGATGATGTACTTACTTTAATTTCTGTACTTGTACTGGGCGTAGCATTAGGCGTAATATTTTCAATCTCTTCAGTCTGAAAAAATAAATTTCGAGATATTAGGACATTAAAAATATGATATAATTTAAATACTTTTTTCTTTAAATAAAGCCGGGTCTACAATAGGCGCTAGTAAGCCTTAAATCGTCAGAAACTGACCAATCACAGTCGATTATTCTCCTCGTATTCGACTTGATTGTTCAATTTCTTACAGCTTAAGGCTTACTATCCCTATTGTAGACCCGGGCTAATGAAAGTACTAAAAATATAACAGAAATTTTTTTACTTACACAATCTTCAGCAGGAATATCTTTATGTATTTCAATGAATTGGTCATCTGTTTGTTAGGGCTGTTTGACTAGGCCTTAGACCTAGTCTACAATCAAGTCGTAAGTCGTTGTCGTAAGAAATTAACCAATCACAATTGAATATTCTTCTCTAAATTCAACTGTGATTGGTTAATTTCTAACGACAGCGACTTACGACTTGATTGTAGACTAGGCCTTAGACAGTCTCGAGTCTCGTGTAGAAAAAAGATGTCAACAAGAACACGTGATCAGTGATTGGTTGATTCTGCAGAGGTCCAGAAATCAGTGTAATTGGCTAACACTGATCACGTGATCTTGTTAGCATCTCTCTCCTATTCGAGGCTCTGGCTGCAGACCAGACCGGCGAACGGTTATACCCAATAAGCGTACAACTTTTTCGAAAAGCAGGTATCGCTCGCCGCTCTGCATCCAGTCTTAGACATTATTAAGGGTCCTTCTACATTAGTAGCATCGCAGCATCACAAGCGTCGCAAACAATAAAAAACCAATGCGTCTAACGAATTTTATATTGGCTGTGTTCTAAAATTGCTTACTAGTACTGAAAATCTATAATTTACGTTGCGTAAACTATAGATTTTCAGTACTGGTAATCAATTTTGGAACACAGCCAATTGCTGGATTCACACTGTATCCGACGCGCGTCGTACGACGCTCCGCATCCAATCAGAAAGCAGGATTTTGCTTCGTATCATCGGACCGCTTGGCCGTCCGTCATTCTGATTGGATGCGGAGCGTACGACGCGCGTCGGATGCAGTATGAATCCAGCAATTCTTATAGGATCGCAGCGCGATCTTTGGTTTGCAAGAATCGATTCACTAAATTAATCGAAGCTGTAAGATCGATCTAAAAAATCGAAAATTGGATGCAAAAGAATCGATTCTTCAGAAGATCGATTCAAGATCGCCCATCCCTAGCTCGCGCCAATCAGGGCCTTAGGCCGCGGTCGTCAACTGCCGAGATCAAATTTAGCATTGGAACTATTCAAACCTTACATTTGCTTGTGAGTATTTAGTTTACTGCGGACTTTCGAAGTGTGCACATTGCTCAATAAGCTTTAACTTATAGTGGCTTACTCTAAAGAATAATATTATTTTTTTTACAAAAATGTTAAAAACGTGCGAATTGGATTTAGCTAAACGTTTGAAAATACAATTATTTTTTGAGGAAGGAAAAAATAAAACACAAATCGCAAAAATGGTGAAATGTCCTCACAGTACTGTAAGATAAATCATTATAAAAAGACTAAAAGTCACGAAAACTTAAAAAGAATTGAGGTTTTACATGGGTGGCAAATACTTTTAGCCAAAGCTGTATATATTTAAATTACTTGAAGGACATAATTTAAAATATTATTTTTCTGTAGAAATTGATGACCAAGAATAACCATCACATTTTCCATTAATCCAATATACTCGATAGTTAAATTAGTCATTAGTTGAAACAACAGTTGTCCTATCTCTCATTTGATAGCTTAAATGTGCGGAATTATAGAGTTCAGTGTAGCAACCCAAAGGAAGTTTTGATGGAATTGGATACTTGAGTAGAGGATATTTCCAAATTTCCGAATTTTTCTTTTGTTGATCGAGATTGTGTCTTTATTTAGTCGTCAATGAATTTGTTGCAACGGAATCATATAGCATTCGTTTTAATATTTGTATATGATTTGTATATGATTTTCAAAATCAAAAAAACTATACGAATCTAACCATACATCTTTACATTTTATTTAGACGAATGAGATAATGAAAGTTACTTGTGTAACATACTGCTCTCTATACAATTTCTTAAATTCTTGTATGAAATAAATCAAGTTTTTTATCATAAGTGTTATTTCTATTACAGTCTCGACGGTTACACAGTATGATTGCATAGTACAATTTAAACTGTTAAAGGGAATAAAATATTCTTCAAGAAAAGAAATCTTGCAATAAATTCCTATAGCATGGCGCGAGCAGGAGCTATAGTGCATGCTGCGCGGTAACTCCTGCGTACGATCTTACACGGAAGCGGTGCGTGATGGATAGTCGTGCTGTTTAAAAACCTGGCGCAATGTAAAGGGCCGGTGTGAGTTAATGGCCGATCGCAGGAACGGCCGCAAAATCGCGCGTCGTGTTAGACACGCGGTAAGTAAATGCGAACGGTATCGCGCTTTCTGACGAATAGGCGGTCGTCATGAACCTATAATATATGGACTGCTCATGAGAGAGAGAGAGAGAGGGGAGAGAGAGAGAGAGAGAGAAATGTGTCTCCACCGGAACTAAGAGAGAAGTCTGCACACATGTCAAAACTTACCATCTATTGCCCCCAATTTTTTCCTGTTTTGTCACGGCGCAGATGTTGTGCGCATTCTCGGAGGGGAACTGTGAAGTTTGAAAATTGAAAAGTTTTATTTTGAATCTCTCTCAGTTTTGGCGAAAACACGAAATTTCGTATGTAAGATAAGGGAATGAGCAGTTCATATATTATAGGTCCATGGCTCGTGTTGGATGGAAGGTGATAATATCGGGCTAAATACACTTGACGGAGGCGAAGTACACTCCTCCCCACGCTGTTAGGTATCCTCAAGATGCGTGGCACACGCGGCCGGCTACCGAAAACGCTCGGCGATGGAAAGAACACTTCACCTCCTGGGCGTCGACTCATGGCTAGGTGAAACGGTTTGATGAGATTGGTCGATGCCGAGATAACGGCGCGTCGCAATCGCTTGGCCATCTTTGGGTTCACTCGGTGATCCGAGCGATAAGCGCGAGAGACTGCGTGTCTTTAGCGCACGCTCTAGGCACATAATTGTGGAGAAAATTTAAAATAATGGAAATTTAAAACAATTACAGCAGCGAAAAAAACAACAATGACATTAATAATAAAAATAAAAATTTTGACACAAGAAATGCACATCTATCTCAAAGAATATGGTGAAAATATTGAAAAAGTATTGAGGAATATTAATTTTGATGTTTCGTTTACGATCCCTAAGAAATTAAACTGCATAGTTAAAAATAATAAAGATACACTGAACTTTTTAAAACAGACAGAGTTTGTATATAAAATAGATTGCACACTTTGTAATGCTTGTTACATAGGATAGACAAAAAGACATTTAGAAAACAGTTAAAAGTTACAGTTAAAAGAGCAAAATGACATTAAGAAACACGAATTTAACCATTCAATTATGAGCAAATGTAGAATATCTTACGCACATAAATTCGACTGGCAAAACCATAAAATTTTATATAAAGAAAGACATAAAAAAAAGAGAGATAGCAGAAATGCTATTTATTAAGGTTGCATTCCAAAACGTCTTATTTGGGGAAAATTTTACTCAATACTCTATAGCTCACGTATACTATAGAAATTGAGTAAAATTTTCCTCAAATAAGACGTTTTGGAATGCAACCTAAGAAATGCAATTAGGCTATTAACTTACAAAAAGACACTGAAAACATAACTGCGATTTACGACTTCATAAGCATTATTTGATTTTGATTACTTTTACTTATATTTTTATTTATATCTTTATCTATTCTTTTATCATCTAACATATACATATTTTATTCATCATCTAACATACATTGGCTTGTATCTATTTATTTATCATTTAACTTATACGTTTTAACTATTTATAGATGTGAAATTCTTTTCTTTGCCAGTGGTAAGAAAAAACGAGGAAAAGTAATAACTGACTCCAAACCGGCACAAGTGATATATTAATCGACGTTTATTACGTTTCGACCTGAGGTTTAGGTCCTTTTCAAATATATCTATAAATACGATGTGAAGGAACTATTAACAATCATTGAAAGGCGCAAAATTATACATATAAAAATAAAAACTTACATAATTAGCAGTCCAGTAAACACCAAATACAAGATTAAAACATTGATGACAGTGAATCGATATAGATTTCGTTCGATATAAAAGTCGTCTGATGTTGGTGACAGCAAAGGAAGGACTGAGCAAGATTAAGTTCAGCAACGTGACGTACAATACAAAATTATAGCAAACAAATAAAATAAAATAAGAAGGACATAAACCATCATATATAAAATAGAAAAATCGGGTCAATAGTCTAAGATGTAAATAATAAATAAGAGAGGTTTGTCAAGAAGAAGTAAAAGGAATAAATTATAAAATATTAAATAAAATAGAAAACTCGGGTCAATAGTCTAAAATGTAAATAATAAATAAGAAGAGGATGTGTCAAGTAAAAATAAAATTATAAATTATAGAATATTAAGGAGTCCGTCGTATATCGCAGTCAAATTCTCCGTGTCTCTTTGGGAGTTGATTGCGAAACTGCATCTCTTGATGAAAAGCATTTCAGCAATCTCCCTTTTTCTTGTATGTGTCTCTTTATGTAAAATTGTAGGATTGTTCCAGTCAAATTCATGGTCATAGGATAATCTATGCTTACTCACGACAGAATGATTCGCGGTATGTTTTTTGACATCATTCTGGTGTTCCTTTAGTCTGGTAATCAGGTGTCGTTTCGTTTGCCCTATGTAGCATGCGTTGCAATTCAAGCAATTAATTTCATAGACTAATTCCGTTTGTTTAAGAACGCATAGATTATCCTTGCCCTTCTTAATGATTACATCCAATCTATTACCGATAGAGTACAGCACTTTAAGATTGGCATTCGTTAAGATGCGTTCAATGTTTCTTCCAACTTCTTTCGAAAACGGAATGACAATGCAGTTATTTGCATCGAAAGCAATGTTGTCGTGAGAATTATTGCGTCTGTGCTGTAGCTCCTTGAGTCTTTTATTAATATGATGGTTTATGAGCAGTTTTGGGTAGAGATTATTGCGTAGAATTTGTTTGATCAATACAATATTTCTTTGGTGGAATCTCTCGTCGGACAGTAAGATAGCTCTATCCACAAGGTTCGTAATGGTGTTTTGTTTGTATTTGAGCGGGTGATTAGAAAAGAAGTTTAAATATCTTCCAGAAAAGGTCGGTTTGCGGTACCAATTCGTAATCAGAGTGTCGTTATCTCTAATGATGATCGTGTCAAGGAAGGAAATGGAAAAATCTTTTTCAATTTCGTGGGTGAAATGTAGTCGAGGGTGATAGTTGTTGAAAACATCGAGAATCATGCTAATTTTTGATGTGGGAGCGATCATAAATATGTCATCCACATATCTGTAAAAAACAGGAATGGAGAATTTGAGACGTTGTAGACAATGCGTTTCGAGGTCGTCCATTACAATGTCAGCAAGAATAGGGGATAATGGAGACCCCATAGGACTGCCGAAGATTTGTTCATAAAAGAGCCCCCCGAAACCAAATTTTTTCTTACCACTGGCAAAGAAAAGAATTTCACATCTTTTAATATCACCATTGACTTGAAAATATGGTGCCTCCCACGAGAGGATTCTTCAACTACATCACCGAACAATATGGAAGGAACGCCACAAGACTTCTGAAAGCATGGATATCTACCCAAAAAAAGAGGTGCCTTCTCAAACAACAACTCACTTTTTTGCTCAGATGTAGAAAATATGATATTCTGCCTCCTCACATTCTCAATTTGCGCGCGAACATCTTTCTATCGTGTTACAAAGCCATATGTAAATTCAACGCTCTTAAAGAACGTACTCAAAGGAGTATGTTGAATCTGGAACTCAAAGATGCTCATAGCCAAATTCACCATGTCAAAATAAAAATTTGTAGAATAGAGGGGAAACTTACTTCTCTTCTTCCTCCTGTTTTAATCAACTCCTTTTATACATATAATGAACACAAAATAAATGCATTCAATGTTACATGCAAACACAAATCGATCAATAAATTTAATCTTCTTTTAAGAAAACTTAATACTTCTTACAATCCATTTAACAATATGGACACTACCAAGTGGATAGTGAACATCAGCGAAAAAAGAGTTCCTGATTCAACATTAAACTTCTTAAGTCTTGGTGACAGATTTGCGCTCCCCCTGAATAGGAAAGACTTGAATGATCGTGTCAGTTACTCAACGGGTATTGTTAAAAACTTCGAGAACGTAGCATACAAATTAGACAAAAAAGTCGCGGATTCCACACGCAACTCCATCAGTAATGTTTTGACCAAATTTTTAAACACTGACAAACACATTAACCTAACTGACAAATTCATCTTGAAGGAATTCCATGAATGCAAAAAATTCCTGAGACAGAACAAGGACTTACTAATAACTAAAGCTGACAAAGGACAGGTTACAGTCATTATCGAACGAAATGAATACGACAAACAAATGGAGACTTTACTTAATGACGAAACGACATACAAAAAACTAAAAAGAGACCCTACGAGATCACTTCAAAATAACATGAATGATTTAATAAAAACATGGAAAACCAATGGAATCATAGACGAACAAACTTACAAAACATTGCGCTGCACCAACGGAAACCTCCCGAGATGCTATGGACTGCCGAAGATTCATAAAAGCGGCTTTCCTCTTCGCATCATCGTATCCGCATCTGGGAGTCCGCTATACGGTGTTGCGAAGTTCTTACATGAGACACTAGAAAAATCCGTTCCTAAGCCTAAATCACATATTAAAGACAGTTGGACCCTTGCCAAAAACATCAAAAACATGCACATTGACTCCAATCACACTCTCCTTTCCCTCGATGTCACCGCACTATACAATAATATTCCTAAGGAGTTAGTATTCCAAGCCATTGAAACCCGTTGGGATCATATTGCAAAGGTGACCAAATTTAATCTACAACAATTTCTTTTTGCCATAAACACAGTTCTTTCTTCCACGAGTTTTGGTTTCGGGGGGCTCTTTTATGAACAAATCTTCGGCAGTCCTATGGGGTCTCCATTATCCCCTATTCTTGCTGACATTGTAATGGACGACCTCGAAACGCATTGTCTACAACGTCTCAAATTCTCCATTCCTGTTTTTTACAGATATGTGGATGACATATTTATGATCGCTCCCACATCAAAAATTAGCATGATTCTCGATGTTTTCAACAATTATCACCCTCGACTACATTTCACCCACGAAATTGAAAAAGATTTTTCCATTTCCTTCCTTGACACGATCATCATTAGAGATAACGACACTCTGATTACGAATTGGTACCGCAAACCGACCTTTTCTGGAAGATATTTAAACTTCTTTTCTAATCACCCGCTCAAATACAAACAAAACACCATTACGAACCTTGTGGATAGAGCTATCTTACTGTCCGACGAGAGATTCCACCAAAGAAATATTGTATTGATCAAACAAATTCTACGCAATAATCTCTACCCAAAACTGCTCATAAACCATCATATTAATAAAAGACTCAAGGAGCTACAGCACAGACGCAATAATTCTCACGACAACATTGCTTTCGATGCAAATAACTGCATTGTCATTCCGTTTTCGAAAGAAGTTGGAAGAAACATTGAACGCATCTTAACGAATGCCAATCTTAAAGTGCTGTACTCTATCGGTAATAGATTGGATGTAATCATTAAGAAGGGCAAGGATAATCTATGCGTTCTTAAACAAACGGAATTAGTCTATGAAATTAATTGCTTGAATTGCAACGCATGCTACATAGGGCAAACGAAACGACACCTGATTACCAGACTAAAGGAACACCAGAATGATGTCAAAAAACATACCGCGAATCATTCTGTCGTGAGTAAGCATAGATTATCCTATGACCATGAATTTGACTGGAACAATCCTACAATTTTACATAAAGAGACACATACAAGAAAAAGGGAGATTGCTGAAATGCTTTTCATCAAGAGATGCAGTTTCGCAATCAACTCCCAAAGAGACACGGAGAATTTGACTGCGATATACGACGGACTCCTTAATATTCTATAATTTATAATTTTATTTTTACTTGACACATCCTCTTCTTATTTATTATTTACATTTTAGACTATTGACCCGAGTTTTCTATTTTATTTAATATTTTATAATTTATTCCTTTTACTTCTTCTTGACAAACCTCTCTTATTTATTATTTACATCTTAGACTATTGACCCGATTTTTCTATTTTATATATGATGGTTTATGTCCTTCTTATTTTATTTTATTTGTTTGCTATAATTTTGTATTGTACGTCACGTTGCTGAACTTAATCTTGCTCAGTCCTTCCTTTGCTGTCACCAACATCAGACGACTTTTATATCGAACGAAATCTATATCGATTCACTGTCATCAATGTTTTAATCTTGTATTTGGTGTTTACTGGACTGCTAATTATGTAAGTTTTTATTTTTATATGTATAATTTTGCGCCTTTCAATGATTGTTAATAGTTCCTTCACATCGTATTTATAGATATATTTGAAAAGGACCTAAACCTCAGGTCGAAACGTAATAAACGTCGATTAATATATCACTTGTGCCGGTTTGGAGTCAGTTATTACTTTTCCTCGTTTTTTAACTATTTATATTTATTTATTTTTTGTATACTCAATTTGTTCGGGACTTAGAAGACTTAGACGGTTGAAATTGTTACCGCTCAGTCCCTCTCGTGCCTTCACGAATCTTTGACACATTTTTCTATACTTGCACAGACTGATATCTTTTTTTATTTATTATTTTATATTTTTTGATTTTATTTGACGCACAGCCTTCGTAAGTTGTAAATTAATATATTACAAAATTGTAGCGTTGTTTTTAAGAATGTAACCTTTCTTTTTAGTATGTAACACAGTTGTGTGAAGAAATATACCTCACTTGAAAAGGACCAAAACTAATGGTCGAAACGTCGTAAATATAAATAAAGACATTATATAGCCAATTTATCGTCAAATAATATCCTTCTTTTTGGATTTAATCATTGGCGAAGAGATTTTTTTCTTCCAGTAAAATTTTTTTCTAGTAAAATAATGGACGCTACGACGGGTATCCGACTGATGTTTGTCGGAACGATACAATTTTAGGAGTACATCGTATAAAGTACAATATATAGGAGATTAGATACACATAAATACAATTTCTGCTAGTTGTTGTTATTTAAGAAACAAACGTAATAATAATATTCATTCATATAGCCTTAATTTCTGTTTATACTGAAAAAATTCAAGGGATTTAAATAGATCTCTGTAGCTTTTTTTAATTAATCGTCTGTTTGAATTTATGATGTTACACAACATTATCAAAATCAAATAGGATATTTCTATTTTATTATAAATCTTATTTTTTTCAGAGAGTGTATTATTTATCCTTGGAATATTATATGGGAAGATCGCTGCAAAATACAATGATCAATTTAGGAATACAAGGAGCATGCGACGAAGCCATGTATCAGGCAAGACTACTTTATTTAATTAAAAAAATGAATTTATAGAAAAATATGTCGAATATAATGAAAACTTATTATACATATAATTAATCATTTTTACATTTTTCTGAAATAAATTTTAAACTGAATTATTTAAAAGTATCTTTTTTGAAATCAAAGTTATAACATATTAGGTGTACTTTACTTCCGCCGTTTTTTTCCCGAAATTCGAGGCTTTATTGTAAAAAACTGGTTATACATTTATGATTCAAAGTATTGTCCATCGCTGGCCACTACTTTCTCCCATCTTTCGGGCAGCGTACGAATCCCGCGTCGAAAAAACTGGTTATCTTTTGAGGCGATCCACGCGAATCGATCCAATTTTTTACTTCTTCATAAGACCGGAAGTGTTGGTCAGCCAGGCCGTGTGCCATTGATCGAAACAAGTGATAGTCAGAGGGAGTAACGTCTGGAGAATACGACGGGTGGAGTAGGACTTCCCATTTCAACGTTTCCAAGTATGTCTTAACCACTTTCGCAACATGGGGTCGAGCATTGTCATGCTGCAAAATCACTTTATCGTGTCTCTCGTTGTATTGCGGCCATTTCTCTTTCAATGCTCGGCTCAAATGCATCAATTGCGTTCGATACACTACGCCGAGCTGGTCCCACCAAATCCAGAGCATGACCTTGGAGCCGTGACTTTGGCCGTCGACGTGGAAGCATGGCCGGGAACTCCCCATGATTTTCTGCGCTTGGGGTTATCGTAATGAACTCATTTTTCGTCCCCAGTCACAATGCGATGCAGAAATCCTTTCCGTCTTTGCTTTTCAAGCAGCTGTTCACAAACAAACAAACGCCGTTCAACGTCTCTCGGCTTCAACTCGTACGGCACCTAATTTCCTTGCTTCTGAATCATTCCCATGGCTTTGAGGCGTTATGAAATGGCTTGTTGAGTCACTCCCAATGATCGTGCCAATTCTTCTTGATTTTGACACGAGTCTTGATCAAGTAATGCCTCCAATTCTGCATCTTCGAAAATTTTCTCTTCCACCGCTATGCCGGTCTTCGACGTCAAAATCACCGTTCTTGAAGCGTTGAAACCACTCACGACACGTTCTTTCACACTAATAGCGGCCTCACCATAAGTATTTGAGAGCATTCGATGAGCCTCAGCCGCAGAGGCTTTCTTCATATTGAAGCAGAAAATTAAAACCTCCCGCAAATGACAAGAATTTGGCTCGTAAACTGACATTTTCAATCGAGAATAACTTTATGATGCAGACACAAATCGACTAATGTTTCTATGGGGTTATGTTGACAGTCTGACAGATGCCCACGTTTATTGTATGACGTGATCTATGATCTATTTATTTCGACCACCACTTACCGCTAAAGTCATCTATAGGAAAACAGCGGAAGCAAAGTTGTACACCTAATCATCGATATAATACATCGATATAAAGTTATAGCATATATTAACTCTTTTGGATATTTTATTTTAATATTACGATAATTCAAGTTTTTAACATTTTATTAAAATCCAGAGAAATAAGTTTTAGCGTTTTAAACAGTAATTTCTTTTATACAGCTTAGATCTCGCCATTTTTTCTATTTTTGCTTACCAACAGTTGACGTCTTAATCATCTTGTATAATTGTGATCATTTCTTGTAGATGGGTTTGGATATAGAAGAATTGCAAGAACTCGAGGAAGACGCTGGACTCGGTAATGGAGGATTAGGTCGTCTAGCAGCCTGTTTTTTGGACAGCATGGCCACGTTAGGTTTAGCCGCTTACGGATACGGTATACGTTATGAATACGGTATATTCGCTCAAAAGATAAAGAATGGCGAGCAAATAGAAGAACCCGATGATTGGCTCAGGTATGGCAATCCCTGGGAGAAAGCTCGGCCAGAATTTATGCTACCAGTAAATTTTTACGGTCACGTAATCGATACTCCAGAAGGCAAGAAATGGACGAATACACAGGTAATAGATAGCAGCACACATCCTGAGTGTAAAATATCGTACATTTTAATATACGATATTTTACACTCAGGATGTGTGCTGCTAAATGTTGCTTTTATTATAATTAATTTTGCTGGTTTCTTTTTTTCAAAAAAAATATGGTGGAATCTGCAATTTTCAAATAATTAAATGGAAAATTCAAAATTAAAAATCTTACAAGAGAAAATATATGACGAAATATAGGGTGTCCGTAACCTAACATCGAAGCTTTCGTGTACAGGTAGAACAGGTAAAATCAAGTTGAAAAGTTCTTTACCACTTTGTTGTTTTCACAATAATTAACGAGAAATTAATTTAAAAAGATCGGCCAATCCGCGCAAGTAAAAGCGTGCGAGAAGAGACTTCCCCATTGTAGGATGATAGGAACCAGTCTGCCGCGCGGTGAAGCAACGGGAGGAGCGCTCCACAAAGGACGAACGCGGATCCTTAAACTCTATCTAGATAAGGACCCGCGTTCGTTGTGGCGATTGTCCTTTGTAGATCGCTCATCTTACGATGGTGAGGTCTCTTCTCGTCGCACTTCTACTCGCGCGGATTGGCCGATCCTTTTAAATTAATTTTCTGTTAATTATTGCAAAAATGCAACAAAATGGTACAGGACTTTTCTACTTGATTTTACCTGTTCTACTTGCACATAAAAGTTTTGGCGTTAGGTACAGGACACCCTGTGTATTTCAATCGAAATTTGATTCAAAGCTTACAAAAAGCATATGAAGTTAGAAGGAAAGTAATGATCGAGCTTTATCGACATTTTGATGAAGAGAAAATTAGCTTTAAATTTTGTAAAAAAGCTGCAATTAAAAAAATGTTCGATGATTTTAGAATACTCCGTATAAATAAATAATCTATAAATAATAATTATTCTATTTTATGTAATATTAATTGATGTTATGTAATATTGTTTATTACAGGTTATTTTTGCCATGCCCTATGACAGTCCAATTCCCGGGTATAAAAACAATGTTGTCAATACATTAAGACTGTGGTCCGCAAAATCACCCATAGAATTTAATTTGAAGTTCTGTAAGTCTCGAACCGATCAACTTCCACGATATGACAACAGTTTCTCTATATGTCTGACTTTTTCAGTTAACGACGGTGACTACATACAGGCTGTGATTGATCGTAATTTGGCGGAAAATATCTCCAGAGTTCTTTATCCCAATGACAATTTCTTTGAGGGCAAAGAGCTCAGGCTGAAGCAGGAATACTTTATGGTAGCTGCTACTCTACAAGACATCATCCGAAGATACAAGTCTAGTAAATTCGGCTCAAGAGAACATCATAGAACTGATTTCAAAACTTTTCCTGATAAAGTAGCTATTCAACTCAATGATACGCATCCCTCGTTAGCTATTCCTGAGCTGATGAGAATTCTTATTGATGTTGAAAAACTTCCTTGGGAAGAGGTATATATATCATATAGAAATTATCTATATGTATACAGGATAGATCACATTTTAATCAATCCTTAGAATATCTCCTTTACATTTAAAGTAAAAATGTTTCGGACAAAAGTTACATGGTTTGGAGGAAGACAAATAAGGGTAAAATTAATTTTTCAAGATTATATGAAGGTCATTGCCATTTTTTTACATTATACGATTTTTTTACATAATATGATTTCTCTCCTTGATGCATATAAAAGTATTAAGGTAGAATTATCGAAAAATCAGTAGTTTATGAGATATATTTTATACTTTATTCTGGCACATTTTGGCAGAGATATAAAATATTGAAAACTATTTATTTTTTGGTAAGTGTCTTAATATAATATATTATATGAATAATAAGGTGAATTAATTTATATGAAGAAGACAATTACTTTTCAAAAAAGATACAAATTACAAATTTTATAATTTTTTTTTTTTACAATAACTGTGTTTTCTTTATACAATTACTTTATATATTAATTCATCTCATTATTCTATATAAAAGGTTGCCAAAAATAATTTACGAAATATTTTATACTTTCAAAATGTATCAGAGTATTGTTACATCCAAGCGAGATAAGCACACTTGAAATCGAAAAGCACACTTGCCTGTCTTCGTGCAACCACGTCTGTACTTTTGTCCGCACTTTCGTCCGCAAACTCCTCTTCGCGCAGAGAAATTACTAGATTTTGTTATCGAGACACAAGCTCGTTTTATTAAAAAGGAGTAAGTTTGTTTAACATGACAGTTTCGAAAACAGTATCGCAGAATTAATATATATCAATATTTTCCGTTGCTAAGGAGCGACGTTAAGCGTGTGTCGCACTACAGATTGCCAACGCGTATTGGATTGAAATTATGAATCACGGATCGGAATTCAGCCAATCAGGGCAAAGCGGTTCTGGATTGCATATCGCAGAATAGACGGCTTTCTATTTTTACACAATTCACTATCCGAACTAATAAGATGCTGAGTTTCGATCACTTGCTCAGTTGTTTATGGATGGGTGAGCATAAAGTATTCGTACTGGTCTGCTGTGACTTGTGGCCACTTATCATAACTCATGCAATGGATCCAAAAGTGATTTTCACAAAAGACATCGAGTGCATAATTATCGAAATGGCATCCTTTGTTCTGTGAAACAGCATCCTTTGTTCTGAAATACAATTCTAGAAGAATATCATCGATACATATTCACGATATCATGATTCATAGCCATTAAAAATAACAAAGACAAGCACGGTTTTCTTTTTTCATGTATCGATTGAAATTGTAATGTAAATTGAACATTGTAAGCGCACACCGTAAACCGAGTCCGTAGTGTGAACAAAGAATTCAAGTTTGATAATCCGCAATCTCAATCTAAAGTCTGTGGCATACGATACGATTTTTTGTACTGGATTGCTTACGAGAGCCAATTAGGATTAAGCTTCAAGTCACTTGATCTAAAATTCTGCAACCTTATTGGCTCTAGGAGGCAAACCAGTACGAAAAATTGTATCGTGTGCCGCAGGCTTTAATCTGCATCCGCAATCCGTAGTGTGACGGGCTTTAGGGCCTCGGCATACGAAGTTCCGTAGCCGTAACGTAAGACGTACCATAAGAATGTACCAATCATGACAAGTATTTTTGAACGTTAAGGTTACCATCTTGGAGAGATCTATTTGATCGTGATTGCTCAATTATTACGTCTTATATACGTTTTATACAATACGTCTTATATACATCTTACGTTACAGCTACGCGACTTCGTGTGCTGGGGCTCTTAGATACATACTCCAGAGACGACTCAACGCAGTTCGGGTCACCACAGGGGTTACCACAACGCTCGCGCAACACTATAAAAATATCTCAAACTTTTGTTGTAAATAAAGTCTGTGGCACACGGTATGATTTTTCGTACTGATTGCCTATGAGAGCCAATAAGGATGCAGAATTTCAGATCAAGTGACTTGAAGCTTAATTCTAATTGGCTATCGTAAGCAATCCAATATGAAAAATCGTATCGTGTGCCGCATGTTTTAATTTTTCAACAACTCTACTGTGATACTTTTATAGCAGATTATCGAGAGGAATCATATTATGTAAAAAAATCGTATTATTTAGAAAATGACGGTCTTTATATGATCTTGAAAAATTAATTTTTACGAAAATTAATTTTACCATGATTTGTTCCCCTTCAAGTCATGCAACTTTTGTCTGAAACATTTTTGTCTCGAACGAGATATTCTAAAGGAATAATTAAAATAGCCCACCCTGTATATGAGAAAAAAGATATTTATTTCAAAAAAAGATTGTTAAATTTAAAAAATGTTTTTTTAAACAATTTTATAACATATATATTATATATAATAAATATAATACATATACAGGGTGTCCCATTATAAAACATCCAGTCGAATATTTCGAAAACCAAGCCCGGGAGAGAAAAATTTTTCAGACAAAAGTTATTTGGTTTCGAAGGGCCCATAAGATGATACCATTGGTTTGACCTTGAAGAATTATTTGAAAGTTACATGAAAGTCACCTCAATTTTTTTAAATGGCATTCCCTATTTTTTATTACATATTCTTGTAGCTGACTTCAAGAGCTTTCCAAAACACTATAATAAAGTATTTTTTTATTAAGTATTTTCCGAGTTATAAAGCTTGAAATAATTTCATAATTTTACATAAACTGTAAAATATCTCGTAAAATATTTACTTTTCGATGACCTTACCTCAATACTTTTATGCACAGAATAATGAGAGGAACCAATTGGTGTCAAGAAAACACATAGTTGTTTTTAAGAAAAAATATGCAATTTGTAACTAACAATTACATATTTTTTCTTAAAAACAACTATGTGTTTTCTTTACACCAATTGGTTCCTCTCATTATTCTGTGCATAAAAGTATTGAGGTAAGGTCATCGAAAAGTAAATATTTTACGAGATATTTTACAGTTTATGTAAAATTATGAAATTATTTCAAGCTTTATAACTCGGAAAATACTTAATAAAAAAATACTTTATTATAGTGTTTTGGAAAGCTCTTGAAGTCAGCTACAAGAATATGTAATAAAAAATAGGGGATGCCATTTAAAAAAATTGAGGTGACTTTCATGTAACTTTCAAATAATTCTTCAAGGTCAAACCAATGGTATCATCTTATGGGCCCCTCGAAACCAAATAACTTTTGTCTGAAAAATTTTTCTCTCCCGGGCTTGGTTTTCGAAATATTCGACTGGATGTTTTATAATGGGACACCCTGTATATTGTATATATACAGGGTGTCCCAGAATCACAGGCCAATACTGATAGGGTAGGTAGGGGATGGGGGACTAGTGGAGACAACACCACTACTCGCACGCTCGCCTCACCGACAAGCGGCTTGTCATAGCGCGCCGCGGATTCGTACAACTTCCACCCTCTGTATCTCCGCGGGGGTGCATGATCGGACAGAGGTGTCCTATCTCATTCCCATCCCATCCCCTACCTACCCTATCAGTATTGGCCTGTGATTTATTACACTGTATATATTTATATATATATTTATATATTTATTATATAAATTTATTAATAATAAAGTAATCTTTGATTTTGTGATAAAAATTTTAAAATTTTGAAGAAAAAATTGGGTTAAGTAGGGAGGATATTTTAAAAAATTTACAAAACAATTTTTTCCTCATTTCCATTTTTTCCTTCCTTCCTATTTTAAAATATAATAATTTTAAAGTCATTCACAACTTTTTTTATTAACTTTTTTTATTAATTTATTATTAATTTCTATTTTTTATAGTTTTGTTAATATTGATTAAAAAACTGATTTTTTTTTCAAAGAAATGTTTTACCTCTTAAACATAAGATTGAAAACATATGAAAAAAATACAATCTTTTATTTTGATCTACAACAGTGTTCGGAAAACTGCACTTTTCAGCCAGATTCCGAAGTGGCGGGGAAGTAGTCGCTAGGGCTCCTCCACTACTGTGTATTTTAAAGTTTAAAACATATTATAACTTATAAAAACGTACATTATAGGTTGTATGTAAAGTATATTAATAATATATATTTTTATGTTCCATTATTTATATAATTCCATTATTAAAAAATTAAAATTAACAAGGACCAGTGCAAAGTACACCCCAGCCTATTTTTTATACATATAGAAACCTTTTTTATAGGAACCCTCCTGAGGCACAGAGTTACATGCACGAGGCGGCTACTTTCCTGCCGCTTCGGAATCGAGCCGAAAAGTGTAAAGTTTTCCGAGCACTATTTTTATACAATAGAATATAAATAGACTACAATAGAATAAAAATTATTTTGTAAACTAGATTTTTTATTAATTTTATACTTTCATACCTAGAGGATATTAATTTATGTAAAAAAATTTACACATATTGTTGCACACGCGCACCCGGAACAGCACTCTCACACTAACACTTGCGCTCACGCCGGATCCGCGGCAAAGAAGACACAGGATCGTAACGAGAATAAAACGGCTTTATTATCAACAGATTTAAATTACAAAGCGTCCTTTTGGCTCCAAAAAGTCCAAGCAACAACAACGCGCCTGGCAACGCGTAAACAAGCGTCGCCAGGGAACGAAATTCATAATCTAGTACGCATCCTCACTGTGTACCAGGTGACCAGACGCAGGTGCAACAATATGTATAAAGATTAATTTATATTTTATTTTATTAAGAAAAATGAAAATTGATATGGCTTTGAGTAATAGTCAAATTAAGATATTTCAGTGTTCCTTTGAAGTTAAATAATTTTTTATTTAAAACATTTTTTCTTTAGATCTCTTAATTTACTGGTTATTTTTTTGTTAATTTACGAGTTATTTAAATTGAAATGAACATCTTGTATTTGTATAAAAAGTATAAAACTTTCAACGAATTAAAAAATTTAAAATTTAAAAAATTTTAAAGTTAAAAATTTTAAAGCTAGAAGCTCTCAAAGATTTTTTGTTTTGAATATTTATAACAATTTACTTATCACCAATATATCTGATATAATTTGATATGTTTTGAATCTTATTATTATAGAACAACAGAATTGGATTTGTTGGATTTTAAGTTTTTATCTATCAATCGTATATTTAATGGTACACCTGACGTTATTGACAGAAAAAATATGTTTATCACGTATAAACACTTGAAACAAATATCATAATTTTTAGGCTTGGGATATTACGACACGTACATGTGCCTATACAAATCACACAGTTCTTCCTGAAGCGTTAGAGAGATGGCCCACCCATATGTTGGAGAGCATTCTTCCAAGACATTTGCAGATCATTTATGAGATAAATCACCTACATCTTCAAAATGTCACGGCCAAATGGCCCGGCAATGTGGATCGCATTCGTCGAATGTCTTTGATAGAAGAGGAAGGTGAGAAGAGAGTGAACATGGCTCATCTGTCGATCGTCGGTAGTCATGCCATAAACGGAGTTGCTCGCATCCATTCAGAAATTCTCAAAGATAGTGTGTATGTAGAGTTCATTCAAGAGCTAATATTTGAAAAAAAAATTATAAAATATTTAAAATATTTCGTTTACTTTTGTTAGCTTCCGAGATTTTTACGAACTGACACCGGAGAAATTTCAAAACAAAACGAATGGTATCACACCGAGAAGATGGCTGCTGCTCTGCAATCCAAATCTATCCGATATAATCGAGGAAGTCAGTACTTAAATATGTGGAGCATTATTTCAATAACCATGATTTCTGTATGTTATAATTTTGGGTGATTTTTTTATAATTCGTAGAAAATCGGTAGCGAATGGACAGTTCATCTAGAGCAGTTAGAACAATTGAAGAAATGGGCAAAAGATCCAGTATTCCAGCGTAACATTGTTAAAGTTAAACAGGAAAATAAATTGCGATTAGCCCAGATATTAGAGAAAGAGTATGGTGTACGAGTTAATACGGCATCCATCTTTGACATTCAGGTCAGAATACAGACAACTAAAAAAGGGGCATATAATTCCCTTTTGATTAAATTTTTTGACTGATTTATAACCTATTAATCCTTCGATAAATGTTAACATTATTTTGAAGTAATTAATAATTGAAAATGTTTAAAAAAATGTTTGACAAGTTAAATTGTTAAAGAGAAGATAGAAGACAAAGTTATTAATTTTAATTAGCTCTGTTAGAATTTATTTATGAGATTTTTATTATGTAAATATAAAATGCTAAAATTTTTTTAAATACCATAAACCTTGAGATTTCTACTAAAGAAAAATCGTTTTCAAATCGGTCAAAGAAGCTATAAAATCAAAAGGATATGGGATGATTTTTTTAATTGCCTTATGTAATACTTAATGATAATATGCATAAATTACACAAATAAATTAATTCAGCAAAATTTGGAATAAGATACAGCATTAAATTGTTACATTTTATTAATAGGTGAAGCGTATACACGAGTACAAACGACAGTTGTTGAATTGTTTACACGTTATTACTTTATATAATCGAATAAAAAGAGATCCGTCTGCTCATTTTGTTCCGAGAACTGTAATGATAGGTGGTAAAGCGGCACCAGGTTACCACTTAGCGAAGAAGATCATCAAGCTCATCTGCAGCGTTGCTAATGTGGTCAATAATGATCCGATCATCGGTGATAAGCTCAAGTTGATCTTTCTTGAAAATTATCGGGTGACTTTGGCTGAGAAGATCATACCGGCCGCAGATCTAAGTGAGCAAATTTCGACCGCTGGCACTGAAGCATCTGGCACTGGTAACATGAAGTTTATGGTCAGTAATATATTTGTCAAGGAAATGAAATTGAGATTGCGCACTTGTCTACATGCCTACAAGCGAAATAATTTCAATAAGTAATCTCAAACTTATTCGATCGAAGCGTCCATCGAATAAATCTAATTATTTCTTGTTATTATCTTGTTTAATTTATTTTATGTAACGTTTGACTGCAGTTACAGTTATTGTTGTTATATTCCAGATAATCCTGATAATGGAACTTTGCATTATTGTTATAGTTGAACGGTGCGTTAACCATTGGCACGTTGGATGGGGCAAATGTAGAGATGGCAGAGGAGATGGGGAATGATAACATTTTCATTTTTGGTATGACAGTGGAAGAAGTAGAAGCTCTGCAAAGAAAAGGCTATAATGCATACGATTACTATAACAAGCTGCCGGAAGCCAAACAATGTATTGATCAAATTCAAGGAGGCTTCTTTAGCCCAAACAACCCTGATGAATTCCAAGATATCGCTGATGTATTGCTTAAGTGGGACAGGTTTCTACTCTTGGCCGATTATGAGAGCTATATAAATATGCAGGATCATGTTAGCGAAGTCTATCAGGTAACTTAACCAATTAATTTTCATATAAACTTTTATTTATAAAAAACTAGCAAGGTTTATTATTCTATATAAAAAACAAAGATAGCAAATTATTTGAAGAAAAAGATTACGAAAAAAATTTATTCGAACAATATCCTTTCTTTATAGAGAATTATAATTTTAATCACATAATTGTTAAAAAATTAACAAAACATTTTTTTTAAACAATACAAAATTTTATATTTCATACATTTATGTTTATTTTTATATTCCTTTTATACTTCTTTCTACTATGCGAGGAGACTAATAACTCGCCTTATCGACAAACGGCTTGTCATAGCGCGCCGCTGATTCGTACAACTTCTACCCTCCGTATCTCCACGAGGGTGCATGATCGGACAGAGGTGTCCTATCTCATCCCCATCACTATCCCATCCCCTACCTACTCTATCAGTATTTACCTGTGATTCTGGGACACCCTGTATATATACTTTCGTATACTTCACTTCTTGTTAATGCGTTTTCGTATTATATGTATAAAATGGTGTAAAATAAGATGTCTGTAAGATGTTTTAAAAACATAAATCGGGTTATAAGACATCTTAAAGACATCATAATGACGTCTTTCTGATATTTTTATAAAAGTATAAAACGTCTCTGCATCTTTAAAACATCACGATTATGATTACATATGTTCATATACATATTATTACATATGTTCACGATTATATATGTTCTTTGGATTTATATAAATTTTATTATGTAAGATCACAACAGTATGTAATCACTTATTGATTGTTTTAGGACGAGAGCAAGTGGGTACAAATGGCTATTCATAACATAGCATCGTCAGGGAAATTTTCATCGGATCGGACAATCATGGAGTATGCGCGCGAGATTTGGGGCGTCGAACCGAACTGGCAGAAACTTCCAGATCCGCATGAGCCTCGTGATATTTAAACAAATCTCGCCATGACTATACTATTTTTTTTCATAAGGCGTTTCCGATACTCAATTTCCTTTCGTGAACAGTCCTGCCGTTAATAATGTTTAGAATAACCATCCCGAATGATCACAATTGTACAAAAAGTAGGAATTATAATATGCAAAAATATAAATTGCGATTATCTCTTAGTGTTTTATGAATATTTGTTTAGAATATGAGGGCTTATAACTATTAATGCGATGCATATATTGCTGAAATCCTTTCATGTTTAGCCTTTTTATAACGATGGAATATGTAATATAGTACAATGCTACTTTAATTATTAGAGTACTAGTTTCTTTTCTATGTATAGAATTGAATGATTTTATTGCATGATGCGATCTGTAAATTAACGTAGTATTTGTTCAAAGTACCATAAATTAACGAATGAAATATGAACTAAAATTGAAGATTGAGATTAGGTGACATAGCACGAGTGTTATGATACTCATATTCTACATATACTACAAATATAATTTCATATCTATTGTATAATTAATTATATATAGATTGAATTTTTATTGACAAATTTTGATTTATTATATAGAGATTCTTCATTCATGTAATGAACGAAAACAAGTGAAAAAGGCCATTCAATGAAAGGATTTAAAAAGTGTGATGCTACAAAATTTTTTTCCAACATGTCTTCTGTGCGATTATCTGTTTCAAATATCAAATCGTCCTTATGGTGTTATGTTCAATAAATTTCAAATCGTACGTAATTTATGTGAAAGCAATTGATAAAAAAAGAAAATGCTGTCTCAAACACAATAGATTCTTAATCTCGATACGTAAAAATATTTGACAAAAGCACAAAGAAATTTTATGATTCACATGACTGTCATATTTTATCCTCAAATGTTAAATGAGCATGCGCGCGCGTGCACGAGAGAGAGAGAGAGAGAGAGAGAGAGAGAGAGAGAGAGAGAGAGAGAGAGATATGCTGATTCTTTAGTTTAGAAAATTGTCTGCATTAATTACGTCGTGGCATACTACACTTACAGAAGCACTTACATATTATAATTAAATAATATATATTACAAAAAACTGAAAAATTGTAATTTGTTGGAAATAAAATCTGTAGTGAGTATTTTCAAATGTTTTTTTTTTTTAGAAAATAATATTTGAAAAAAAGTTTTTCTCTACAATGTGTAATAAATTACTGAAGATACTATTTATACTGAAAATACTATTACTTAATTGATATATTACTAATTTAATATTGATTTTAACTCAACAATTCATAATACGATTTGAAAAATGTGAAACTTCAAATACAATTAAAAAATATATAATAGATATTTATTAGTTAATTTTTTTATATGATAGATTTGATATTAATTAATTCACGTTACATAATGTCTTGGTTTAATGAAGGAGTGCAATGTTATATAACAAAACTATTCCGTTCCTTTTTCTATCACATCAATATATTCAAATAATCTTTTTTTATTTTTTCTTACACCATTGGTTTTCTTACATGATTACATTTTTATTGATGTTTTTTTTTTCTAAATAAATTCTTTCTGAATTTTAATTATGGTTTGAAAAAAAGTCTATTTTTGTAACTTTAATTACTATAACTTTTTTAAACAAAATCATAATCTTATAAAAATTTTATTTTAGTCAATTAAATCTCAAACTTCATTAATTGTTGAAAAAATTTAAAATTGTTTAAAAGATCGAGTTAGTATTTAAATGTATCTCAAGAGAAACATTTATAAAAGTCAAGAAGCATAATTTTATAGGACTTTACAAGTTTTGTGCAATAATTTATATGTGTGTGTTGTGTAGGGGGTGCGTGCGCGCGTGCGTGCGTCAAAGGATTGATGTAAATTTTTTTTTAATTTTATGAATTTATTTTAAAAAGAGATTCAGACACATTTTAAAAGGAGATTTGAAGTCTTTATAGAACTTAAAAAGAGAAAATATTCTATTTAGCAATGTTGCGATTTATCACTGCTATCACTAATTTATCATGTGTATTACCATTAATGTAATTGACCAATTGTATCCTTATTATATATCTCATCCTTTAAATATTTCTAAGTTTGGCAGTTTATATACATATTTTATATTCAGAATATATAAAATAAGTCAAATGAAAACAAAATAAACAATCAATAAAATACATAATCAATACTAAAATTCCTGAGCTAATCTACTACTTATATTATACATTTCCATTATTAGATATCTCTATAAATACAAGATGTCTTATTTTAATTTACTTCAAAAAATTTTTTATTTTGTATAATTTTGTAAAAAAAATGTTTCAAACAAAAGTTACAGTATTTCATGAGAGACATAAGTTGATGTTATAGGAATATTTGTAACTGATGGCTTGTAAGTGAAGGTCATTTCAAGGTCAACTTTATTTTTAAAAATAAAAACTATTTTTTGTTTATTATATTGTTATATAATATAATATGTATATATAATATTATTTATTATCTTTTATTAATCAATTTGAATAACTTTATGAAACATTTTTTTTATATATTCAAGGAAAAATTTGGTAACTTTTACAATATTTAACTTATGATATCTCGATAATTATTTGTCGGAGGGAAAAGTAATACAGGATTTTTTTACTTGATTTACTTGGTCTTAAGAATATGTTGTAACTGGATAGTAACTATTATAAATGATCTGGAAATCTCCAGAGAGCTATCATGTATTTACAAAAATTGGGACATTATTGCAATAGCATATTCTCAGAAAGGGTTCAGAAGTATGGCATTTTTCAGTTTCTGTATTTAATGTTGTAATGGTAAATCTCCTATTTTTTATGATATCGCAATAACGGGATTCGGTAAAAAATCGTTTGTACTCTCTTTGTACTCTCTTTCGGATGCAGTTTTATAAACATAAAAAATTAAAAATTAAAAATGCCGTATTTCCGAACCCTTTGAGCCCTCTGAACCCTTTATAAACAAATGAAAAGAGATACAAACGGATACAAAGAGACAAATAATTCTCTGTCGAGAGAATGGTGTTAATGAAATTAAGATATTTTCAAACTGGGTGCTAGTCATTTTTAATCAATCTATATATTTTTTCTCTTTGAGATACAAAATAAATAAAATAAAGTGTAGTACAAATAAGATGGGAGACAGCGCGAGCGTCATCGACGCGAACGTGGGCGCGGTGTGGCGAGACCATATATGTAATACTACTATATTGCTAGTTCCGTATCTTCGCAATGAGAGGTCGAGGCCCATAAAAGAGAGACGCACAAATTCCAAATATGGGCATAGACGGTTAAGTCTATTGAGTGAGTGTGAGCGAGAGGCTAAAGGTGCAATTTCACGCGAGTAAAAGCTGGCGTTTTACCCCCTCTCCACCGCCACGCAAGGCAGCGATAAAAAGCTATTCGCTTTCGCCTCTTGCCTTTTCATGGAGCGAATAAAAGCTAGCGTTTATCCCCACTCCACCGCAAAGCAAACCAGTGTTAAACGCTGTTCGCTTTCGCCTCCTATTGGCTGCGTTCCGATATTCACTGCCAGTACTGAAAATCTATAGTTCGCGTCACATACACTATACAGCGATGCAACGATTTTCGACAGAGGCCTAGTTTCCACCGAAGTCTTCAATCCGATTCTACTTCGGTGCAGAACAAATTTAGTATGCTGTTTCCACTGGAAGTGAAATAGGAGTGAAGAAGATCGATATTTCAGTACAGCCAACTTACGGTGCTTTCCATTTAGTGACACAAATCGACACAAGCATTATTCTATCTTTTTTTAACATTCATAAATAACAAAGATAGAATGACACTTGTGTCGACTTGTGTCGCTAAATGGAAAGCACCATTAATACAGCCAGGTTATGTACAAATAGAGCTAGAATAGCCAATAATAAAAAGTATAGAAGTTGGCATTACCTACTTTCGACTGTTTCCACCGGCTAAACTTTAGTATCAATTCGCTCCCACTCCGATTATCTTGGTGGATCAAAACGGGAGTGAAATCAGTTAATCTATCGCGTTTCCATCGACTCAAATTCGGTTCTACACCGGATTAGGTGCTTCGGTGGAAACTAGGCCAGAGATGACTAATAGCGAATTCGGGCACTTGCACTAGTGCGCACCGAGTGTGCACAAAGGTTCGTTCATAGTCAATTTTTATATTTAAAGATTACTATAAATCCTTTTTTAAATACTAATTAAACAGTAAAATGATGATCTGTACAGCATTAGTACGGATCGTTTTATTGACTAAAAATTTTTGAATTTGTTAAGATGGTATTTAAATATAAAAATTGACTATGAACAAGCCTTTGTGCACACTCGGTGCGCACTAGTGCAAGTGTCCGAATTCGCTATAAGATGGCTGCATTCAGCGAATAGAGGTCGGCACTCTTCTAGCAATATAGTAGTATTACATATATTGGCGAGACGGTAAGAGCTGCGCGCTCTCTCCCTTCGCCGCGCGTCGCCCGTCGGCTGCCAATGAATGATACAATGGGCTATATACGGCTATATAATGGCCGTACTATAATTCGAGCGGCTCGGTGCTTTCCTGGAAGCGCTCTTATTCGCTTGATTTTAATATTTAATATCTTGATAGTATTGCGAATATCGTAAAATACAGGACTTTTCTGTTCATCTCGATCCGCTCTACTCGTGTACACTGGCGGACATCGATTTGTTCCGTGACCCCTTTCCGCGGGGCAAGGGGAATATGGATATGACAAATCAGGAGCGGTAAAACAGGGCCGCCGCTGGGTGGCGCCACGGATATTCTCCATCTTCTTCATATTCCCCTTGCCCCGCGGAAAGGGGTCACGGAACAAATCGATGTTCGCCAGTGTACGAGAGCTTGGCCGCCAGTCGCCGGACACCCTTTATATACAAGGTGGCTGAAAAGTTTCAGCACAGCCGAACTATAGCTAGATTGGCTCATACTGGTGATAAAAGTCAAATACATTATGCAATATTTGCAATAGTTATTGAGTTATTAATTAAAGTGTCTGAGCCACAATGCGCGCGTGAGAAAGTGGTAGGTTGGGCTGTTCGGCAACATTGAAAAGCGTGAGGAAGAGTCACGCGGCTAGTGGGACAATAGAGTCGTGAGCGCGAGCGACTCTATTGTCGCGCGTTCCTTGCTCCGCGCCGATACCCACTCGCCGCGTGACTTCTCACCACGGACTCAGGAATAGAGGGACGGAGCACAAGCTGTACCGGTGGTGCACGTTTGCGGCGGGGGGGGCCGCCATATTCGTTTAGTAATCACCACACATAGAACTCACTATTTGCGTACGTGTGAGAAATGAAAGTCAGATCCTGCGCACAATAAACAAAATAGAAATAGGAATAATTATTAAATATTAGAAATAAGAAATTGGAATTATTTATTTTAAAAATAAAAAGAATAGAATAAATTAATGTGTGAATTAAGAAATAAGAATTGGAACTAATTAATATATTTTATTCTCTTGTTAGATGTAAAATAATTTCTCTTTTCAATATTAAATATTTATTGCTATTTCTAATATTTTGTCTATTGTATGCAGAGCCTCAGAGTAATAAAAGTTAAAGTATTTATTTTATAAAAAATGTCAAAAACGGAAAAATAAAATGTCTACTAAAATGTAAAAACTAAACACATTATAATAAAGTTTCAAAATAAATAAAACAAAATATTTTTTTTACATTTACTAGTTACACACACATAAACTAGTTCATAGTATTATTCTTTTTCTTGAAAAGAACGTTTTGGAACCTAATCTAAATAATAAGATGAACTTCTTACCTATGTAAACTAATTTTTAAATTTTGCTCTAATTTTTTTTGAAGTTCGTTTTTCCTTTTATTTTTTTCATTTGTCATGGAGCAGCCTGGTACTATACATGTTCGGATCGCTCACGCATTGTATATATAGTTCTTAAGTCTAGTTTAGTTTAGTATCGTTTGGTTGACTTTTACTTTCTTATATTATTAGTTTGCGTGATAGTTGATAAGTAGTTAGTTTAGTTGACTTTGCATGTTTGGCGTTATGCTCAACGAATCGGCCGAAGCGGCAATCGGGCAGCAGTAGATTAGCGACTTATCGGTCCTGGTGCTGCCATCGATCATCGCGGGCCGGTAATCATTTTTGGCGAACGGGGTACTGTCTGCGGGACTTTTGCAGAGACCCTGAGCCACGGCGCTTGCCGTTGAGTCGCCGGACCGAGCACGTTGCCGCTGAGAACTTGTGCATCCACACTCCTTGCTTGCTTGCTATCTTTGTGCCTGAAGGCGGATCTCTCGCCTGTGCTTGTGAGAGTGCTTGACTAGCTAACCTGGCTCCTTGCTTGCTTTGCTTACGCTTGTGCCTGCCTCGTGGAACGCTCGTAGCTTCTTGAATGCCGCCTGGAGTGACGAGGCTGGACGGAGTCTGCAGGAGACCTGGAGGATCGACCGGCACCACGGTGAGTCGCCACTTTGCTTATCTTGCTTTGCCGTATTCGCATGCCCTTTGCATGCTTCTCGCGATAACTGCCGGATCGCCGGTTCGCGCCTTCCATAAGCCGACTGCGCCGCGGTTATCAATTCGCATCCTAATTAGCAATTTCGCCTCCGGCGGGACAATCGAGACCCCCGCCGAACAATACATCTAACCATTTTTTATAAAATTTATAGTACAACAATAATAAAACAAAATCACCGCCTAACCTCTTTACGCTTGTCACTCGTTATGTCTCATAGCACCACTACACGAGTGTAACCATATCACAGACACAGGATCTCTATGTGAGAATCGCTACATCAATATGGCGGAAAGCAGTCCCCCCCGCACGCTTGAGTTACCATCCCTTTTCCATAGACTTAATAGACGGCACGGACTAAGGCATAGAGGGATCGAGTCTAAAGTCCTAGTTTAGACGAGAGGGGATGGTAACTCAAGCATGCGGGGGGGACTGCTTTCCGCCATATTGATGTAGCGATTCTCACACAAAGATCCTGTGTCTGTGACATGGTTACACTCGTGTAGTGGTGCCACGAGACATAACGAGTGACAAGCGTAAAGAGGTTAGGCGGTGATTTTATGTTTTATTATTGTTGTTATTGTTGTTATTGTTGTTTATTGTTGAAAAGAGAAATTATTTTACATCTAACAAGAGAATAAAATATATTAATTAGTTCCAATTCTTATTTTTTAATTCACGCATTAATTTATTCTATTCTTTTTATTTTTAAAATAAATAATTCCAATTTCTTATTTATAATATTTAATAATTATTCCTATTTCTATTTTGTTTATTGTGCGCAGGATCTGACTTTCATTTCTCACACGTACGCAAATAGTGAGTTCTATGTGTGGTGATTACTAAACGAATATGGCGGCCCCCCCCGCCGCAAACGTGCCTCACCGGTACAGCTTGTGCTCCGTCCCTCTATTCCTTAGTCCGTGATAGACGGAGCCTTTTACAAAAAACATGTGATAGGCGAACACTAACTTCGGAAAGTTTCGCCGGCGCGACTCGGAAATATTCGGCTGTGTTTCGCTGTATCACTACACAAAATCTATAGTATACGTGACGTAAACCATAGCGAAATATTACCGAGTTTAACCGAGTTTCACCGAGTTTAACCGAAGTTACTGTTCACCTACTGCGTTCCCCTTACGGCAAAGATCACTACCCCCCTTGCCCATTTAGGCAGCTTAGGCTCCGTCTATTAAGTCTATGCCCCTCTCGCCTAAACTAGGATTTTAGACTCGGTCCCTCTATTCCTTAGTCCGTGCTTCTCACGCTTTTCAATGTTGCCGACATGTATAGGGTCTTTCAATAGGGACGCTCGATCTTTAAATATAAATAAAACAAGTTGTGTGTGAGATTTCCACTCAATTTTTTTTTTATTTGAAAGAATGTTTCATGGCATTAATTATGGAATATAACGTCGTTCAAATGTCCGCCGCGGCTTTGCTTGGTTGAACGTATTCGGGAGATCCAATTTTCCATGACTCTGTCGCATAAATCTGGCTGAATTTGCTGGATGGCGTTCGTTATATTGACTTTCAGGACATCAATTGTTTGCGGTCTATTCGCATAGACCTGCGATTTAAGATAGCCCCAAAGAAAGAAGTCTAGGGGCGTTAAATCGCACGATCTCGGTGGCCAGTCGACTCGGCAGGACGGTTGTGGCGAGGATAAAAATCACGTAATGATCGGAACGTTTCTCGAACGGAGCACTGATTTTGATAATAAAATTTTATGATTTGCACACGTTGTTCAACGCTATAATCTTTCATGGTTATTTGCCATACACTACTAAACAATTCATAACAAATTTGACAGATGTCGCTTTAACAATATGGCTGCTGTGACCTAACAAAGTTCGAGCGTCCCTATTGAAAGACCCTATATAAGGGTGCATTTTCACTTGACGCTTGATGCTGGAGTTTTCAGCATCAACAGACGCTAGCGTTTGCTAGCATCAAAATGGCCTAGGCCTAGCGTCGTAGCATCTAAGTTTGACCATTGCGGTGCAATTGCACAATAATAGCGAGTTTAGATTTAGATTAACTGATCTTAATTCGGTTTAAACAAATGTCGTATAATCTAAGATTACGAATGGCAAACAAAATGTTTAAAAATAATAAATTTAAAAAGAAGGAAGAAGAATAAAAAACTTTTAATGGTATGTGTGGTAGTGATTAACGAGTTGGAAAGAATGCAGAAAAGACAATATACTAAGAAACGTTATTGGATTGCACCGTTACTTGAAAATAGAAAATTGCATTTTTATCATGCGATATTTCCCAATACTGTTAGAAGACAACACGTTTAGAAATTATTTTAGAATGACACAGTTAGAAGATTTGCTGCAAATAGTAGGACCTTCTTTAAATAGACAGATTAACTTCCTTTCGTGAACCAATATCTGCTCCTGAAAGACTGTATTTGATATATCAACGAGCCATTTCTCGCTGGGTAGGTTAGGATCCACGACAACAAACTTTTGACACTTGAAGCTGGATAAATCCAGCTTCTTTTTCTCGACGCTAGCGAAAATAAGATCACGTGACTGGCTAGACGCTAGCGTCAGATTGATAGTGAAATTGCAGCCTAAGGGTGCATTTTCACTTGACGCTTGACGCTGGAGTTTTCAGCGTCAACAGACGCTAGCGTCAAGCGTCAAGTGAAAATGCACCCCAGCGTCAAAATGGCTTAGGCCTAGCGTCGTAGCATTTAAGGGGATGCTGTAGTCGTCTGTTTTACCTACAAAATTATTAGAATTTTCTAACACACGGCATTTTATATTGGCTGTATAGAATTAAAAATCCTTTTCCAGGATTAAAGTATACACCTAAACGAAGCGCGCTTGCCTCCTATATTCACTGAAAAAGAGAAAAAGTAATAAAAAGTATAAATTTACATATCCATTTACCGACTTTCTGAATGAACATGGCGTCTCGACCTGTCAACTCGTGAAAATATTCGCTTCGTATAAAAGTTATGTAGCTTTTATGCATAAAACAATACCCAAGCGCGCTGTAGACGGCCCAGCAGAACATTGTAAAATTGTATAAACTGAGCCCAGTGGTCTAATTAAAAAATGCCATGTGTTAGAAAATTTCAGTCCCTGTGCGCCCGAAATATCGGTAAAATAGAGTGAAAAAAGTAACAAATTTAGTTCATAGATATTGTAGTAGAGGGTGTTGCAATCAGGAGCGAAAATCGCACATCACGCACACGAGGAAAAAGCCCATGTACGTGTGCGCTCGGCGTTCGGTTAGCTTCGGATAGTAAAAGAGCGCAGACATATCTTCCGTCTCCTTCTCTCTCTCTCTCGCTACGGCTGACACGCTTGGCGATCGAGGTTCGAGAACTATTATTTCTTACAAGGAGATGGTCAAGCTTCCCACCTGAGATTTAGCTAAATTTCAGTATGTTGTTACATACTGATACCTCTCCTACTAATATAAAATATGGTACAATAACTCGTACCATTATTTTACAAGAAATAATTGTAAAGTCAGTCATGTACGTAATCTACCGATTCGGTAAACATACTTTTCAATCAATGAGCGTGGTCGTGTTAGTAAGTCGAGCGGCTAGAACGCTGGAGATCACGAGTTCGAAACAATCCTTTTTTTTCTATTTCTTAAAAAAATTTTTTTTAATGTGTCTAAATAATTTATTATGCAATATATTTAACCTATATTAATCGTTAAAAAATATTATATTTATATAATAAAATTATATATAATTATAATATTTTATATTTTATTTTATGTTTTATTTTTTTAATATTATATTTATATAATATTTTTTAAGGATTAATATAGGTTGAATATATTGCATAATAAATTATTTAGACATACTAAAAAAAATTTTTTTAAAGAAATAGAAAAAAAAGGATTGTTTCGAACTCGTGATCTCCAGCGTTCTAGCCGCTCGACTTACTAACACGACCACGCTCATTGATTGAAAAGTAGGTTTACCGAATCGGTAGATTACGTACATGACTGACTTTACAATTATTTCTTGTAAAATAATGGTACGAGTTATTGTACCATATTTTATATTAGTAGGAGAGGTATCAGTATGTAACAACATACTGAAATTTAACTAAATCTCAGGTGAGAAGCTTGACCATCTCCTTGTAAGAAATAATAGTTCTCGAATCTCGATCGCCAAGCGTGTCAGCTATAGCGAGAGAAAGAGAAGGAGACGGAAGATATGTCCGCGCTCTTTTAGCTAGCTGAGCGCACATGGGCACGGCCTTTTCGTCGTGTGCGCGCTACCTCACACACACAGGAAAAAGCCGTGTACGTGTGCGCTCGACGCTCGGCTAACTAAAAGAATGCGTGAGAGAACGAGTAAGAAGCAAGCGAGATGGCCATCATCAAAGAGAGTCTCGAAGTTTCGACGTGAACTTATCTGCATCTCCAATCTTTCGTATTACGTTTCATCTTACTATAGAAAATAAAATTTTTACATTTTGCATTTTATCAGTCCAAAAATAATTTTAATGACTTACTGAGATTTTTGCGATTAAAATGACACCAAACACGATATAAATCGGGTAATTTTTAATTATATAAGTAATTAACATCTTGATTATAATATAATTAAAAATTACCCGATCTGTACCGTGTTTGGTGTTATTTTAATCGCAAAAATCTCATTAATCCATTACAATTATTTTCGGACCGATAAAATGCAAAATGTAAAAATTTTATTTTCTATAGTAAGATGAAATATAATACGAAAGATTGGAGATTAAGATAGGCTCGCGTCGAGACTTCGGAACTCTCTTTGATGTTGCGAGATGTTTCCATCTCTCTTGCTCCTTACTCGTTCTCTCTCTCGCTTTCCTCGCGCTTCAGCGTCCAGGATTTTAAAGAGCTCGCTTATCTATGAAAAGTAAACATGGAATAAAATAAAACCTAGAACATTTATTTCGCATTTTATTAATTTGAAAATAATTTTAACGGATTAATGAGATTTTCACGATTAAAATGACACCAAACATGACATAAATCGGATTACTTTTAATTAAATATGTATGGTTAATCTAGTTAAAAATTATCAACAGTGAGAAATTTACATCAATTCGACGTCAATTCGATGTCGACTCGATAGATCTCTTCTCACTGGATCGTGTTTATTAGTGTGATTTTAATCGCAAATATCTTATTGATCCAATGAAATTATTTTTAAACTATATATATATATATATATATATATATATATATATGTGTGTGTATGTATGTATGTATGTATGTATGTACGTATGTATGTATAAAAATTTATAATGCGAAGATATGTCCGTGTTCTTCTGGCTGGCCGAGCGCCGAGCGCACACGTACACGGCTTTTTCCTGTGTGTGTGAGGTAGCGCGCACACGACGAAAAGGCCATGTCCGTGTGCGCTCAGCTAGCTAAAAGAGCGCGGACATATCTTCCGTCTCCTTCTCTTTCTCTCGCTGTAGCTGACACGCTTGGCGATCGAGATTCGAAAACTATATTTCTTACAGGGAGACGGTCAAGCTTCCCACCTGGAATTTAGTTGAATATCATATATGTTTTTATACTCTTCCTACTAATATACTAATATATTTACTCTTTTAATTAATATATTAAAATTAAACCTATATTAATATCATAAAAAATATTATATAAATATAATATTTTTTGTTTATTTTTTATGTACATTTTTATGTATATTTTATGTATATTTTTTTATGTTTTATATTATATTTATATAATGTTTTTTATGATATTAATATAGGTTTAATTTTAATATATTAATTTAAAAAGTAAATATATTAGTATATTAGTAGGAAGAGTATAAAAACATATATGATATTCAACTAAATTCCAGGTGGGAAGCTTGACCGTCTCCCTGTAAGAAATAATAGTTTTCGAATCTCGATCGTCAAGCATGTCAGCTACAGCGAGAGAAAGAGAAGGAGACGGAAGATATGTCCGCGCTCTTTTAGCTAGCTGAGCGCACACGGACATGGCCTTTTCGTCGTGTGCGCGCTACCTCACACACACAGGAAAAAGCCGTGTACATGTGCGCTCGGCGCACGGCCAGCTAGAAGAACACAGACATATCTTCGCATTATAAATTTTTATACATACATAACGTAATACATACATACATACATACATATATATACAGGGTGTAAAAAAATTAGACCGACAAACTTTGAGGGGAAATAGAGGACATAAAAACAAACATATTTTGTTAATAATATTTTTCTCTACGACGCTTCGTTTTAATATTACAGGGTGCAAAATAGGAATTTTATGATTTTAACAAAAAACAAACACATAAGTGGAAAAATTAAATTTATTTCAATTACACATATTTAATCTTCAAAAAACAATTAACAAAAGAACGGAACAAAAATGCGCAAATAATTAGCTCAATTTATAATAAATGTTCAAAAATTCCTCCATTTGTTTCAACACAAAAATGACAACGTCGAAATTCGGATTAACGATTCTGTTTCTGTTTCAATGCTTCATCGATAAGAGTTTTAAAAATTAAAGATATAAAAATAAAGTAAAAGTAAATACAAAATACCCTTGTGAAGCACGCTTCATTAATTGTAAACAGTATTGAGGGCAAACAGCCCGACAAAAACAGTACGTGCAATCCACGTTATAACGTGGATTCCACGTACTGTTTTTATCGGGAGAGGACTTCAACATAAACATTTTTTGTTAATATTTCTCTCTACGATATTTCGTTTTGGTCTTACAAGGAAGGAAGTGTCCCCCTCCGATTTTGATGAGCTTCTAATATGTTGTTTTCTAGATCAAAATAGGGGACACGTTTTTTTTATACGTTCCCATACGGCCTTTTAGGGGGTGAAACATCCCTTTGAAAAAAATCGGTTTTTCTCTTTCGGAGCGAATATCTTCGAAACTAAAAAAGATAGAACAAAAATTCAAACTGGGTATTAAATGGCTTGATGAGTACTATAAAACAACGTAAAAAAATTTTTTTATTTTTGTTTTATTTTTCAAAAAACCTTATTCCTTTAACTTTTTTTTCAAAATTTTGAATTTTTGTTTTTACCAAATTAAAGATTATTTTTTTACGAATTCATCTATGTATATTAAAGTTATGTTGCGTAATATCATTTTCGAGAATTAATTATAAACGCTTCCGTACATACGCTATTTGTGTCGGTCCATGCGCTCGATTCTTCGCGCAACGCGTTTTCCTGTAATCAAAAAATGACGAATACACTTGGAGGACATATCCATATATAATTACGGTAATTATGCAGTATAGGGGACCACCCTCCGATGACCTTGACCTTGACATATGCTGTCAAGGTCATCCTCCTGAGTGACCTTCGGAAGGTTTTAGCCCTCGGTCACCACTCGTTAAAAAGTTATAAACAAAAAAAGTTTGAAAAATGTCGCCCTTATTTTGAATACACCTTACACATACACCGGCAATAACCAATGAGCAAAAGGAGTTTCACGACACTGTGTATGTATATGGTATTCCTACTGTTGTTGATATTTCTTATTACATTTCCACGCGTAAAACATAGATTCGCGTCAAAAATTGCAAACCCATGTGGAACCTCTCTTCGCATCGAAAAGTATACGCTTGGAGGCAGTGTGTTCCGCCCCCCCTACGGGGGGGCTCCACTACTGAAAAACTAGCTCTACCCACACTTATGTGTGTAGTTTTTCGGTAGTGGAGCCCCCCCGTAGGGGGGGCGGAACACACTGCCTCCACGCGTACACTTTTCAATGCGAAGTGAGGTTTCATTTTAAGATAGATTATCAGAATGTTATCTGTACGAAAATCTATCGTATATTAGTTTACTTTCGGAATTCCGTTTCAAAGTCATAGAAATATTAACAATAGTAGGAATGCCATATACACACACAATGTCGTAAAAGTTGTTTTGTTCATTGATCATTGGCGTTAAATGTGTAAATGTGTATTCGAAATAAGTGCCAAATTTTTCAAACTTCTTTTGTTCATAACTTTTTAACGAGTAGTGACCGAGGGCTAAAACCTTCCGAAGGTCACTCAGGAGGATGACCTTGACAACATATGTCAAGATCAAGGTCATCGGAGGGTGGTCCCCTATACTGCATAATTACCGAATAATTTTATCGTTGGAGGAAATAAAATGCCGTCGCTTTGCGAGCATCAGTTTAATACGTAACATCGTACATTTGATCGTGTACCCTTAATTAAATTGTATGAAATATTAACCGCGGTTTTATATAAGACGGATTGACATATTACAATTACGCCTTATTGCAAACACTCACTCCTTCCACGCGATCTTTTTATTTTTATCATTATTTTCTTAAATCATATATATTTTATGTTCAATTTTATGTATGCTTTTTATTACTTAATTAATTTTATAAGTACAATTCAGAAACTATAACATATGAAAGAAGTAAACCAGAATCTACAGAAGATTCTGTTTTTCTAACTATACCAGCAGGGACAACAGGTCAAAGACAATCATTAGATGTATACGGTTTTCGTTTACGAAAAAATTTTATAAAATACTTTTCAGACATTGTCATGCTTCTAGATTTAGAAGTTAAACTTCAATCACGAGATGCAATTTTAAAATTACAATCATTAATACATTTCCAATTTTCACCAAGATTTAGAAATTTATTTAAATATGCATGGTATAAAAGCGGTTATATAGAAGAGAGATCAGCACAATTTGAAACGCCAGTTGATTTTTACTTTAAGAAGAATGTTAAACCGACATGCGATGTTTGCGGTGGCATTGCTATAATTACTTGCGCATGGTGTAAAAAGTCTCTTTGTATACTATCACAATTTCTTTCATAACCATCATATGTGTTATAAATTTGACCCTTAATAATATAAATATTAAATACTTATATTAAATATTTATATTATTATTAACTTTATTGTAATATTATATTGTTACACAATTGTTATATGTAATTTCATTAATTGTAATTATGTTATAGTTTCTTAATTGTACTTATAAAATTAATTAAGTAATAAAAAGCATACATGAAATTGAACATAAAATATATATGATTTAAGAAAATAATGATAAAAATAAAAGGATCGCGTGGAAGGAGTGAGTGTTTGCAGTAAGGCGTAATTGTAATATGTCAATCCGTCTTATATAAAACCGCGGTTAATATTTCATTCACAATTTAATTAAGGGTACACGATAAAAATGTACTTTCGTTTATAAAATGTACGATGTTACGTATTAAACTGATGCTCGCAAAGCGACGGCATTTTATTTCCTCCAACGATAAAATTATTCATCTTACAGACCTTTAAACTTATTTTAAATTTTATATAAGTGCTCAAGCCATATGTGATGAAAACTTTCGTGATTATATATGGATATGTCCTCCAAGTGTATTCGTCATCTTTTGATTACAGGAAAACGCGTTGCGCGAAGAATCGAGCGCATGGACCGACACAAATAGCGTATGTACGGAGGCGTTTATAATTAATTCTCGAAAATGATATTACGCAACATTTAATATACATGGATGAATTCGTAAAAAAATAACCTTTAATTTGGTAAAAACAAAAATTCAAAATTTTGAAAAAAAGTTAAAGGAATAAGGTTTTTTGAAAAATAAAACAAAAATAAAAAAAATTTTTTTACGTTGTTTTATAGTACTCATCAAGCCATTTAATACCCAGTTTGAATTTTTGTTCTATCTTTTTTAGTTTCGAAGATATTCGCTCCGAAAGAGAAAAACCGATTTTTTTCAAAGGGGTGTTTCACCCCCTAAAAGGCCGTATGGGAACGTATAAAAAAAAAGTGTCCCCTATTTTGATCTAGAAAACAACATATTAGAAGCTCATCAAAATCGAAGGGGGACACTTCCGACACCTTCCTTGTTAGTCTATGTAGTATTTATTCAAACGCTCAATGGAGCAGAAGTCTTCAATATCTTACTAAATTTTATATGATTTGTTTATCATTATGGAGCGATATACTTGGATTGAATTGAGTGACATGCATCTTACTTATGGAGCAGCTAATTGCAATGGACGGGCAGCACAGAGACTTTATCAACAACGATATCCTGGTCGCCGCATTCCACATCATTCCATTTTTGAATCCATTCATCGACATTTGCGAGAGAATGGTTCTTTTAGAAGATCGAATGGACAAGGACGACGACGTTCAGTGAGAACTCTGCGATTTGAAGAGCAAGTTTTGGCAGAAATAGAAAACAATCCTTCCACTAGTACACGTGCAATTGCATTTAACATTGGAACAAGTAATATGAATGTATGGAATGTTCTTCGTGAACAATTATTACATCCATTTCATCGGCAAGGTGTACAAAGTTTAACATTTGAAGACTATCCACGACGTTTAGAATTTGCGCGATGGTATTTGCAGCAGTGCGAAACAAACCCCGAATTTTCTTCTTTCGTACTATTTCGATGAATGGATTCGAATGGAATGATGTGGAATTTTACAAGAACAGGCATGTTTAACACTCACAACTCTCACGTTTGGAGTCAGGATAATACTCATGCTACATTTATTCGATCACATCAAACGGAATTTACGGTTAATGTATGGGCAGGTATTATTAATAACTTCCTTATCGGGCCGTACATTTTACCTTTAAGACTGAATGGCAATATTTATCGTATTTTTCTCGAGGAAGTGTTACCAGAACTCATGGAAGACGTGCCACTTGTCACAAGAAGGCAAATGTGGTTCCAACACGATGGAGCACCTGCCCATTTTAGTGCTATTGTGCGCAATTACTTGGACCAAAGATTTAATGAGCGCTGGATAGGCCGAGGAGGTCCTATCGCATGGCCTCCCCGATCACTAGATTTATCTTCGCTTGACTTTTTTTTATGGGGGCACATGAAAACTCTCATTTATGAGACACCGATTGAAACAGAAGAAGAATTAGTAGCCCGAATTACTGCTGCAGCATATCACGTTCAAAATATTCCTGCAGTCTTCGAACGTGTGAGAGAATCAATGTTTCGACGTTGTCATTTTTGTGTTGAAACAAATGGAGGAATTTTTGAACATTTATTATAAATTGAGCTAATTATTTGCGCATTTTTGTTCCGTTCTTTTGTTAATTGTTTTTTGAAGATTAAATATGTGTAATTGAAATAAATTTAATTTTTCCACTTATGTGTTTGTTTTTTGTTAAAATCATAAAATTCCTATTTTGTACCCTGTAATATTAAAACGAAGCGTCGTAGAGAAAAATATTATTAACAAAATATGTTTGTTTTTATGTCCTCTATTTCCCCTCAAAGTTTGTCAGTCTAATTTTTTTACACTCTGTATATATACAGGATGTCCCATTTTAAATAACGGATAGGAATATCTCGGATGGTAAGCATTTTGGAGGAAATTTGTTGATACAAAAGTTGTATGGTTTCAAGGGGGACATAAGATGGTGTCATTAATGTGACCTTGAATAGTTGCTTGAAGGTCACGTGAAGGTCACCTTAAATTTTTTTAATGGAACTGCCTACTTTTTATTATATATTCTTGTAGCTTATCTCGAGACCTTTCCAAAACACTATAAATAAATGTTTTTTCGTTAAGTATTTTTCGAGTTATAAGGGTTGAAATAATTTCTTAATTTTACATGAACTATAAAATATCTCGTAAAATATTCACTTTTCGATGACCTTACTTCAATACTTTTATGCACAGAATAATGAGAGGAATCAATTAGTGTAAAGAAAACACATAGTTGTTTTTAACAAAATGTATGTAATTGTTAGTTACAAATTGCATATTTTTTGTTAAAACCAATGTGTTTTCTTTACACTAATTGATTCCTCTCATTATTCTGTGCATAAAAGTATTAAGGTAAGGTTATCGAAAAGTGAATATTTTACGAGATATTTTATAGTTTATGTAAAATTAAGAAATTATTTCAACCTTCATAACTCGAAAAATACTTAACGAAAAAACATTTATTTATAGTGTTTTGGAAAGGTCTCGAGATAAGCTACAAGAATATATAATAAAAAGTAGGCAGTTCCATTTAAAAAATTTAAGGTGACCTTCACGTGACCTTCAAGCAACTATTCAAGGTCACATTAATGACACCATCTTATGTCCCCCTTGAAACCATACAACTTTTGTATCAACAAATTTCTTCCAAAATGCTT
>CABEGB010000041.1:0-64780 GCA_901521435.1 Crematogaster levior
TAATATTTTTATGTTATATACTTAAAGTATGTATTATATATACGGACCAGACTAAACTGAAAACACGAATCGTTTTTCTTACTTTTTCCTACAGAATAAATTGCTTTTATAAGACAGTCTCAGTTACATATCAATATATTTCTGTTATCCACTTGATTTATTATAACATATGTTTGGAAAATTTATATCTCTGTCTAGGTAGCAACAGATTTGAAATAATCGAACGAGATACTACTGTTGTTACTGGAATAGTGCGAATTCCAACCAATATTAAAAATGAAAAAATATCTACTAATCTTACCGAATACATCGATGATGAAGAAGAAATGAGTATAAAAGACATCTATAAGGAATTAAAGCTTCGTGGTTATCAATACACCGGCGCATTTCGTGGATTAAAAAGCACATCGGTTACGGGATCGAACGGTCATATCGCATGGATATCTAATTGGATAGCATTTATGGACAATATGTTACAGATGTTGATTTTAGGAAAAAATACGAGAAGACTTTTGGTTACAACAAGAATTCGGAAACTGATAATCGATCCGAAATATCATATGCAGCTGATTCAGGATGACCCAATTGAAAATAGACGTAAGTAAAAACAGGATTAATTGTTTAACAAATTAATTTCATTTGCTACGATTTGCAGAATTCCCTGTTCGTTATTACAAGTCTTTGGACGTTATAACATCCGGAGGAATAGAAATTTGTGGCATTGTGACTACACCTATATCTCGCCAAAAAAAAACAGTTAACACTGTTCTTGAAGAATATAAATTTGTTGCTCATCGTGATTTAAAAACTATGTCGTTACAAGATGCAATAAGAATGACAGTGCAACTTGCACTAGAATATTACAATATGACAAATGTTAAAATTATTGAATTTGTCGATGATAGTGACGAAGTGATACCAGAAGATTTAAATTCTCCACTTGTTAGTGAAATCTTAAATAATTTACCGCAGATTCGACATCACACCAGACTTGTGACGACCAACAAGAAATTCCTAGATATCTCTTTGCCTAACAACGTTTCCACAACGGAGATTGCTAAGTTGTCGAAAGACGAGAATTGTTTGATGGTCTTTGGTTTCGATATTTTGACAAAAAATAACAAGAAATTATATAAACAGTTGCTGTCTCTGCTAATACCACAAGGTTTTCTACTAACTCTGGAAAATTCCAGTGCAGTCTACGATTATTCATGCCTGAATGTATATGAATTGGATGTCATACTGGAGAAACGAGTAAATGACAAGTCGCTTTTATTATTAAGAAAAAGGCAAAATATTACGAGAAACCAAAAAATTGTACATGTAAACAATTACGAGTTTACGTGGGTAGATGAACTGAAATCAATCATGAGTTTACAAAACGAGGCTAGCACAAAAACAAGGATCATACTCGTCGCGGAAGGAGATTTCGAATGCGGGCTACTAGGTTTTATCAATTGTTTGCGAAAAGAACCCGGGGGCGAAATGATTAAAAGCGTATTTATTCAAGATGACAAAGCACCTGTTTTTTCTTTGCAAGAACCATTGTACATGAGGCAGCTACAGTTGGACCTACCTATCAACGTTATACGTTCCGGTAATATTTGGGGATCTTACAGATATTTCTCATTACCTTCTTTGGAACCAAAATATGTACAGAGTGCTTACGTTACACAGATGGTGCGTCAAAAAGTTTCGTTGTATTAATTTAATTGTAAACATGATAATTATTTAAAACTAATTTTAAACAGGTACAAGGAGATCTGAGTACTCTCTGCTGGACAGAGAGCAGAATATCTTGCATTCAGCATGAAAACCTCGTTAGTGTGATTTATGCGTCTCTCAATTTTAAAGATATAATGTTGGCTACTGGGAAACTAACTGCCGAATCTTCTTCCGAACGTAGTAATGACTGTTTAATTGGCTTGGAATTTGTTGGTTTTGATATGCATAGACAAAGAGTAATGGGATTATGTTCACATGGGTAAAATATATAATATTGCAATACACATATCTAATAAAGAAAATTGAACTTAATGTTTCCAAATTATAGTATCAGTTCTAATTTTTATTAATATTATTAATTATAATATTAATGTTTATTTTGTTAATTTAACTTTTATTAATTTCAATTTATTAATTTCAATTTATTATAAGATCAAATCAGAAATATTTATAACATATTCAATCACATAAATAATCATAATCAATAAGAAATTAAAATATATAATTATTAAACATATAATCTCTCAATAAGAATTGAAAAAATTATATACATTTGAAATTTATATATATATATTTTGTACACAGTTGTACAAAATTATTTTGAAGTAACGTTTAAATGATAAACACATTTCCAAAATTTTTATGTATAGAGGAATAGCGAACATTCTCGTGGCTGATAAATATCTCAGTTGGGTTGTACCTGACAAGTGGACAATGGAAGATGCAGCGACGGTTCCGTGTGTGTACAGCACGTGCTACTATGCTTTGTATATAAAGGGAAAAATGAAAAAAGGAGAAAAAGTGTTGATCCATTCTGGTACTGGAGGCATTGGTCAAGCTGCGATTCATCTTGCAATTCACGATAGTTGCGAAGTGTTTACTACAGTTGGAACTGTCGAAAAGCGGCAATTTATTAGAGAAATGTTCCCCTCTATTCCCGAAGACCACATCGGAAATTCTCGAGATACAAGCTTTGAACAAATGATTATGAAACTTACGGGAAATCGTGGAGTAGATATCGTATTGAATTCTTTAGCCGAAGAGAAATTGCAAGCGTCTGTTCGCTGCTTAGCGAATAATGGTCGTTTTCTGGAAATCGGAAAATTCGATATGGTTTCCAATAATTCTTTAGATATATCTTATATCTTTTCCAAAGGTATTAGTTTTTATGGTATCTTATTAGATAAATTATTTGATTCAAGCATAGAACAAAAGTTAAGATTGTGGAGAAAAATAACCGAAGGTTTAGAAAATGACGTTATTAAACCGCTGTGTAGAAAAGTCTTTGCAAAAAATGAAATAGAAGCTGCTTTTAGATATATGGCCGCTGGAAAACATATTGGCAAGGTACAATAATTTCTTATTATACATAAATAATCAATTATATTATCAAATTATATAGAAACATTTTGTTTCGTTTAACTAATACTGTAAAAATTGTAATGAATATTATTTTGTTACATTAAATTTGACTGAGTAACGTTTTTTGCTTATATTATATTAATGCGTAACATTAATTAGACATTTTTTGTTATTTTAAAAAGTAGCATAGTTTTGCTCGATTCTATCTTAAGTATTACAAATAAATGTTATTTTTTGCAATAAATAAAACATAAAATGCAATATTAAAATTAATAATATAATTAATAAAAATGAGATACACATAACAATATAAATAAGACAAGAAAGGTAAAATATTTATATATTTTTTAATATTTTTTGCCTCATAGTAATAATTATATTTTAATCAATTGTTTGTAGATAATAATAAAAGTTCAGGAAGAAAGTGACCCTTTGGATGCTCCGCTACTCGCTCATCCTCGATATTATTGTCAGGAACATAAATGTTACATTATTTTGGGTGGACTAGGTGGTTTCGGTTTAGAACTAGCAGACTGGTTGACTCTCCGAGGTGCAAAAAATCTGATTTTGACATCTCGAACCGGAATTAGAACAGGTTATCAGCAATCGAGAGTAAGGTTGTGGCGATCTTACGGCGTGAATGTCCAGATCGTTAAAGTTGATGATACTATGAAACATGAAGACTGTGAATTTTTATTAAAACAAGCTGAAAAAAGAGCACCAGTGGACGCTATATTTAATCTTGCAGTTGTGTTACAAGATTATGTATTTCAGAATCAATCACCACAAACATTCGAGGATTCATTCAAATCAAAAGCATGGGTAACAAAGAAAATGGACGAATTGTCAAGAAAAATCTGTCCACAGCTTCGACATTTTGTCGTTTTTTCCTCTATCACAAGTGGAAGAGGAATCGTAGGCCAGACAAATTATGGGATGGCTAATTCCGTAATGGAGAGAATTTGTGAAAAAAGGATGGAAGATAGATTACACGGTTTAGCAATACAGTGGGGTGCTATTGGTGATGTTGGACTACTTGAAGATATGCAAGAAGACAACAAAGAGCTTGTTATTGAAGGCACATTGCCACAACGAATATCCTCTTGCTTGGACACATTAGACGTATTCTTACTACAAGACCGACCTGTCGTAAGCAGTATAGTTGTTGCTGAAAAAGCAAAAATTGGTGGATCAATAAATATTTATGAAACTGTTGCTCATATCATGGGTAAGCAAATTTACAATGCTAAACAATACAATGCTAAACAATAGAAATCAAATATAATGCTATGAAAAAGAAGTAAAATCGAACCATTCTCCGCTTATGTCCTTTACATTATTTCAATGCTCTTTTAGCGTTTCGCAATATTAGAAAACTTTCTAAAAATTTTCAAAATTCTAGAAAATGTATTCTGTGCTATTTAAAATAAATAATTAACAATGTTCCCGATGACTGTTTTAAAATAGTTGAGATGTACACATAAAGTATGTGACACTTTGAATCTAATTAGTATTTTTATTCCTACGCGATTTTAAAAACTTAAATAGAGAGATAATAGAGACATAAAATTTATTTAAATATATAATTCTCAATTAAAAAATAGGATTCAAAAACATAAACACAGTATCACCAAACGTTTCACTGGCCGAAATGGGTATGGATTCAATAATGGCAGTTGAAATTAAACAAACGTTGGAAAGAGAATTTGATATCTCTTTGACATCACAAGATATTAGAGCTCTAAATTTTGCTAAACTTAACCAGATGACAGTAACAACTAAACAAGAAAAGATACATGACACAAATAAAATTGATACAAATAATTCGGAAAGTTTGAACATAATTCGAATAATTAAGGATTCAGACTTGTCTCCAGATATTCTTGTAGAACTTGATACAAAGAAAGAGATTGATCGAGGGAATATATTTCTCTTACCTGGAATTGATGGATGTTCTGCTGTATATAAATCTATAGCATCAGGAATTAAGTCTCCAGCAACGTGTTTGCAACATGGTGTACTTAATATTCCCGACGGAAGTCATTCAGTCATGAAGTCAGCTGTTTATTTACTGCCTGTAAGAAGTTTTGAATTCTTTGAAACTCTTGTTTTGATTATTTTTTTGTAACTTATATACACAAGTAAATAATTTATAATTTGTATACATAAAGTAATATTTGATAGTTACAAACCATTCATATTACAACTCATTTACATTTACATTTATTTAGCATGTGTTGAAGAAAATGAAAGATCAAAAGGAATTTTTAATAGTGGGTTATTCATTTGGAACCTTAATTGCCATCGAATTAGCGAGATTATTAGAAGCTAATAATTTCTCAGGACGGTTAATATTAATAGATGGAGCTCCTGACCAAATAAAATTGTCGGTTAGTCGATATATGGGTTTTTCTTCACAAAAAATGTTACAAAGTATAACGTTACTTAGAATACTCGAAACGTACACCACAGTTAACAAAGAAATGGTTAGTATAAAAATTCTTTTTGTTATTTTACTGTAAGAATTATTTAATATAAATTTAATTTTATTTAAATTTAAATAAAATACAAACATTAACATAAAATAACTAATTGTAATGTAAGTATTCCTTAAACATACGAATTTTAAATTTTAAAATATAAAACAGAATGTTTATTTTATTTTGTGCGTGCGTGCACGCGCGCGTGTGTGTGTGTGTTATAAAAATCTTTTAAAAGTAAACAATATTCTCTAAATGCAATAACTAAAAGACTAATAGCTAAAAAATATCTTTGGTTTCGGTGAATATGCAAAATTAATAATTCGTTTACGATCACTAGAATATTATTTGTCATTTAAAGATGCACGAGATGGAAAGTAAATGGTAGTAATGATAGTATTAAATTTTTAATGCTAAGAAAATACAATAAATTATTACTAATTATAGAAAAATAAAATATTACTAATTCAATTACTAATTAATAGAAAAATTTAAGAATTTTAATAAAATAAACAAGATAAAGTTTTTTAATGTCCCGAGAATCCAATAAATCTTTGTATGAATAAAATAAAAATATTTTTAATTTATCATAGTTTTTATTACAAAGTGCAAATATTTTTATTTACAGTTTTTGTTAGAGCTAAATAAATGTAACACATGGGATGAGAAATTAAAAGTATTTCATGTGTACTTTCCAAAAGAGTTAAATATATTGACCATCGAAAATCAAAAACTTATGTGTTTGACAATTTATAATCATATAATTGCTATACAGGATTATGATATATCTTCCTTACCCCGACTTAAAACACCTATAACATTGCTAAAACCTACATTTCCGATTATTTCTTTTGCTGAAGAAGATTATGGTCTGCATAAGGTAGATATAATTTCAATAAAAGTCTTTGACATACGATTCTTTTTAAATTTTATAACAAAAAACTTTCTTTCAGGTTACCGATGGTAAAGTACAAGTTCAATACGTGGAAGGTACTCATGACACAATAATGGGCAACCACAAAATAATATCAGCTATTAATGAAGAGTGAAAAAATATAAGTAAAAATATCTGTAAGAAAAAATATAGTCAACAATCATGTATAAAGAAAGAGATATAGTAAGAGCAGGGCCGGTTTGAGGATTTATGACGCCCGGGGCAAGGATTTAAAATGGCGCCCCCCTCGCGCCCCCACACACGCACGTGCTAGCGGCCGAGCGCCGCAAAAAGCAGTACCGTGTATGTGTACCACGCCAGTCTAGCAAAGGGGGCACCATCGAGTAAAGTGTCAAAATTTTTAGATGTATATATGTATATAAACAGTATGTACATATGTATACATAATAAATTATTTATTCAATTTGTAATAGTGAATAACAAAATATTGAGATAAATTATTATTAATACTGGCGCAGCGCACATACACAGTACTGCTTCTTGCGGCGCCCGGCTGCACACGGCGCCCGGCCGCACACGGCGCCCGGGGCGGCCGCCCCGCTCGCCCCGCCCTTACGCCGGCCCTGAGTAAGAGTGATAGAGGAGAGTAGGAAAATTGGAGAATGGATGAAAGGAAGGAAGAAAAGGGGAGAAAGAGAAAGAAGTTTTATTATATTTATTATATACAAAATAAAATATTTTACGCTGCTATCTTTGAAAATACGCATTATAATAAAAAACGCACATAACAAAAAAAATTCAATCAAAAGTTCAATTGGAATTGGACCTTCTATATTATAAGATGCCGTAAGAAAATAGATGTCATAAAAATAAAAACAAATTATCTTTTAAAAAAAAGTACAAAGAAGCATCGCAAAAGAACGCGTTCAAAAAAGAATTCTTGTAAAAGATTACTCAAATTTTCTCTTAAAATAGTAATGTAAAAGTAAACACTTGGCGATGCTAAACAGAACAGAGAAAGAGAGAGAGAGAGAGAGAGAGAGAGAGGGGGAGAGTTTGATTGATTGACCTTTATTAGCTTTCTCAGCTATTTGTAATACAGTAACTTAAATTTAAATTACATTATAATAAACATATATGTTCTTTTAACCTACGCTTAAATAATTCAATTCTTTCACATGTTTTTATTTCAGTTGGTAAGGCATTATACATTTTCGCTCCTTCGTAAAACATACTCTTTTGCACGTTTCTTGTTTTCCGAAATTGTATTGCAATATCCCCGGCTTGTCGCGTTTGTCTTTCACTGTCATTTCCTACTATTACTATTTTACTCCTTAATTGATTTGGTAACATATTTTTCAAAATCTTAAAAATAAATATGCACACATTATAACGTAGCCTCTGTTTTATGGACATGAATTACAAGTTTTGCAGCATATGTTCCACTTTGGTATACCTATTATATTGCAAAATAACTCTCATGGATCGATTTTGCGCTATCTGCAATTTATATAACTGTGTTTCCCCCATATCTATTAACAACGTTGCGCAATATTCAAAATGAGGTGCTATAATTGATTTATATACAGTACATCTGGTATACATTGATATAAAGTTACTTATTTTATTTAAAAAACTTGTTTTCTTTCCTATCTTTTTCAACATATAATCACAGTGATCTTTAAATCGGAGTCTTTCATCAATAATTATACCTAGTATTTCATTAATTCTACTCGCTCTATCTCAGTTCCATCCCAACATTTCAATACAATATCTCTTTTCAGTTCTGTTTAGTGTTAACATGCGTTATTCGTAAATGAAGTTTATTTTATGTTAGTATTAGCATTTTTGTTATGTATATTTAGCGTGTACTAATATCGTCATTAAGAATATCACATTTTATTTTGTACAGCGCTTATTTGCGTTCGCGCCATTTTCTATTGTGTGGAGCCACTAACGAGTGGCAGTAGAAGCTCGGCGTGCCACGTCGAAACTTTGAGTTGTAAAAGGAAGGCCCAAGTGCCACGTCACAATAAACGTACAGTTATCAAATATAACTCAGCAGTGATTGTTTAAATAACCCATTAACTTGGGAAAGAAAGATACCGCTGCACAAGGTATCAACAAGTTCCTTCCTAATACTCCTAACAATCATGTATTTTGTTTTTTCAGCGTTCATTTTATTTACATTCATCCATTTTTCTACTGTCCTAAACGCCATGTTCATTTTATTCTCTCTATCTCCGCACTACTTTCTCCAGTTACATATATTAATGTATCATCTGCAAACATTTTTATGCTACATCCTTTCGGACAGACCTTAATTATATCGTTTATATAAATAACAAAGGCCCCAGAATATATGACAAAGGCCCTAACACAGACCCTTGCGGCACTCCATATTCGGTGGCAATTAATTTTGACCACTTATTATTGACACGGACCTGTTGTGTTCTATTATTTAAATATGATTTTAATCATTTTAATACTATTCCTCTAATTCCATATTGATATAACTTCTCTATTAATCTTTCTCTATCAATTGTTTCAAACGCCCGTTTAAGATCCATAAAAATTACTCCTACTATTTTTCTCTCACTTACTATTAATTTCCGTTTGTCGATAATAGTTTGAATCGATGTTTCACATGAATATTGTTTTCTAAATCCCGATTAAAGTTCCGTTATGATATTATTAGATTCAAAGTACATTTCAAAGTACATTTTTTCAATTTGTTTTTTTACTACTTCTATTTTTTACTAATTCTAATACTTTTTCAAAATTTGGTAACACATTAATAGGTCTATATTCACTTGCTTTTTTTGCTTTTTCTATTTTTGGTATTGGTATTATTACAATGTAAGTGTCTTCTTCTTGCCAGTGATAGGAAATACCAAGAAAGGAATGATTAAATGACGTCAAACTGGCATAGTTGATATAAAAATTGAAGTTTAATTACGACGTTCAGTCCGTAATCAGTCCGTATGTAGCCGTCACCAACAACAGACGCTTTTTATATATTTTACCTACTTATTTTTATATTCTCATTTTAAATCAAATAATGTTGTTATATTCTTAGTTGTATAAGTCCCGCAGGGGATTCATTTATTACGCCGGTATATAATGAACTACTAATGTGACTATATTTTTAGAATTGAGTTCTATATCGCACGCACACACCGTAACATGCCTCCTGCTCCAAGCCGGTAAACGGAGTGTCGCTCCGCGCGGCATACGCACGCACACGCACGCACGTTACTCCTTCAGCGCCACATCTCGCAACCTAAGCATGGCGCTCTTATACTTGGCGCGTCTTATGAATCCTAATACATAACAGCTCTTCCTTTTTTTTTTAACAGAAGTTCCTTAATTGTACATATAAGAGAAAACAATTTAATAACTCATACGTAATACATACTTTGCCATAGGGAAAACAAGTTATTACTTTAATTTCAACTTTATCGCCCCTATTATACAATCTTGCCTTATACTTTTTTTTTTTTTTTTTTTTAATGTGAGTATAGAAAATCTGAGTACCTATCCGGTTCCCTTCTATTTCGTTTGGGACGTTCGTTTCGAACTTGTTCCTCCGCGCGCTTATCAGTTGCCTCAATAGGCAATGCTATTTGTTCGCATATATCCTTCTCTGTTCCCTCCTCAGGTGAAATGTGAACGGTGCTATTTATGGGTTCATCGTTTGTCTCTATACCCGGTCTCTCTCCACCCGACTTAATTTCTGACTTATCTAAGTCGGAATTTGAATAGTTAAATCTATCCATCGCCTCTTGCGATTTATTATTTTCAGTGTTTTGTTCGTTCAGACGTAATTGATTTACGTGTCTTTTCCAGATTTTTCCATTCTCTAATCTTACTAAATAATGTAACTTTCCTAATTTCCTGTAAACTATACCGAAACGCCATTTTGCTTTTTTATTTAAGTATTCACGTGCTGCGATTTTATTTCCCACCTGAAAATTTCTTGTTTCATTACTCCCCACTGATTTTTTTTTATTTCAATTTCTTTTGGAGACAATAAATCCAACCGATTTCGTAATTTTCGTCCGAACATGATTTCGGCGGGTGATTGTTTTAACTCCGGAAATGGAGTAATGCGGTAATGAAACAAAAACTTTTGAACGCTGCATTTTACATTTTCTTTTTCTAAATTTGTTTTACGCAATCATTGTTTCAATGTTTGTACAAATCTTTCCGCTACACCATTGGTAGCCGGGTGATAAGGAGCTGTCAGTCTATGGATAATTCCATTCGCCTTGATAAAATTTTGAAACTCTTGTGATATGAATGTTCTACCATTATCTGTTACTAGCATTCGTGGGATACCGAATCTAGCGAAAATTTCACGACATTTTTCGATAGTACTTGCAGCAGTAATATTATTTATTACATAAACTTCAGGCCATTTAGTATGCGCATCTACGCAAACTAGAAAATTATAACCTGCAAATGGTCCTGCAAAATCCATATGGATTCTTTGAAAAGCTTCCTCAGTAGGCTCCCAATGATGCAGTGGCGCAGGCTTCGGATTATTTTGAACGCGATTGCATTCCTTACAACTACGAACGGTTTTTTCAATTTCTAAATCTATTCCTTGCCACCAAACATAGTTTCTCGCTAGGGCTTTCATTCTAACAATGCCTATATGGCCTAAATGCAATTCTTTAAGAATTTTATTTCTGAATTTTTCTGGAATTACAACTCTATCTTTTCTTAATAGAATTCCGTTATTTAACGCAAATTCATGGTTTTGCAAACCAAATTTTTTTTTTAAACATTTGCCTTGTTCCAGAGCTTCAACAATTTTTGAGAGATTTTCATCTTTACGTGTTTCTGTTTGAATTTCACTTGCTTTAACAGGTAGCATATTTAACGTATCAACAGTATACACGTCTAGCGCATCATACTTCGCCCTATTATTTTCTTTTATCGGTAGTCGCGAAAATCCGTCAGCGTTGCCATGATTTTCAGTTTTTCTAAATTTTATATCAAAATCAAAACTCTGGAGAAAAACCGCGTAGTGCTGCATCCGCATTGCACTGTACGCCGGTAAACCTTTTCCAGGATTCAGAATTTGCGCTAACGGTTTATTATCCGTGAGTAAGGTGAAATGTTTACCGTATAGGAAGTTATGAAACTTTTTTATTCCGAAAATAATGGCATACGCCTCTTTATCGATTTGCGTATATTTCCTTTGCGTATCATTTAACGTGTTCGAAGCATATTCTATCACTCGCTCTGTTCCGTTTGGATATACATGTGATAATACGGCTCCGACTCCATATGGACTAGCATCTGTAGCTAAAACGATTGGCAGATTTGGATTGAACGACACTAGAATTTTATCATTACAGAAAGCTTGTTTTGCGTTATTAAACGCCCTTTCACAAGCTGAGGTCCATTTAAAATGTGAGTTCTTTTTCAACAAATCATTTAATGGTTTCAACATGTCACTCAGATTTTCTATAAATCGTCCGTAATAATTTATTAGACCAATGAACGCTCGGACTTCAGACACGTTCTTAGGTCTTGGCAGCTTTTCTACTGCTTCCATTTTCTTTTCCTCCTTTTTAATACCATCCTTTCCGATTATGTGCCCGCAGTACGAAATTTGACTTTTTAAAAATACACATTTTTCTAAATTTATTCTTATATTATATTCTGATAAACGACTCAAGACTAATTCTAAAATCTCAAAATGTTTTTCAACGTTTACACTTGCGATCTTAATGTCGTCCAGAAAAACAGTAATATCTGGAATATTTTTCAAAATATTTTCGATCGTTCTCTGCCATATCGCGGGTGCCGATGCTACTCCATACATAAGTCGATTACATTGATATAGGCCCTTTGAAGTATTAATTGTAAGAATTTCTTTATCTTCATCTCTTAACTCTAATTGCAAATAAGCTTGTTTTAAGTCTATTTTTGAAAACACATTACAGCCAGCCATTTTAGCAAAAAGTTCCTCATGAGTGGGTAATGGATGCTCATCAACGATTAAACGTGAATTTACCGTGACGCTGAAATCGCCACATATTCTCACCCCGCCATCTTTCTTTAACACTGGGACAATCGGGGTTGCCCAGGTGGATGCTTCTACTGGTTTTAAAATTCCCGCATTTACCATTCTATTTAATTCATTTTCTACTTTATTTTTAATTTGGAAAGGTACTTGTCGACTACGCAAAAACACAGGTTGTGAGTTTGGTTTTAAGTTTAATTGAGCTTTGATTTTTTTAATTGGTTCAAAATCCTCACTTGTTACATTAGCATATTTTTCTAACAGATTTTTCAACCGATTATTACACGATTGTTCTACTAAAAGCAATGATTGCACCTCTTCTAGGCTCTCTTTAAATTTATTAAATGATTTTAATTGGTTGATCCATTCACGACCCAAGAGTGGCTGTCTATTATATTCAACTATATACATATTCAAATACTTCCAAGTATCTATATCTTTTACTTTAACTTTGACAAATCCCATAGGAACGAAATTCTTTTTACAATAAGATCTTAATTTCAACTCAGTTTTCAAAATTTTCAATTTGGGGAAATTTAATTTCAACCACGGCTGACTCACCAGCGTTACCGCCGCTCCTGAATCCACGTCGAATTCTATTTTCTTATCCTCTATTTGGAGAGAGACTGTATACTTCGACCGATGACTCACATGTTCGTGATCATTGTCTATTGTGGCAATATCTACACAGTCTGTTTGACCTTTCTTCTTGCATACTTTTTTTAAATGGCCGTAACCGCCGCATTCCAAACATTTCGTATCCCGAGGAAGAGAGCAGGAAGGCGCTAAATGGTTTCCACCACACCTAAAACATATAATTTTATTATTATTTTTAAACCCGTTTTTAAAATGTTTTACAATATCTGCATTATGTGCTGTCTTCTTCGACTCTGTTCTTCCGAACGGCTGCTTCCTACGATCCTTTTCCTTTGACTTCTTCTTGTTTTTACTTCCAGCTCCGACGAAGTCGACTGCCACTGCCGATTCATCCTTCAGCTTGTTTACTCCTTGATCAGCCATCTCCATTGCGCAGGCGATTTTGAGAGCTCGCTCCTTCGTTAGATCGATCGTTTCCAAAAGTCTGGCTTGGATCCGTGAGTTTTTGATTCCAAAGACGAATTGGTTTCGTAATTCCGTGTTTAAATAATTGCCGAATTTGCAATGTAACGACAATTTTTGAAGTGCCGCCATGTATTCCTGCGCGGCCTCTCCTTCTTTTTGCATTCTTTTGCGGAATGTATAAATTTCCGCAATTTCCAGCGGCTCTGGAGCATAATATTCTCCCAGTTTATTACACAATTCTTCGAAAGGTTTGGCATACGGATCGTCTGGATCAAGCCGATCACACAGTACTCCGAATGCCTCGACTCCAATATAGTGAAGCAAGTACACAACTTTTTCTTCACCGTTCGTTATTTTGAAGACCTTGAAAGAGCCTTCGAGTCGTTGTAACCAACGTTTCCATGTTTGAGTCGCCGGATCGAATTTTTCTATTTGAATCACATTTTGTGCATTTGCGATGTTCGCAGGTTCAGCTCCTGCATTCGCCGGATTTCTTGAACCACCAGCATCACTAGTAGACATTACGTTTAACGTCCTTTTCTATTGTCGACTCACTTCCTCACTGAAGATCCCATCCTTCGTCGCCAGTTTGTTATAATCTTAGTTGTATAAGTCCCGCAGGGGATTCATTTATTACGCCGGTATATAATGAACTACTAATGTGACTATATTTTTAGAATTGTGTTCTATATCGCACGCACACACCGTAACATGCCTCCTGCTCCAAGCCGGTAAACGGAGTGTCGCTCCGCGCGGCATACGCACGCACACGCACGCACGTTACTCCTTCAGCGCCACATCTCGCAACCTAAGCATGGCGCTCTTATACTTGGCGCGTCTTATGAATCCTAATACATAACAAATGTAATTCAACGTTTTTTGAACTTTGTACCTTTGACTACTGAACGGAATATCTTATTTACTTGAAAAGGACCTAAATCTAATGGTCGAAACGTCGTAATTAAACTTCAATTTTTATATCAACTATGCCAGTTTGACGTCATTTAATCATTCCTTTCTTGGTATTGGTATTATTGTCGATGTTTTCCAACTTTCTGGAAAACAACCTTCTCTCAAAGAATTGTTTATCACATCGACAAATTCCTTCTTTACTGCGCAAGATGCTACTTTAAGTATGTCACTAGTTATTGCCTCTTCCGTTCCTTTTTTATTTGGCAATCCCGTGATAATTTCTTCTAAGTCTTCTATTTTAATCATTTCAAAATTTTCTATATTGCTATTATTTTCAATAACACAAATATTTTTTCTACTTCCCGGACTTCCGCTCGGACCTACACTTCTTGACTTTTTGCTAGCTATAGATTTTACAATATTATTAATACTTTGTATATAATACATGTTAAATTTATCAGCTATATTGCACTCGCTCACGTCTCCTAATATTTCAAAATCTATATTTTCTATTTCTCTCGTATGCATTGGTTTACCTCTAATTATTTCTTTTAAAGTTTTCCACATTTTTGTCGGGTCATTCTTATTACAATCTATCATGTTTTCATAATATTCTTTCTTCTTCTCTTTAATTAATTTGACTACTGTATTCCTTTCACTTTTGAATTGCATCCAATTTTGCTGCGTATCATCGAACAAAGCGTTATTATATGCTTCATCTCTCCTAGCTGCTGCTACTCTTATATCATCTGAAAACCACTTTTTCCCTTCCCATGCTTTTGGAATTCTAAATTTTTTCTTAGGTGCTGTACTATCCAGCGTCTTTATTATATTGTTGACAAATTTCTTCGCCCTCTCGTTAACTTTTAAACCTTGACCTTGTTCTATTCTATCTTCTATTAACCTATTAAACCTCATCAACATTAAATTTATTAAAGTTTCTACCTCTAAATTCTCTATATTTATCTATAACTTTACTCGCATTTAATATAATTTTTAGCCACGCATGATCCGTTATTTTAGGCTCGTGGATTACTTGTACATTTACCTTATTATTAGCAAAGTATAAATCTATGATTGTTTGACTGTCTTTTGTAACTCTCGTCGGTTTTTTTTACATACTGTTTTATACCTAGGCTTGCTATTATTGTTTGTAATTTATTCGTATAAAACAAATTAACCTTAAAATCTATATTAAAGTCTTCTATTATCATACAGTCTCCTTTTATTACTAATTCTTCAACTATATCCTCTAGAAACCTTACAAAATCACCATGCAATGTACTCGGTGAATGATATAATTACGATTATTACTTTAAACCATTTCTTTTTTATCTCTATCGCAATACACCAACAGTTTGATACTATTTTTTTCACCAATACAATTTCATATACAATATCGTTTCTTACATATAAAATAGTTCCTCCTGTATATCTATTTTTCGCATCACATCTAATTATAGTTTAGTCTGGCACGTTTACTTCATTATCTTCAATTTCATCAGTCAGCCTAGACTCTGACAATGCTGTGATTGCAGGATTTATTTTCTTCATAAACTGATGTTGTATCTCATCTTTGTGTGCTATCAAACTTTGCGCATTTGTATATAATATTAGCTTCTCTTCTTTCTGTGACTGCTATTTGTTGTCCTCCCAGCCAGTCCTCTTCCTCTCCTCCTGTATCGCTCTTTTATATGTCGGACATTCTGGATCAAGTGCATCATGTTCGTCATTTATCTTCAAGTTGTATGTTTGAATTTTAAACATACAATTTACGCATCTTTTCTTAGACACTTTACATTCAACTGCTTTATGCTTTCCCACACATTTGTGGCATGTCTCTTCTCGTATACAATTTTTTGCAATATGGTAATAACCCTAGCATTTAAAACATCTTTGACATTAATATGATTAAATACAGGACACTTTTTCCATCCTACGTTTATTTTTCCTTTATTTAACATTAACTCGTGGGTTTTTTCATCTGCTTCAATTATTACGATGCCTTCTTCTTTTCCTCTTCCTCCCGATTGATTTCTATGGTTCCTTTTTTCCTTGATTATTTTCTTTACTATTCGCATATGGAATTCTTTATTTACTGCAATTTTATTCTGCCTCTTGATTGTATCTATTAAGTCATTATCATCCAATTTTATTTCATCTTCATCGATATTGACAATTTTTATCTTAGGTTTTACCTGCAGCGACTCAGTTACTTTGAAATTTTCGCCCAATCTAGCTTGTACTTCTCTCTTTAATTTTTCCATTTTCTCTCTGGTTTCACAACCTAAAATTACTGTTCCTTTACTTCCTTTTCTTAATTTCGTTAAAGCAGTCACATATTTATTTGGTTTAGCAACACTAATTCTGTTTAGCAGCTCCAAGTGTTTAGTATAAAGTATTTATTTGTATTGAATTATTTGTATTAAAATATTTGGCGTAATTTTTTTATATCATTACTTTTTTAGAGAAGATTTGAGTAATCTTTTACAAGAATTCTTTTTTGAACACGTTCTTTCGCGATGCGTATATTTGGCGCATTTTTGTGCCTTTTCTTTAAAAATTCTTTATTTGTTGTAATTTTACATATTTTGTAGTATTAAATATAGGTACGTAATATAGGTACGTAAGTATGTATACACAACACACACACATCATGTACATTTCTTTCACATACATATTTTTTAATCAAAAATAAAATAAGCTGTATGGCAGAATAATATTGGGTTGGCAACTAAGTAATTGCGGATTATTACTCCGTGGGTTATTATTCCGTGGTCGCAAACATCTAACTGAATCATTCCAGTGATCCAGGTGAAAGTCTTAGCAGATGCAGTGCATATCGCGATATATTATTATGTATAACCTTGTTTTTGGAACATAAGAGTATATTTCTTTTTTGTTTTGTTAAAGTTTTCTTTTCGTAGAATCATTCGTCATGATTTATGTGTAAAATACGCTTTTTTGGAATATAATAAAAATGTTGTTATATAATATATTATATGTTACATATATATGTGTAATAAAAGATATATATACAAAATAAAGATATATATACATAATTTTTCATTGTATGTAAATTTTATATGTAGATACTTTTATATGTAAAAATCAAATAAAACAACAATTGTTGACAGCAACCTGGCACGATTGAAAGCTTTATTCGCTACGTTTCGACCCTTGGTTTGGGTCCTCTTCAGACAATATTACAGATCAACAGCGCTGACAGCAAATTAGTCTTGAATTTGCCGTCATGGATTTAGGATGGGCATTTTGTGTTTCACGTATTGACACCGCACTTTTGACAACTTCATATTTAGACTCCTTTCGACACACAACGCATTTGGACATGCGCTGTTGATCTGTAATATTGTCTGAAGAGGACCCAAACCAAGGGTCGAAACATAGCGAATAAAGCTTACAATCGTGCCAGGTTGCTGTCAACAATTGTTGTTTTATTTGATTTTTAATCCGCTGGCGAAGAAAAGATTATCTTTTGAACTTTTATATGTAAATACAATATAAATAAGAAATAAATAATAAAAATACTATTAATACAGGGTGGGCCATTTAAAATTAGGAATTTAATTTGGCTCTAAAAAAAACGCATGAATATTTTTTAAAGTATATGACTTTATTGGAAAGGTAGTACATTGCCATTAAACATAAAATACAATTTCATTCAAATGACTTCCACGGCTGGCTGCACAATACCCCATTCTATCAACCCAATTTTTCAGTACATTTTCCACTGTATGGGCGCGTATTTTATCGATGGCAACTTTGATTTCATGTTTTAATTCTTGAATCGTTTCTGGCTGGTTAGCGTAACACTCATCCTTGACGGTTCCCCATAAAAAATAGTCCAGCGGAGTCAAATCGCAGCTGCGAGGCGGCCAATTGATATCAGCATTTCGGCTGATTATGCGATTTTCGAAGACAGTGCGCAAAAAATCGATTGTAGCGTTGGCTGTGTGGCAAGGTGCGCCGTCCTGTTGAAACCAAATGTCGTTTGTGTCCTCCTCTTCAAATTTGGGAAGCAAGAATTCGTTAGCATGGCGCGGTAGCGCTCGCTAATTGACAGTGACGGCAGCTCCTTGCTCATTTTCGAAGAAAAATGGCCCAATGATGCCGCCGGACCAAAAACCACACCAAACAGTCACTCATTATGGATGCATCGGCTTCTCCATGACGACGTGCGGATTCTTTGACCTCCAAATACGACAATTCTGTTTGTTCACATAGCCACCGAGGTGAAAATGAGCTCCGTCAGAAAAGATGATTTTTCGGTAAAAATGCTCATCCTCAACCAAGCATAAGTTTTCAATATTTCCCAATTTTGTTCAAGCGTATAGCGATAGCGACCCATTTCGTAAATGTCAAACAAAAAACTAAATTTCTGATATGTCATAAATGTTATTACGCCTTTCAAACTCAAAATAACCGGTAGTTGAAATTCCAAACGCTAGATGGCCCACCCTGTATATGTATGTAATAAAAAAATATGTGTATGTATATGTGTATATGTATATATATATATATATATATATATACACATATACATACAAATATTTTTATTACACACATATATTAATATAAAAGTAAAAATATATAAGTAATAATATAAAGGTGACGCGAGCCAAGTCGGATGTTCCAAATTTAATTTAAAAGTGACGCTGGACACTGCAGCCTGGTGTTAAAAATTCGCAGGTCACGATCTGACGACGACGAAAAATGAAATGAAATTTTTGCATTTCGAACTTCACATCGTGATATCTCGGCTCGTAGGATACGAAAAATAAAAGCACTTTTATTACATAATTTATACTCAAGCTATCGATTGATCCCATTTAAAACTTGATCGATTCAGCCGTTATTGAGATCCAAAAATCTCGGGTATTTGCAACTCGCGTAAAGATATACGGCGGTCTCGTGCGCGCGATCGTTGCGCTCATACTTGACGCGACTACACCGTGTCTCTTGATAATTGAAATTCACAAAAATCATTAAAAAAAGAATATTCGCAGAGTTACAATGTTAAAAATTGCTTTCTTTAAAATTTTTCTCTTTTTTATTTCTCACAAAGGACAATAATTTCACATGTTGTATCTGTTTAGCATTATGTATTTGTGCATTCATATTCTTAGGACATCTGGTACACTTTGACATTTAATGAATATGGTACATATGATAATTTCATATGTACATAAAATAAATGTTAACTGTATAATCTTATTTTTAAAGCTGTAATAAATTTTTTAAAGAGAGATACTAGATTTATTTATATGATTAAAGTTTATTAAAATATTAAAACATGATACCAAAGTTTTACATGATACAAATTTTTTAACTAGAATTTAATTTAATATTTAATACAATATTTTTGAAAATATTTGAAAATACAATATTTTGGGAATATTTTCATTTTTCTTATTCATGGTCTGATTGAAAAGATTTCATCAGAAATCTTTTATACTGCATATATTTGAATTAAGAGATTAGACAAGTCTAGAAAGTAAAACAATATAACCTTTTTATTTGAAAAAATAATATGTACTTTTAAGATTATTTTGCTCAAGGCTTATGTCAAAATCCGATAAATTTTTTTGAAATTATATTGATGTATTTGTCATTTTTAATATAAAAAGAAATAAATATTTATATTTATAAAATTAATTCCTCTTATAGACTGTTACATACTTCATCAATAAGATCAACAAAATGGAGAAGTTTGTCCAGAATTTTTCAACATCGCAGCTATACATTGAATCCTATAAAATGTTAAATGATCTCTAATCCTACTAAAATACTGATATCCAGAAATTATGCTATTTGAAAATAAAAATTTAATATTTTCACAAAAAATTATACATAATTGTTTTAATTTTAAAAAATTATGGTATTACAACGTTGCCCCAACTTAATAAAACTTTTTGAAATAAAATATATATTTTTAAAATTTCTAGTATATGTATTAAAAGAAAAATTATATTAAATAAAAATAGTTCAAAAGTTTAATTTAAAAAAAAAAAAAAAAAAAAACATAATAATGTAGAAAAAGCAGGATAAAGGTCTAAGTGAATCACGTAATTACACACGCAATGACTTTATTAGCCTTATAGACTTACAAGTACTTGTAGCTGGTAGCAGAGCGTGGTTTTTAATAGACAAAAGTAAAATATCTTAACGATTGCGACAAAACGTGACAAGACAAGACAGAAGACTCAAAAAAACGTTAGATGAAAGGTTTATGCGAGCGCTCTCTACAGGAATCCTATTTGCGCTGCTGTCGCGCTCTGCCCGTCCTCACAGAAGCAGGAACCATCTTCAATTCCCCCGCTTTCCTGCGTTCATCTCCAACATATCGATGCATTTCATATGGCAGATTTTGTTCAAGCCCTTCGTCATTACATCAGCTAGGTTTTCGTTTGATGGGATGTACTTGACCCTAACTAATCCTCTTTCCACGTTCTCCCTGACGATGTGATATGATATGTCAATGTGTTTGGTTCTGCTCTTTTCTATCCTGTTCTTTGAATAATCTATTGCTGCCCTGTTATCGCAGTATAGATTGATTGTTCCTCCTGAAAAATAGTCAATTAGTGATAATTCCTTAATAAACATTCCGCACCATAGTCCTTCCTTCACCGCATTTGCCATGGCGATATACTCCGCCTCCATGGTAGACGTGGCTAGGCTCCTTTGCTTGGATGAACGCCAGTGTATTACATTTTTTCCTATACATACAATTAAAGAGAGAAGGAGTGCCTATGATCTGCGTCCCCGGCCCAGTCTGCATCACAGTACATGTTCAGATTGACCTCTCCGCTGTGTTTATATGTTACGCCATAATCCTTGGTACCTGCCAAATACCTAAGCACGTGCTTCGCCTCGTTCCAATGTACTTTACCCGGATTTGCGTTGTATTGCGACAGTTTTGTCGTTGCGAACAATATGTCCGGTCTGGAGTTTAAACCCAGGTACATCAAGGACCCTATTAATTCTCTGTATGGTACTCGACGCATTTCTTCTACTTCTTCCGCTGTCGTTGGTCCGTCCATTGATGTCAGCACAATGCCAGGTTCCAGAGGTGTTTTAGCCGTCCGACACTCTGTCATGTTGAATCTTCTTAGGAGTTGCTCAATGTATGTTCTTTGCGACAACTTTATTTCTCCACTTGGACTCCTCTGTACTTTTACACCTAAAACATATCTCATTTCGCCAAGATCTTTTATTTCATAAGCTCTTGAGAGTTCATTTGTCACTTCAGTGATTGAACTGGTATCTCGCGTAAATATAAACATGTCGTCCACGTATACAATTATCACGGTCCATTTCTCTCTTAGATAAGTACAGTTCGATGATCTCAGCCTTTTGAAACCCTGCTTCACGAGGAAGTTGTCCACTTCTCTGTTCCAATTTCTTCCGGATTGTTTCAATCCATATATTGCCCGTAATAGTCTTACGATCCTTGCTGGCTCATTATTATGCGTCGGCAGCAAACGCATATAAATTTCTTCGTCCAAACGACCATACAAGTATGCGCATTTGATGTCAATGTGTCGAGTATGCCATCCGAATTCCGCCGATAATGCTAGTAGAAACCTTATTACTGAAAAACTTGATACGGGGCAATACGTTTCCTCATAATCGACTCCCTTTTTCTGCGAATATCCTTGGGCGACTAGTCGGGCTTTATATCTTGCGACCTTCCCCTCGGAGTCTCTTTTTATTTTGTAGACCCATTTGCTACCTACGGCAGTTTTTCCCCTTGGTAGTTCAGTTATGTGCCATGTGTTTCTACCTTCTAGGTTGTTTAATTCTTCTTGCATGGCATTTCTCCACTCGCTTGCTTGCGGCGAGCCTAATGCTTCAGTTAAGTTTTTCGGCTCTAATATTTCTACCAAATTCGCCTCGATTGTGCTATTGTCTTCTTCGGACTCAATGTCACCCTGTGGCATGGTATCGATGTCTTTTGGTTTGCCTTTACATCCATACGGGTTTCTAATGATTTTTCTCGGTCTGCCTCTTTTCTTGATTTCCTCCGATTTACGTGCTCCCGCTATCTTTCTATCTCCTTCATCTTGCGATGTGTTTGCGTTTTCTTTCTGCGATGTTTCTATCGGCACATCTAATCGTCTTTCGGGAGGTTCAACTGCTTTTGACTGTTGGGTAATGTCACGACTTTCATCTTCTGAACTGCTCTCGTCATATCTCCAGTCTTGAATACTCTCCTTGTAAATCCATTCATATCCAATTTTTTCTTCCGAAAATTTTACATGCTTGGTCGTAATAACATCTTGGGTTTTCGGACACCACAGCCTGTAACCTTTCGTGACTGCTATAACCGACGAGAATACACTCAGCTGCCCTCTTATCCAGTTTATTTTTTCCTTGCCTAGGCAAACGTGCGTACGCCAAACAACCATAAACTCTTAGGTGCCGTACACTCGGCGCGCGACCTGTCCATATGGCTAGTGGCACTTCGCTGTCAATTCCACCATGACTGGTTCTATTTTTGATATACGCAGCCGTTGTGACTGCCTCTGCCCAAAACTTTTGTGGTAAAGACGCTGATGCTAACATCGACCTTGTCATGTCCAACAGTGTCCTATTAACTCTCTCCGCGACGCCATTCATTTGTGGCGTTTCCACGTTCGACTTCTGATGTTTTATTCCCAATTTTCCGAAATAAGTTTCCAAATCCTTGTTGCAAAATTCCAGACCGTTGTCAGTCCTAAAGCTCTTTACTTTCTTATTCTGCTGCCTTTCGACTCTTGATATGTAATTTTTTATGTGTGTCTTTGCTTCATCTTTGGTTTTCATACACATCACTACTGTTTTTCGTGAGAAGTCATCAGTGAATGTAATGAAATACCTGCTGCCTCCAATTGAATTAACTGGCATTGGTCCACATACATCGGAGTGAATTAACTCGCATACTTGTCTTGATTGCCTTTCTTTCAGTTTCCTACATGGAAGTTTCGTTGCCTTTCCGACCCGGCATGCGTCACAAAAAAAATCTGCATTCTTGGCGTTGTTTAGACCTCTCACTTTATTTGACTCGGCCATGCTTACAATGGTGCGATGATTCGTGTGACAAAAACGTTGGTGCCATAATTCGTCCGTGCCTACATTTAGAGCGTGCGATTCTACTGAATTATGTCCTCTTGTATTTACCTCTGCTTTGACTATGTATAAGTCATTCTTTCTGTGTGCTTCGCAAACAGTTTTTCCGGTGATAGTACTTCTAACTGTTGCCTTTCCTCTTTCAAATACAAGGATTTTGTTCTTTTTCTCAATTTGAGAGACGGACAATAGGTTTTTACGAATATCTGGAACATAGTACACATCATGTAACTTTATAATATTTCTCTTACCTTGAACCAGGATTTTCAAAATTATGTTTCCTATGCCTTTCGCCTTTAAGTTTGCGCCGCTTTGTCTCTCGGGATCGGCTGCCGTGTTCACCATTTCCGAATCTAGTTTGCGGAATTCTGTACACCACTCCTTTCTTCGGCAGACGTGATGCGTGCACCCGCTGTCCAGTAGCCATACATCGTCTATTTCCAAGTTATTTATTGATAGTAAGAATGCATCATAATCTCTTTTCGATTTTTGTTCTTGTTTTCTTCGGCCTCTGTCTAATTTCGAGCGGCAATCCTTGGCAAAATGCCCACTCTTATTACATTTGAAACATGTAACAGATTTATTCTTGTTATCGGCCCGCGGCTTGTTTTTCTTGTCCACTGATACCCCGTCAACATGAAGGGCTTCCTTGGATGATTCACCTTCGACGACTTCCCTTGCTGCTCTTCTGTTGTATTCGGCTAAGAGTACTCTTTTTACTTCAGCAGAGGTAAATTTATCGTCCGGCAGGTTTGCCAAGGTCATATTTAGGTTTTCGTAACTGTCTGGAAGACCTGATAATAACGTGTATGCTAGGTCTTCGTCATTTACCTCCGCACCTGCTTCTCGTAGGTTAGTCGCAGCGATTTTTGCTCTTGCTAGGTAATTTGGCATGTTCTCGTCGTCTTTCATTTTCAGATGGTAGAATTCCTTTTTTAACTGCATAATTCTTACCCTTGACTTAGGCTGGTGAACTTGTTCCAATATAATCCATGCGTCGTGCGCACTTACACATTCTTCTATGTGCACTTGTTGTTCATCGTCTACGTTTAGTCCTATCGCCGCTATAGCTTTATTTTCGTTTGCGATATGCGCTACTCTCTGCGCTTCCGTGGCGTTCGGGGTTAGCTCGACTTTGTTCAACACGTGATCTAGTAGGCCTTTACCTCTCAAGTACCATTTCATTTCAATTTTCCATGAACGATAATTATTGTTCGAGAGTTTGGTTACTCGAGTGTCGCTTGATCCTTCTTTATTCATCTTTGCGTGAATACCTTTCCCTTTTATTATAGGTTAAGTGATGCAGTATTAAGTGACTGGGCTCATAACCATGTAGAAAAAGCAGGATAAAGGTCTAAGTGAATCACGTAATTACACACGCAATGACTTTATTAGCCTTATAGACTTACAAGTACTTGTAGCTGGTAGCAGAGCGTGGTTTTTAATAGACAAAAGTAAAATATCTTAATGATTGCGACAAAACGTGACAAGACAAGACAGAAGACTCAAAAAAACGTTAGATGAAAGGTTTATGCGAGCGCTCTCTACAGGAATCCTATTTGCGCTGCTGTCGCGCTCTGCCCGTCCTCACAGAAGCAGGAACCATCTTCATAATGTAAAAATATAAAATTAAAAATTATTTACAAAAAATTAAAAATAAATGGAAAAATATAAAAATGTATATAAAAATTAAAAATTAATATAAAAATAAAAAAATTTAATTGAAAGATTTGGCGCTGCTAATTTTTAAAATAACATATTTTGTAGCAGCGCTAAGTCTTTTAATTAAATTTTTTATTTTTATATTAATTTTAATTTTATATAATTTTTCTTTTAATACATATACTAAAAATTTTTAAAATACATATTTTATTTCAAAAAGTTTTATTAAGTTGGGGCAACGTTGTAATACCATAATTTTTTAAAAATTATTAGGAGTACAAATAAGTCTCCGCCGTTTGATAAAAGATGGTGCCACCAGTAAGTTATGGTTAAAATTGTCTGTGTAAAACGTCATATCGTAAGGTTGAACATCTGTCAACAACATAATCTTGAAATATTAGCGATTTTGTATCAGCATCATATATTTTTTTTTGTGCGAACATGTCGAGTTTTGCCGAATAAGCGTCATTTGCGGGAACTTTTGATTTACTTCTTTAATTTGAAGAAATCTACACCTGAGGCGTACCGATTGCTTGTAGAAACATATGGTGAGGCTGCCTTAAGTGAGAGAAGTTGTCGTGAGTGGTTTCAAAAGAATATTCATGTTTCAAAAAAGACTCATGTTGTGTTATTTGGCGTTCATTCATTTTGTTTGCTGGACTCTTAATTGCATGAATGCATGATAAGACTTTTAAATGCATTTAAATACATTGTATTTAAATGCAATGTATTTAAATATATTTAAAAGTCTAACAGACATCCGGTAAACTTTGACTTCTGACATACGCTAATTTCAATTGTATATAAAATCTATTTTGGTAACATCATTGTTCAAATTATATTGTTGGAAAAAAATAATATTTAACAAATATTTTCATTATTTTTAAATATTTCAGAATCCAGCAAGATTTCTAAGTTAGATATCTGGTTATTTTGACAATATGTTATGATAATATTATGTTATATTGATTATATTTCATTTTAATATTTATTTTCTTTGGTCAAGTTTTTCTACTCTATTGGAATAGATTTGTTCACATCTTCATGAATTTTTGAAAATATATCCCCGAATATCATATTTTTTTAGATACTTATAATCATGTTACAGAGAGAATGGTAATAAGAGAATTATATATAGCGCATAAATTTTATTTTAATTGGTGTATTTTTTAAATTTTAATATTTTTTATAGATATTTTATACATTTTTTAATATACATATATTTATATTTATTTCATAGGTATAAGTATTCTTACATTTTCACATTAGTAATTTTTGCTTAAAATTATTATATGCTTTTGAATATTTTTGAATGTTAAATTAAATCTATCTTCTAGGGGAGGCAGCTCCGATAGCCTTGACCTTGACATATGTTTTCAAAGACATGACCCTAAGGAACTTTTCCATATAACTTAATCGGCGCTCATCGCTTATTAAAAAGTTATAAACAAAAATGTTTGTACATTACAAATAATGTCCATTATATTTTATAAATTTCTTCTATCATAGATAACAGTTTATATGAAACTAATTTCAATGTACGTTGTTAAAAAAATTTTGACGAATTCTTGTAATTCAATATTGTAAGAAAAAAGTAGCAAAGTAACATCTTCAAAAATGTTGTATTAAATTCTAGAGAAGTATGTTTAAAAAGGCATATATATATAAAACTTTGAATATAATATATTAAACTCTAACAAACTCTCTAATAGGTGCACGAAATTATGTAGAAATCCATCTATGATTCTCAAACAACAAAATCTCTCAGATCTGTGATATCAAAGTTGGAGGGAACAAATACATTACAAAAAATATAATCTTAATCTTAGAATTATATCATACAGTTCTATATTTGCTAACATATTCTAATTTATATATTTCTATTTAAATATAAACGTTTTTATTCGTGAGTTTATTCTAATAAATAAAAGTTATTCCATTCTGTAAATTTAGATAACCCTAAGTTTATATGACATATAGAATAATAATTATATTCGGCATACAGAATAATAATTATATTCTTCATTATTAAATATTACAATTTATATTCTTATTAAAACAAAATTTTACAACATATCGAAAACTTATTAAAACTGTAAAGTAATAACAAATAATAACTTTTTGTGTGCGTTTCTTTAATTATTTTATTTATTTATTTATAAAATTTAATTTATTAGGCAAATTATCTATTAATAATTTCTCAAAGTTCTTTTTCAATTTCCTTAAACGTTACGTAACAAAAACATAAGCTGTTGCATTATTCAAAATTTAATCGCTACAGCATTAATAAGATACAGGAAATTGACCCACAGAATAATGTATGTAGATTGTAGAAGTAGAATAATGTATGTAGAAGAATATGAGAAACGATAAAAAGGGCTGCAAATAGATATTAGATCCAATTGTGCTTTAACTTCGACTTGAGCTATTTCTACTAAAGTTACGGTGCTACTACGTTGGTATGTTTACGTCTGCATTATATTTGATATTTTTTATACATTTTACACTCATGTCTAATTCTTTTAAAATTATAATATGATGAGATCTTGTTCTAGAGTTTATGTACTTTGAAAAAATAAAGATACTATGAATCGACCGAATTCGAATATAAGCGTTGATGCAGAAGAAAAAATTGTTATTTCTGGTATTGCTGGCCGATTTCCTAATAGCGACAATTTAAAAGAGCTTCAAGAAAATCTTTTGAACAAGGTGGATCTTGGTTCCAGCAATCATGGACGATGGAATCATTGTAAATTTTTATTTTAACATTAAAATTTCTTTTTAAAATATTCGTATTTTAAATTCATTATAATTAAAAATTTGCAATATCTGACAATTTCTAAAAACAATATCATGTGTGTGTAGGTGTGTGTAAGTGCGCGCGTGTGTATAAAATTAAAATAGTTATTTATTCAGTAATTGTCGAAAATTATAAATTATATTTCATTAATTCAAACATTTTCATAAATCTGTTATTTCTAATATTATTCTTTTTGAAAGGTTGAAAACAATCTTGCTACATATGATCTTGCTACATATTATTAATTTTTAAAAGCTTTATTATTTTTTATATAAGAAGAAGCATATATAACATATAAATATTCTTAACATATGAGTTTATTATCGCATTCTCTGAGCTCGTTGACTTTTATTTTCTTGCTGTTCAAATTCTATCATTTTTATTTCGATCATGTTGTAAATTATAATCATTACCTAAGATTTACTTGATTTTTGTTGTGGAAAATTACGGGTGCATTATTTTTAGATCAAATTTTTAAACAACTCGCCGAGAATCATGAGATCTTTTTGATTTATTATAATTATTACTGCAGAAGATGATTCATTGAACAAAGTCGAAACGCCTAATTGTATTTTTACAATAGGATTTTATAATAATTAATAAGATACACATAATTATGTATTCAATTAATTATTAAAGATCGATGTAACTTTAACTTACACACTGTCAACTTCGTTGTACTCTCAAAGCCCATTTCTATTTACTTGTTAATATATAATATTATATATTTATTTCTTACGGCACAGTTTATGACATGCCCCATCGAATCGGCAAAGTCAACAATATAGAAAAATTCGATTCCGAATTTTTTAATATACCTGCTATAGAAGCTCATATAATGGATCCTGTAGCCAGAACATTACTAGAGCATACTTACGAAGCAATTATCGATGCGGGTATCAATCCTAAAAAGTTAAAGGGAACACAAACAGCAGTTCTTACAGCGATCTCTTTTGATACACAAAGCTACTTAATTTTTTTTAAATCTGAGGTATTCAATGATATACAATAATAATTTATGTAAAAGAAAAACAAATTATATGTAAAATTCTTGTTAAAAATTTGGAAATTTTCTTTTCGAAAGTCTTTTTAATATGCAAAATAAAATTTTGCACAATAATTTTAAACAGTCCCCAAAATATAAATATACAGTTTATTGTTTGTACGTTTCAGTATTTTAAACATTTATTTTAAAATGTTTTAAAAATGTGATTAGGTTCTTAGAACGTCAATGTGGATCAATAGATGTTTTGTGGCAAATAGAATATCTTATTGGCTTGACACTACTGGACCGTCAATTAATCTTGATAGTGCATGTAGTTCCTGTCATAGCGCGATGATCGAAGCATATAAGATGATTCAAACCGGAAAATGTGACGCAGCTATTGTTGCTACTGCAAACTTATGTTTACATCCGAATGTAAATTTCGGATTTTATCAACTTGGTATTTATCATATTTTTTATTTAATACCTGTAATATTGATTATTGAATATTAAATTGAATATTGACTATTGATATTGAATATTAACACTAATACCTGTAATGTTGATTATCTCTAATATCTATAATATTTAATTATCACTTATAATATTTATAACACTATTACTGTTATCCTTAATACTGTTATCTTAATCAAAATGAAAACTCGACGAATTTAGTTTGTTAAAGTCAATTTCTCTCAGGAGCCTTGTCTTCTGATGGTTATTGTAAACCCTTTGATGAGAAAAGCACTGGATATATGCGCAGCGATGCGATGACAGTAGTGTATCTGCAAAAGGCAAAAGATGCAAGAAGAGTATATGCAACCTTTGTACATGGTAAAATTAATAACGACGGTTTTAAAGAAGAAGGGATTACTTTTCCATCGGTCGAGAAACAAAAGATGTTGTTAGAAGAATTTTATGAAGAATGTAAAATCTCTCCGTGTGAGTTATCTTACGTGGTAGCTCATGGAACTGGTACCACAGTAGGTGATCCTGTAGAAGTTGCAGCAATTGACCAGGCTTTATGCGCTAAAAGAAACTTTCCTTTATTAATAACTTCGGTAAAATCGAATCTTGGACACACTGAAACCTCCAGTGGTCTTTCTCAGATTGCAAAGGTATATATTTGTAATAAAATAATTTAACATTAATTATGTTTAAAAAATGATTACGGCAATATTACGATAATTTATATATTTCTTTACATTGTTGTATATGGCTGCGACTACAAGTGACTACAAGCTGCCACTACAAGTGCTTTGGAATGTTCTTCTTTTCTTTTCTTTCGATAAAGACAGAAGAAGAAGAGAAACACTTTGAAGCATTTGTAGTGACAGCTTGACCGCAGCATGTAATACATATATGTATACAGTGACTATTAATGGTAATTACTGTTAGGTATGTATATAGTGACTATTAATGGTAATTACTGCAAAAATCATATGTTTCTTAAAGGTGTTATTAGATATGGAAACTGGTATAATTACGCCTAGTATACATTTCAAACGTCCGCAAAAAAATTTACTTGCGATTATCGAAGGAAGAATTAAGATTATCACCGAGCCAATAAAATGGGAAGGTGGTTATGTAGGTATTAATTCCTTCGGTTTTGGCGGAACTAATTGCCATATCTTATTAAAATCTAATTCTAAACAAAAAATCAATAATGGAGTACCGAATGATGACTTACCTAGACTTGTAGTCGTGTCAGGACGGACGGAAGAAGCTGTTAAAATCATTTTAGATGACGTAAGCAAATAGTATAATCTTATTGTATTATTTATTATTGTATGTATATGTATATTGTATTATTTATTATTATTACCGTTTATTTTAGAAATGGTTTAAACATTTAATTTTTAATTAATTTTTTACTTATATATATCCATGTACATATATACATATATTATATATTATATACATATATATATTTTGTATATATTTGTTCTTACTTTTCTTGTTAATTTAAATAATAAGGAATTTATTTATTTGAATTGCGTGTGTCAAGCGACGATACAAATATGATACCAAGTACATAAAAAGCAACTCATCACTAAAAGCTGTATCACTACATAAACTTATTTGGAATTTTTACATCACATAAACTTTCGAGTAATGTGAAGTACTGGAAAAGTACTTTTGTTTTTGTAGAATAGAATACTAACATTTTTTTTCTTTGTGTAAAATTATTCCACGAAAGAATGAGGGCCTTCCTGTCTAAATATTTTTCTTATACCGAATACAGGTGCGAAATCGATCAGTAGACGCAGAACACATATCTCTATTACATCACATTTATAATGATAATATAGAAGGTCACCTTTATAGAGGATACATGATAACTGGATCTAAAATATCTCATGATACAATTAGTAAAATGGAGCATTGTTCACATAAAAAAAGACCGATTTGTTTCATATTTTCTGGACTAGGATCTCAATCGTTTGAAATGAGTAAGTATATGTTATTACACATTACAATAAATATATTGTTAATAAAACATTTTATTAAAATTATTAATAGGTCGAGCTCTAATGAAATTCCCAGTGTTTACGAAAGCACTTCAGAAATGTGATACTGTTTTGAGCGCTTACAATATACTCCTTACAGATATTTTAACAAGTAAAAATAAAAGTATCTTTGATAATATCGTGAATTTACTTTTAAGTCTTGTTGGACTGCAGGTAAGAAAAAAAACTTTTGTTTGAATTTCATAAATATATTTTGCATACCGTATTAAATATAACATATACAGGGTGTCTGAAACATTTTGGAAAAGCCGAAGAGTGCAGATAGAATAGGTCAAAACAGAAGGAATGTCACGTATTATTTTGTAATTTTTGCAATATTTATTTCGTAATTAATTATAACGTACGAGCCAATGAGTGCACGGGAAATCGGTAGGCAGGACTCTATAGAGATGTCTGATGAAAGATGGGTGTCGATGTAAAAAAGAAAAATGGCTTACTCCTTTGCAACGAGTAACAACTGATTTCGAGAAGCGGAGTAACGAGCGTCATATGACAAATCAGTCATACGGCGAAGCGATCTACAAAGGACAATCGCTGCAGCGAACGCGGATCTTTATCCGGATAGGTTTTGACGCGAAGATCCGCGTTCGTTCTTTATAGATCGTGCCTCATCGCTTCACCAACCGGCTTCTATCATCTTGCAATGGGGAGGTCTCTTCTCGTCGCGCGCTTTTACTCGCGCGGATTGGCTTATCTTATTAAATTAATTTCTCGTTAATTATTGTGAAAACAACAAAGTGGTAAAAGACTTTTCTACTTGATTTTACCTGCACACTTCGGCTTTTCCAAAAAGTGTTTCAGACACCCTGTATATATACCATGTTAAATATAATTAAATGTTTATTGTACAATTCTAATTATTTATAATCTTATAAATTTATAATGATATACAAATAAGCCTTTTAAGAGCCTGACCTTATTTTTAACACATGAAAATCTAATTATGATAATAAGAACTGTTGAACAATGATTAAAATAATATAATTCAATTTTATTAAAAATATCTATATGGAATAAGATACAATCTTTGTCTATATATTAAAAGTTTACATGAATATTGAAAAGTCGTCATACGCGTTTCGAACTCACAGAGTCCTCTTCAGTGACGTAATAATGTAGTCTGTGTAATCGATATGTTGAACAGCATCCTCTTCGCCACAAGGATACCATAGTCATATTATGTCAAAAATCATTAGAAGTAACAAAGATGGTGTCATATTGAAAAACATACTATAATTCCAAAACCCGAATTCATGGAAATGGTTAAGTTTATTATAGAATCCACATATTTTTCTTACAATAATAACATATACAAACAAAGTTTTGGCACTCCGATGGGATCACCACTGTCACCGATATTAGCTGATATGGTGATGGAGGACTTAGAACAGGCAATTTTAAACACCTTTGAATTTCAGATAAATTTTTATTTTAGATACGTTGACGACATTATCATATCGGCACCCTCTAATAAAGTTAAACTTATTTATGAAGAATTTAATAAATATCACGAGAGACTAAAATTCACCATTGAACACAGCACGAACAATGAAATTAGCTTTCTAGATACCAAAATTATTTTATTGGAAAACACGATTTATCTGGATTGGTTCCAAAAAGAGACCTTCTCAGGAAGATTCCTATCTTATTATTCTGAACATCCATACAGCCAAAAAAGTAGTATTATAAATAACCTGATAGACCGAGCCATATTTCTTTCCCACCCAAAATTTCACGAAAAAAACATAAAATTGTGCATAGAATTACTACTTAACAATGGTTACCCTTTACACATGATTTTTTACCACATCCATTCCAAACTTAATAAATTAATGTCTTCCTTTAATAATAGTGCAGTTACTTTGAATTCGAGGGATACATCCAATGACTCTCAAAAAATGTGTATGGCATTACCGTTCATTAAAAAAATTACAAACCGAATTTCAGCTCGGATTAATAAAAATGAATTGATCTTAGGTTTTAGGAGTATTAATAAACTGAACAGCTTCATCGGAGTCCCAAAAGATAACACAAAAAAATCGGAAATGAGACATGTTGTATACAGAATCCAATGTAAGAATTGCGAGGCCTCTTATGTAGGACAAACAAAAAGGCAATTAGCCACTAGATTAAAAGAACATAGATATAATGTAAGGCAAGACCCTTCCAGACATTCAGTGGTCACGGAACATATGTTACAATGCAATCATTCCTTTGATTGGGATGAAGTTAAAATCTTAGACGTGGAATCTAACTATCACAAAAGGCTAATATCTGAAATGATACACATTAGATCTCAAAAGAAAAGTATCAATTTGCAGAGAGACACAGAACAATTGAACGAAATCTACTTGGATATAATATCTGAGCTTGCCCAAAAAAACATCTAGAGATGAGGAATGAGATAATTTTATATTTTTATTATTGTTACAAGTTCATCTCAGTTAACAGACCAATAGCAACAACAGATTTGTGTTAGCCCTCTAGTGTCATGATTCAAAAAATGTAAGTGTAGCGATGACTTGCGTTATTCTGTATTCTCACATTCGTTGTTACCACATAGACTAAACAAGACGTTCCTTTTTAAAAAATTAACTGATTTTAACTCAAGACTACACTAATTGACAAGACCAATAGAGGTATGGATCCAAGTTTCATTTTTGTAAAAAATTTGTTCCAAAAAACTTAAAAAATAAAAGTACATTAATTTGACATTAAATAGATTAGAGTGCTAACTAAAAGATATACAAGAACTTTGCTTTACAACACAGAGAATACATTTGACAGTCATCGCTCCACCGAATCTACCAATACGGAGGACTTTGTTACTTCTAATGATTTTTGACATAATATGACTATGGTATCCTTGTGGCGAAGAGGATGCTGTTCAACATATCGATTACACAGACTACATTATTACGTCACTGAAGAGGACTCTGTGAGTTCGAAACGCGTATGACGACTTTTCAATATTCATGTAAACTTTTAATATATAGACAAAGATTGTATCTTATTCCATATAGATATTTTTAATAAAATTGAATTATATTATTTGTTAGCGCTCATTGTATACTATTAGTTTTAATATATTATTATTTTATTTTATTGTAGCATTAAGTTCTCGTTTATTGTTACAGTTATAGTTAATTGATTCGTCCTCACGTTATGGTATTTTTATAACTGTAGCACAGGTGCTCTCAATTGACGAGAGTGCGTGTTCACGCTCGTGCGCCTCGTCGAACACCTTTTGTTTCTTGACGCTATCAGTCAGTTTCTTTTTGTCTTGGCACGAGAAGGAAGCGTTTTTTCTCAATGTTATAATAAAGTGCTTCAACCTTGCGAGTTGTGTTCAATTTATCGCAATTTTGACATTTGCAATACAAACAATTTTGGTCCTTCGAGCCGGATCGCCGGAACTGCGGACATTTCGGTGATTCTATACAAGTTACAAGATTCAGTGAAAGGTGTGGAAAATAGACGCTTTGCGAGTCGCAATCGAAAATGGCGGAATTAGCAAGCTTCCGAAAGGCACGCGGCTACGTGAAAGCGAAATTGACCAAGTTGAGGACGCAAGTCTTCGAGGCCGGCACGGATCTCGACGGTGTCCAGGCAGAAACAAGACTAGAAAAGCTTGAAGAGATTCATCGAGAATTCGAGAGCATTCAAAGGCGGCTGCTAGAAGCTGCGGGCGATTTCACCGTGGACGATACCACGGAGGAGGAGTTATTTGACGAAAGATATTACGAGGTAAAAACTCTATTAAAGCGATTCATGCGGCAGTCACCATCGGAAGGTACTGCACCGCAGAACACGGATGCGATCATGCAACTATTGCAGCAGCAAACCGAGTTCATGCAACAATTCGCGCTTAGTTCGCGAAGCGACGCGTCGGCCGCCATGACAGCATCTTCGGTGAACGGAAACGAAGCGCTGACGGCCATTTTAGCCAGACAAACGGAAATACTTGATCGTGTTGCCAACGCCGGTTCAAATGTTTCAGACGGTAGAGTCAAGTTGCCGACGATTAAACTTCCGCGATTTGACGGCAAAATCGAAGAGTGGAAATGTTTCTCCGATAGCTTTCGTTCCATCATACATGACAAATCTCATCTATCAAACATTGAAAAATTTCAATATTTAATTTCCTCAATTTCGGGCGACGCCTCAAAAATCATCGAGTCAATCGAAGTGACGGGACAAAACTATGCGACGGCATGGGAATTATTGCAACAGCGTTACGACGATCCCCGGTCACTCAAAAAAAAGCATATCCAGTGCTTATTCGCAATGCCCGTTGTGGCTAAAGAGTCCGCAAAGGCTCTTCGTGATTTAATTGACTACACCTCCAGGCATTTAAGGATGTTAAAGGTTCTCGGTTTACCTACCGACACGTGGGACGAGCTCATCATGCATATGATGGAGACCAGGTTCGATGCCAGAACACTTCGAGCTTGGGAAGAGGAAATCGAGAGAAGGGAGACTACAAGTTTGAATGATATGCTCGAGTTCTTGAAGAAGAGATGTCAGACACTAGAACGTATCGAATCAAGGTCAGTCGACAAGGTTGAGAGGTCCTCCAAGGAAGGAGAGCAACGTGGTAAAGGAGGTGCCTCGGCTGGTTCAAAATCACACGCATCAACTAAGGATGCAGCAAATAAAAAAACAGCGTCTTTAGCTACTGCCCTGAATACAGGTAAATGCTACTATTGCAATGGTGATCATTTTCTATATTTTTGTGAGAAATTTTTAGCATTATCCGTTCCGGACCGTATCAAGGAGGTCAAACGTTTGAAGCTCTGTATAAACTGCCTAAGAAACGACCACTTCGTCAAAACGTGCAGTAAGGGCACCTGTAGACAATGTACTGGGAAGCACAACACGTTGTGTCACTTGCCCCAGGATAGCAAGGCACCCGTAGCAGCAGAGTATCCAACACCGAAGGTTGAGGCCAGTAACGAGTCACTCAGCAACATAGCAGTTCACGCAGCAAGTAGCTTCAAAGGTCGTCGAGTCCTCATGGCCACAGCAAGAGTGGAAGCAACTCAGCGCAGCGGTTCGACTATTCCGATTCGCGTACTCTTAGACAGCGCGAGTGAGGCCAACTTTATCACGCAAGCGATGCATAATAAATTAGGACTGAAACGGAATCGCGTTTCTGAAACTGTCACTGGTTTAAATGAAATAGAAAGCAAGGTTAATAATGTCTGTGAAGTTCATGTTAAATCGCAATGTTCCAATTTCGAGATAAATGCATGTTGTCTAATTGTTGCTAAAATTACAAAAAAATTGCCTTCTGTAAAAATAGATCGAAGCAAAATGCAAATACCAGATAATATTCATTTAGCCGATTCTGAGTTTCACAAGATTGATGCAATAGATATGCTGTTAGGTGCGGAATTCTTTTTTGATCTATTGGAGACGGGAAAGATAGAGCTAGGAAAGAACGAATTGATTTTACAAAATACGAAGCTCGGATGGATAATTGCAGGATCAATGCCATCAGTTGAATTAACAGAATCGAGTCTCCGTCAACCTTCAATAAGTTCATTGACTTGCCTTCTGCAATCTTGTGAAACATTAAGTGAAAATATAGAAAGATTCTGGAAATTGGAAAATTACGATAGCATCAATGCGCGTTCATTGTCAACAAGCGAAGAGAAATGCGAGCAATATTTTAGGCGAACCACTACACGAGATAGCGATGGTAGATTTGTGGTAAGATTACCGTTTCGCGAGGAAAATTTGCCTGTTGGAAATAATAGGGAAATTGCCCTTAAACGATTATATCATCTAGAACGCACTCTTAAGGGTAATAAGGTACTTCGTGATCGATATGTCAAATTTATGCGCGAATATGTCGAGTTAGGCCATATGTCATTAGCGAGCGATCTCTCTAGTAACTCCGAAACCGTAGTTTATCTCCCGCATCATGGTGTGGTGAAGGAGTCCAGCAGCAGTACCAAATTACGCGTAGTGTTCGATGCGTCGGCTAAGAATTACAAGGGTATATCGTTAAACGATGCACTTCTAATTGGGCCCGTGTTACAAGATAACTTGATCGATATAATCATTCGTTTTCGATTTCATAAGGTTGCACTAACAGCGGACTTGCAAAAAATGTATCGTCAGGTAATGGTACATCAAGATGATAGAGACTCTCAACGTATTTTGTGGCGATTTTCCTTTGACGGGCCCATAGAAGAATATCGTTTAAACACCGTCACGTACGGACAAGCTTGCGCATCGTATTTAGCCGTACGTTGTTTGAAACAATTAGCAACCGAAGGTATGGAGCGTTATCCATTTGCTACACGTGCTTTATCCGATGATACTTATGTCGATGATATAATTACTGGAACAAATACGATTGAGAGCGCTCGCGTTTTGCAAAATCAATTGACCGATTTATTACGAGAAGGTGGCTTCGAGGCACATAAATGGTGTTCCAATTTCGAGGATTCATTAACAGCAGTACCAATAGAGTTGCGAGAATCAAACTCAAGTCTGACAATGGACGCTAATGGTGTCATCAGCACGTTGGGACTTGTATGGAACCCTAGTTTAGACAAATTTCAATTTAAGGCACAAATGGCGGCGTGTGCGACTACTAAGCGAAGAATGCTGTCTGAAATTAGTAAACTATTTGATCCTCTAGGTTTGATCGGCCCGGTTCTCACAGTAGCTAAAATCCTAATGCAAGGGCTCTGGGAAATTAAGGTAGATTGGGATGATCCACTTCCAGAAGTGATCTTAGACAAATGGAAGCGTTTCCAGGAAAATTTAAAACAAGTACATACGTTAAGCGTACCTCGAGTAGTTGTCAGCTTATCGGAAAATAGTCGGTTTGTAATGCATGGATTTTGCGATGCATCAGAGAGCGCGTATGGTGCATGCATCTATATACAGTCGATAAATGAAATTTACGGTGAAGTTACTGCTAACTTATTATGCTCAAAGGCGAGGGTAGCTCCTCTAAAGAAACAATCAATCCCTAGATTAGAATTATGCAGTGCTTTGTTGCTCGCAAGATTAATTGACAATGTAAAGCGAGCTATACGTGTCGAGATCGATGAAGTTTATGCGTGGTCCGATTCCATGGTTGTGCTATATTGGCTTCGCGGGGACATATCAAGATGGAAACCCTTTGTATCAAATCGTGTAGCCGAAATTGTAGAGATCTTACCCGCTAGTCGTTGGAACCACATCAAGGGCTCGGAGAATCCTGCGGATCTGATTTCTCGGGGTGCTACTCCTGCTCAGCTCAAAGATGGTCAACTGTGGTGGAATGGTCCCGGATGGTTAACCGATCCTTTCCACTCTGCACGGTATAAGAAGTGCGAAGAAAGGATGACCGAAGATGATGTCTCTTATGCCGAAGATGAAGCTAGGAAGAAGTTTCCAGTTTGCTTAGTTACGCAATCTTCGTTGAACGACACAATCGATAAGCTTCTCAAGGATTGTTCGACTATGACGAAAATCGAGCGATCGTTGGCATACTGCCTGAGATTCAGCTACAACTGTCGCAAACCAAAGGAAGAGAGAATTCTTTGCAGATTGACTTTACCGGAATTGAATCTAGCCCATTACGAAATAATCAAACATTCACAGCGCATGTCCTTTCAGGACGATTTGAAGAATTTGAAAAGTAAAGGGAAGTTAAGTCATGCCAGTCGACTGCAACAACTGCACGCTTTCTTGGATGAGCGCGGTGTCCTCAGGGTGGGCGGCCGGCTTCAAGAAGCACCTTGGAACTACGAAAGGAGACACCCAATTTTGCTACCTGCAAAATGCAAAGTTACACGATTGTTAATTGAGCGAGAGCATCGTGCTTTACTACATGCTGGTCCCCAATTATTATTGGCCTCAATTCGTCAAAAATATTGGCCGTTGAATGGAAGAAACGTAGTGCGTCAGGTATGCCGATCCTGTGTCTGGTGTGTCCGAAACAATCCAAAGGGATTAACGCAAGCGATGGGATCGTTACCCAGCGATCGGATCAAGCCATCTCGACCATTTACGATTACTGGTGTCGACTTTGCAGGTCCGATTGTCACTCTTGTCAACAAGGGACGTGGCCGAAAAACCTGCAAATCCTATATCGCATTGTTCATTTGCTTTTCCACGAGAGCCATACATTTAGAAGCAACCAGTGAGCTGTCAACCGCCGCATTTCTAGCCACCTTACGCCGATTTATAGGACGACGAGGATTGCCACAGAAGATTTGCAGCGACAACGCTACCAATTTTGTTGGAGCTAAACGAGAATTGGAAGACCTGTATGCATTTATCAACACCTCGATCAATGGAGCTGTCGGTGATGCCTTGCTAGAAAGAGGCATCGAATGGAGTTTTATTCCTCCATATTCGCCGCATCTAGGTGGCTTATGGGAAGCGGGAGTTAAATCCTGCAAGTATCATTTAAAACGAGTGATGGGCAATACCCTTTTCACCTTCGAGGAACTTGCTACCGTCTTGGTGCAAATTGAAGCTTGCTTGAACTCAAGGCCTATATCACCCCTATCATCAGATCCATCAGATCTGCAGCCGCTGACGCCAGGACATTTTCTTGTAGGAGGACCACTAACGAGCCTCCCTGAAACCGATCTGTCTAACGTGAAAATCAACCGCCTTGACCGCTGGGAAGCGATCCAGCGTTCCGTTCAGGACTTTTGGAAACGGTGGGCGGCGGAGTATGTAGCCAACTTGCAAAGTCGCGTTAAATGGCAAACAGAACAAAGAAACTTAAAAATCGATGATCTCGTATTGTTGAAAGAAGAAAATCTTCCTCCATTAAAATGGAAAATCGGTCGCATCGTCGCATTGCACGCGGGCAAGGATGATTTGGTACGTGTCGCGACCGTTCGAACTGCCACCGGAACTGTTAAGCGCGCGATTGCCAAATTGTGCAGGTTACCAATCGATTCCCCTGATCAGTAAGATTAGCTGCCTAATCTTGGTGGGCGGTGTGTTAGCGCTCATTGTATACTATTAGTTTTAATATATTATTATTTTATTTTATTGTAGCATTAAGTTCTCGTTTATTGTTACAGTTATAGTTAATTGATTCGTCCTCACGTTATGGTATTTTTATAACTGTAGCACAGGTGCTCTCAATTGACGAGAGTGCGTGTTCACGCTCGTGCGCCTCGTCGAACACCTTTTGTTTCTTGACGCTATCAGTCAGTTTCTTTTTGTCTTGGCACGAGAAGGAAGCGTTTTTTCTCAATGTTATAATAAAGTGCTTCAACCTTGCGAGTTGTGTTCAATTTATCGCAATTTTGACATTTGCAATACAAACATTATTTTAATCATTGTTCAACAGTTCTTATTATCATAATTAGATTTTCATGTGTTAAAAATAAGGTCAGGCTCTTAAAAGGCTTATTTGTATATTTGTATATTTACATTGAGGAGCCACTATCTACTTAATTTATTTATAATGATCTTAATTATTTATAACAGAAATGAAAAAATATTTCTTTTATGAATGCAGATTGGAATGGTCGATCTTTTAACATCCATTGGTATTGTTCCTGACTTTATAATCGGCCATTCTATTGGGGAACTAATTTGTGGATACGCCGATGGTTGTTTAACAGCCGAAGAAACGATTTTGTTAGCATATTTCATCGGTTTAGGGCTTCATGAATCAAAAATAATTAATGGTTCCATGGCTGAAATTAATCTCAATCTTGAAACCATGAAGAATATATGTCCTTCGGATATTGATATAGCTTGTTGCAATAGCTCCTCTAATTTTATCGTGAGCGGACCAACAGATTCTATAAAAGCCTTTCTCACCAAATTACGGGTATATTAGTTAAATAACATATTATTATAATATTATATCTGTTTAGCTTTTTTAAATTTAAGAATCAAAGTTAAATTATAGAATTGATAGTTAGATGAATATTAATGGTAATGATTGACACTTTGAAACAATAATTAACAACAATATATCTACAATAACATGTTTTTATTTATTCTTTTAGGATAATAATATTCCTGTAAAAGAGATTTTTTGTGGTTATATACCTTTTCATAGCCATTACATCAAATCTGCTATATTTAAGTCTGAAGAATATTTAAATCAAATATTACCACAAAGAAAGTTTCGTAGCTCAAAGTGGCTAACAACATCCGTCCATGAGTATTCAAATACACTTTTACCTTTATGTTCAAAATATTACACAAATCATTTGTTATCTCCGGTTCTATTTGCAAAGGCGATATGTTCAATTCCAAGAGATACAGTGACGATTGAGATATCCCCTCAGAATACTCTTCAATACACTTTAAGGAATTCTTTATGCTCTACAATAACAAATCTAGCATTATATGAACGTACCAAAGATCATAATAATGAGATATTTTTAGAATCAATCGGAAAACTTTATAATGCAGGATTGCAGCCACAAATTGCAAATTTCTATCCGGCAGTACAATTTCCTGTTAGTCGCGGTACCCCAATGATTTCTCATCTCGTAAGGTATGCATATTTTCATGAATTTTAAAACATTAAGCGAATTATAATAATTACAAAAGAATATGTTTAATAAATCACTTATAAATATTGAATTATATTTTTGCTTCTTTTTAATATGGATAAGAAATTTATTTCTTATTATTGCATTGCGAACAACTTTTCTTCTTGCTTTTGCTTTTGGAAAATTTTGAACATATATTTTACATACAGAACTATACTAGTTTCAGCAAAACAGATTTCAAACAGACTTAATATTTCATATGGAACTGTTAAAAACTTGTGCAATAAGGTCTTTCCTGTTGCATTCACCAAACGATATAGAATAGATCTTGTGTTGCTTCAAAAGTTGAAAATTTATGTAGTGTTTGCAATCATTGGACAACTCCGTTTATAAACTTATGTTAATAGCTTTTTAATAAATAATGATTGTCGGATAAAACCTGTTAAAATGGAATGTTACAATTGAGATTACGATCTTGATAATATATGAAGATTAAAAATATAAAGATCATTGGAGAAGAAAGTTATCTTTTTATCGATTTTACCAAAGTGATCACTCATTGTTCTCATTCCAATGATAAATAAATATATATATATACTTATATGATGTCTCATATCTATCATAAAAAGTGAATGAAAAAAATATTAGGATGTCAGTAAATTTTTTATTTTTGTTAATAAATGAAATAATGATAATCATTTATTTATGAGTGCATTACATAATGAATTTATAATGATGTTTGTAGATGGGATCATTCTGAAGATTTCTACATATTTCACTATTTTAATCAAGAAGTAGTTGACAAAAGAGAAATGGTTGTCAATATTGATGTAAATGATATGGCATTTATGTATTTAACAGGCCATGTCATTAAAGACAAAAATTTATTTCCGGCTACGGGATATCTTTTCTATCTCTGGCGGATAATGGCATCGATAAACAAACGAGAATATATCAATGTACCAATTGTATTTGAGGATGTCAATTTTGTACGTACTACAGTACTATCGCAACAAAATGATACTGAATTAACTTTTTCGATCCAGAAAGGTATTACTATATTAACAGTAAATTTTCCTACAAATTTTCCTAATAAATAGATTTTAAGATTTTGCGTTACTTTTACGATACTTATATAATCATTAATTTTATGCTATATATTTAAAGTGTAAAAAATGTGCAGATCCTAGAATAACTGAATACACACATTCTATCTTCTTACGAGATAACTACTTTTATAAGAGCATCATGTCAATATATTCTCATTATTCACGTGATTTATTACAACATATTACGTTTAAACAATTTATATCACTATCTAGGTAGCAACAGATTCGAAATAGTTGAAGGAGATAGCGTTGTTGTTACTGGAATAGTACGAATGCCAACCAATATTGAAAATGAAAAAATATCTACTAATCTTGCCGAATATGTCGATGATGAAGAAAAAATGAGTACGAAAGACATCTATAAAGAATTAAAGCTTTGTGGTTATCAATACAGCGGCGCATTTCGTGGATTAAAAAGCGCATCGGTTACGGGATCAAACGGTCATATCGCATGGACCTCTAATTGGGTGACATTTATGGACACTATGTTACAGATAATGAATTTAGGAAAAAATACGAGAAATCTTTTGGTTATATCAAGAATTCGGAAACTGATAATTGACCCGAAATATCATATACAGATAATTCAGGATGATCCAATTGAAAATAGACGTAAGTAAAAACAATGATAAAACAGGGTCAATTAACAAATCAATTTCATTTGTTACGTTTATTTGCAGAATTCCCTGTTCGTCATTACAAATGTTTAGACGCTATAATATCTGGAGGAATAGAAATTTGTGGACCTGTGGCTAAATCTATATCTCGTCGACAAAGAGCAGTTAACCCTGTTCTTGAAGAACATAAATTTGTTGCTCATCGTGATTTAGAAACTGTGTCATTACAAGATGCAATAAGAATGACAGTGCAACTTGCACTAGAATGTTACAATATGACAAATGTTAAAATTATTGAATTTGTCGATGATAGTGACGAAGTGATACCAGAAGATTTAAATTCTCCACTTGTTAGTGAAATCTTAAATAATTTACCGCAGATTCGACATCACACCAGACTTGTAACGACCAACAAGAAATTCCTAGATATCTCTTTGCCTAACAACGTTTCCACAACGGAGATTACTAAGTTGTCGAAAGACGAGAATTGTTTGATGGTCTTTGGTTTCGATATTTTGACAAAAAATAACAAGAAATTATATAAACAGTTGCTGTCTCTGCTAATACCACAAGGTTTTCTACTAACTCTGGAAAATTCCAGTGCAGTCTACGATTATTCATGCCTGAATGTATATGAATTGGATGTCATACTGGAGAAACAAGTAAATGACAAGTCGCTCTTATTATTAAGAAAAAGGCAAAATATTACAAGAAACCAAAAAATTGTACATGTAAACAATTACGAGTTTACATGGGTAGATGAACTAAAATCAATCATGAATTTACAAAACGAGGCTAGCACAGAAACAAGGATCATACTCGTCGCGGAAAGAGATTTCGAATGCGGGCTACTAGGTTTTATCAACTGTTTGCGAAAAGAACCCGGGGGCGAAATGATTAGAAGCGTATTTATTCAAGATGACAAAGCACCTGTTTTTTCTTTGCAAGAACCATTGTACATGAGGCAGCTACAGTTGGACCTACCTATCAACGTTATACGTTCCGGTAATATTTGGGGATCTTACAGATATTTCTCATTACCTTCTTTGGAACCAAAATATGTACAGAGTGCTTACGTTACACAGATGGTGCGTCAAAAAGTTTCGTTGTATTAATTTAATTGTAAACATGATAATTATTTAAAACTAATTTTAAACAGGTACAAGGAGATCTGAGTACTCTCTGCTGGACAGAGAGCAGAATATCTTGCATTCAGCATGAAAACCTCGTTAGTGTGATTTATGCGTCTCTCAATTTTAAAGATATAATGTTGGCTAATGGGAAACTAACTGCTGAATCTTCTTCCGAACGTAGTAATGACTGTTTAATTGGCTTGGAATTTGTTGGTTTTGATATGCATAGACAAAGAGTAATGGGATTATGTTCACATGGGTAAAATATATAATATTGCAATACACATATCTAATAAAGAAAATTGAACTTAATGTTTCCAAATTATAGTATCAGTTCTAATTTTTATTAATATTATTAATTATAATATTAATGTTTTTTTTTAATTTAACTTTTATTAATTTCAATTTATTATATTATAAGATCAAATCAGAAATATTTATAACATATTCAATCACATAAATAATCATAATCAATAAGAAATTAAAATATATAATTATTAAACATATAATCTCTCAATAAGAATTGAAAAAATTATATACATTTGAAATTTATATATATATATTTTGTACACAGTTGTACAAAATTATTTTGAAGTAACGTTTAAATGATAAACACATTTCCAAAATTTTTATGTATAGAGGAATAGCGAACATTCTCGTGGCTGATAAATATCTCAGTTGGGTTGTACCTGACAAGTGGACAATGGAAGATGCAGCGACGGTTCCGTGTGTGTACAGCACGTGCTACTATGCTTTGTATATAAAGGGAAAAATGAAAAAAGGAGAAAAAGTGTTGATCCATTCTGGTACTGGAGGCATTGGTCAAGCTGCGATTCATCTTGCAATTCACGATAGTTGCGAAGTGTTTACTACAGTTGGAACTGTCGAAAAGCGGCAATTTATTAGAGAAATGTTCCCCTCTATTCCCGAAGACCACATCGGAAATTCTCGAGATACAAGCTTTGAACAAATGATTATGAAACTTACGGGAAATCGTGGAGTAGATATCGTATTGAATTCTTTAGCCGAAGAGAAATTGCAAGCGTCTGTTCGCTGCTTAGCGAATAATGGTCGTTTTCTGGAAATCGGAAAATTCGATATGGTTTCCAATAATTCTTTAGATATATCTTATATCTTTTCCAAAGGTATTAGTTTTTATGGTATCTTATTAGATAAATTATTTGATTCAAGCATAGAACAAAAGTTAAGATTGTGGAGAAAAATAACCGAAGGTTTAGAAAATGACGTTATTAAACCGCTGTGTAGAAAAGTCTTTGCAAAAAATGAAATAGAAGCTGCTTTTAGATATATGGCCGCTGGAAAACATATTGGCAAGGTACAATAATTTCTTATTATACAGAAATAATCAATTATATTATCAAATTATATAGAAACATTTTGTTTCGTTTATTCGACCAACTAATACTGAAAAAATTGTAATGAATGTTATTTTGTTACATTAAATTTGACTGAGTAACGTTCTTTGCTTATATTATATTAATTCGTAACATTAATTAGACATTTTTTGTTATTTTAAAAAGTAGCATAGTTTTGCTCGATTCTATCTTAAGTATTACAAATAAATGTTATTTTTTGCAATAAATAAAACATAAAATGCAATATTAAAATTAATAATATAATTAATAAAAATGAGATACACATAACAATATAAATAAGACAAGAAAGGTAAAATATTTATATATTTTTTAATATTTTTTGCCTCATAGTAATAATTATATTTTAATCAATTGTTTGTAGATAATAATAAAAGTTCAGGAAGAAAGTGACCCTTTGGATGCTCCGCTACTCGCTCATCCTCGATATTATTGTCAGGAACATAAATGTTACATTATTTTGGGTGGACTAGGTGGTTTCGGTTTAGAACTAGCAGACTGGTTGACTCTCCGAGGTGCAAAAAATCTGATTTTGACATCTCGAACCGGAATTAGAACAGGTTATCAGCAATCGAGAGTAAGGTTGTGGCGATCTTACGGCGTGAATGTCCAGATCGTTAAAGTTGATGATACTATGAAACATGAAGACTGTGAATTTTTATTAAAACAAGCTGAAAAAAGAGCACCAGTGGACGCTATATTTAATCTTGCAGTTGTGTTACAAGATTATGTATTTCAGAATCAATCACCACAAACATTCGAGGATTCATTCAAATCAAAAGCATGGGTAACAAAGAAAATGGACGAATTGTCAAGAAAAATCTGTCCACAGTTTCGACATTTTGTCGTTTTTTCCTCTGTCACGAGTGGAAGAGGAAACGCAGGCCAGACAAATTATGGGATGGCTAATTCCATAATGGAGAGAATTTGTGAAAAAAGGATGGAAGAAGGATTACACGGTTTAGCAATACAGTGGGGTGTTATTGGTGATGTTGGACTAGTTGCAGATATGCAAGAAGACAACAAAAAGCTTGTTATTGAAGGCACATTGCCACAACGAATATCCTCTTGCTTGGACACATTAGACGTATTCTTACTACAAGACCGACCTGTCGTAAGCAGTATGATTGTTGCTGAAAAAGCAAAAATTGGCGGATCAATGAATATTTGTGAAACTATTGCTCATATCATGGGTAAGCAAAATACAATGCTAAGCAATGGAAATAAAATATAATGCTATGAAAAAGAAGTAAAATCGAACCATTCTCCGCTTATGTCCTTTACATTATTTGAATAGTCTTTTAGCGTTTTGCAATATTAGAACTTTCTAAAAATTTTCAAAATTCTGAAAAATGTATTCTGTGCTTTTAAAAATGAATAATTAATAATGTTCCCAATGACTGTGTTAAAATAGTTGAGTATGAACACATAAAGTATGTGACACTTTGAGTCTAATTTTTATTGCTATGTGATTTTAAAAACTTAAATAATGAGACATAAAATTTATCTAAATATATAATTCTTAATTTAAAAATAGGGTTGAAGAACATAAACACACTACCACCGAACGTTCCACTGGCCGAAATGGGTATGGATTCGATGATGGTAGTTGAAATTAAACAAACGTTGGAAAGAGAATTTGATATATTTTTGGCATTACAAGATATTAGAGCTCTAAATTTTGCTAAACTTAACCAATTGACAATAACAACTAAACAAGAAAAAAGATACATGACACAAATAAAATTGATACAAATAATTCGGAAAGTTTGAACATAATTCGAATAATTAAGGATTCAGACTTGTCTCCAGATATTCTTGTAGAACTTGATACAAAGAAAGAGATTGATCGAGGGAATATATTTCTCTTACCTGGAATTGATGGATGTTCTGCTGTATATAAATCTATAGCATCAGGAATTAAGTCTCCAGCAACGTGTTTGCAACATGGTGTACTTAATATTCCCGACGGAAGTCATTCAGTCATGAAGTCAGCTGTTTATTTACTGCCTGTAAGAAGTTTTGAATTCTTTGAAACTCTTGTTTTGATTATTTTTTTGTAACTTATATACACAAGTAAATAATTTATAATTTGTATACATAAAGTATACATAAAGTAATATTTGATAGTTACAAACCATTCATATTACAACTCATTTACATTTACATTTATTTAGCATATGTTGAAGAAAATGAAAGATCAAAAGGAATTTTTAATAGTGGGTTATTCATTTGGGAACCTTAATTGCCATCGAATTAGCGAGATTATTAGAAGCTAATAATTTCTCAGGGCGGTTAATATTAATAGATGGAGCTCCTGACCAAATAAAATTGGCGGTTAATCGATATATAGGTTTTTCTTCACAAGAAAAGTTACAAAGTATAATGTTACTTAGAATTACTTGAAACGTACACCACAGTTAACAAAGAAATGGTTAGTATAAAAATTCTTTTTGTTATTTTACTGTAAGAATTATTTAATATAAATTTAATTTTATTTAAATTTAAATAAAATACAAACATTAACATAAACTAATTGTAATGTAAGTATTCCTTAAACATACGAATTTTAAATTTTAAAATATAAAACAGAATGTTTATTTTATTTTGTGCGTGCGCGCACGCGCGCGTGTGTGTGTGTTATAAAAATCTTTTAAAAATAAACAATATTCTCTAAATGCAATAACTAAAAGACTAATAATTAAAAATATCTTTGGTTTCGGTGAATATGCAAAATTAATAATTCGTTTACGATCACTATTAGAATATTATTTATTATTTAAAGATGCACGAGATGGAAAATAAATGGTAATAATGATAGTATTAAATTTTATGCTAAGAAAACACAATAAATTATTACTATAGAATTGAATATTTATATAGAAAAATAAAATATTACTAATTATAGAAAAATTTAAGAATTTTAATAAAAATAAACAAGATAAAGTTTTTAATGTTCCGAGAATCCAATAAATCTTTTGTATGAATAAAATAAAAATATTTTTAATTTATCATAATTTTTATTACAAAGTGCAAATATTTTTATTTACAGTTTTTGTTAGAGCTAAATAAATGTAACACATGGCATGAGAAATTAAAAATGTTTCATGTGTACTTTCCAAAAGAGTTAAATGTATTGACCATCGAAAAATCAAAAACTTATATGTTTGACAATTTATAATCATATAATTGCTATACAGGATTATGATATATCTTCCTTACCCCGACTTAAAACACCTATAACATTGCTAAAACCTACATTTCCGATTATTTCTTTTGCTGAAGAAGATTATGGTCTGCATAAGGTAGATATAATTTCAATAAAAGTCTTTGACATACGATTCTTTTTAAATTTTGTAACAAAAAACTTTCTTTCAGGTTACCGATGGTAAAGTACAAGTTCATTACGTGGAAGGTACTCATGACACAATAATGGGCAACCACAAAATAATATCAGCTATTAATGAAGAATGAGTAGAAGATAATAATACAACACAATATGTGTCTGCGTGTTCATGTGTGTGTGCGTGTATGTGAATAAAGAAGAATCGTATATAGAGAAAAAAATATAGTCAATAATCATGTCTAAAAAAGAAATATAATAAGAGTGATAGAGGAGAGTAGAAAAATTGGAGAATGGAAGAAAAAGGAAGAAAAGGGGAGAAAAAGAAAGAAGTTTTATTATATTTATTATATACAGAATAAAAATATTTTACGCTGCCATATCTTTGAAAAATCGCATTATAATAAAACTGTTAACGACGAATGGAAATTAATAGTTAGAGAAAATATAGTAGGATAATTTTTATGGATCTAAACGGGCGTTTGAAACAATTGATCTAATTCAGTCCCAAACCCTCAAGAAGAATAGGTGGTGGCCCCATGCAGATTCCGTATGATGTGGTCATGGAGTGTAACAAGGCGGTTTGCTCTCACCTCCTCCTGATTCTATGCCGTTGGTCTGTTGTGCCAAGACCGTCCGCCTTGAAGACAAGTCCCCGGACAAAGGAGTGCCCAAAGCGGCAAGAGATTATTCCTCGGTGGTTCCATTGCCGCCTCCCGAGAGGTATGATCGAATAAAAATTGATGAGAAAGATTAATAGAGAAGCTAAGTATCATATGGAATTCAGAGGAAAGTATTAAAATGGTTAAAATCATATTTAAATAATAGAATACAACAGGTTCGTGTCAATAATAAGTGGTCAAAATTAATTGTCATCGAATATGGAAAGCCGCGTCCGGTGTTAGGGCCTTTTATTTATTTCTATATATAAACGATATAATTTAAGGTCTGTCCGAAAGGATGTAAAATAAAAATGTTTGCAGACGATACATTAATATGTAACTGGAGAAAGTAGTGCGGAGATAGAGAATAAAATGAATATGGTTTTAGGATAGCAGAAAATGGACGAATGTAAATAAGTTGAAAATGAACGCTGAAAAACGAAATACATGATTGTTAGAGCATTAGGAAGGAACCGAAAAGAATATTTCAACCTAAAAATGTTTGGATGGAACTGAGTGATAAAAAGCGAGTAGAAGTAAAAATAATTTAGGTATAATTATTGATGATAGACTCTGATTTGAAATCACTGTGACTATATTGAAAAATAGAAAAGAAAACAAGTTTTTAAAAAATAGAATAGGTAACCATATCGATGTATACCACCAAGATGTACTCTATATAAATCAATTATAGCACCCTCATTTTGAATATGCCAACGTTGTTATTAATAGGGGAAACACAGTTATATAAATTGCAGATAGCAAAATCGAGCACATGAGAGTTATTTTGGCAATGTAATAGGTATACCAAAGTGGAACATATGCTGCAAAAACTTTATTCCATAAAACAGAGGCTATAATTATAATGTGTGCATATTTATTTTTAAGATTTTGAAAAATATGTTACAAATCAATTAAGGAGTAGGATAGTAATAGTAGGAAAAATGAGAAGTGAAAGACAAAGCCGGGGATATTGCACAATTCTAGAGGAAAACAAGAAACGCGCAAAAGAGTATGTTTTACGAAGGGCAGCGAAAATGTATAATGCCCACCAACTGAAATAGTTCCAAACCAGAAAAAGAATTTAAGTATTTAAAGGTTAAAAGAACATATGTAGTTATATAGTCCCTTATATCCGTAGTCCTTAAGGGAACCCCGAATTGTTCTGGGTGGGGAGAGGGAGTTTGGTCAGCCATGATCAGAATGTTTTAATTGGATCGGCCGGTCAATTAAAAACCCGGGAGGTATGCTTGCCACAGGGATTTACTTGAAGACCACTTTGTCACAGTTGAAGCCGTTAGGATGTTTTCAAAATTCCAGACCTTCACGATATTTTCTGAAATAGCTTTGTGAAGGGCTAGTCTGGTGGACTCCATTTCGCACTGCACGAATTTCCAGTCCCCATCCAGTGTTCCAGCTAAAGACGTTGAAAAAGTGGCTGTGTATTTGGCACACCGCTTGTTCCGGGATCGTTAGCGGATCTTCCTCCCTGGTTCCTCCTGTGCTGGTACCCTTCTGAAGGCGCAAGGCATTTTTGTGAATAATGCATCTTTGATCCTGGGAGTAACTGAGAAATCTTCTTTTGGGTTTAAAGATCCTCAATATTGGCTGCTTTATATTTCAAAAATTCTACCTACCCGTATACCCTTGAAGGCACACACAAGGACAGCCGTCTTTTTTTTCTCTTTAATAGTGTTTTTGGTGTTTGTGAGATTAGAGACTTTGTTCCTCAATCTCTGGGACATGCAGATTTGTTGTTCTTTTTGCTGGTGTGCCATTCTTTAGTCAGGCCACAATTAATTTTTAACAGGCTAACTGTCCAGGAAGTTGGTTCTAGAGAGATTGTGAGGAAGCTCTGTATATCATGTTTTATTGCTAGTCTTTGAAGATGGGTGATTTGACAGAAAGGCCTGGTGGTGTGGGTTGATTTTTCAAATAACTTCTTGGCCTAAATTTTATACATCTGTTTCTCTGTTCCCTCGAGGAAATTTGATTCCTTTGCTCCTATTGTGACTTCATGTTCAGTGTTTAGTTGAAAGGGTGGAAAGTTTTTCTACATTTTAGCTCTTACAATGTGTCATCACTCCCCACCATCAAGGAACTACGTGGAGAATTTCAGTGCACGTTCTTCAGTTTCATTTTTCAATGTGCTTAGAACCACACCAACTGTTGATAGGGAAATAGTGTAGTCCCATTGCTCCAAAGAAAGTTTGAACTCTCGCGAAAACTGGAAGTATATGGTCAAGGGTGAGCCGTCTTACAATAATAGGAAGAGAGGATTTGAGGTCTAGACTTTTTAAGACCCAATGTGTGTATGTAGTTAGGACATTTGTGTCATGTAAACCATATGCCATCAGCTTCCCCAGGATGTGGCTCGGCCCGGGTTTGTTTGAATTTTATTGTTGCTCTAAAATCATTAGAGGAAGTTTCTTGAAATCATTGCTAGAGACCAGTGAAGTTCTTGAGAGAGAAGTTTGGGAGGTGAGGCAGCAGTGTGGGCAGGAGTGGAACCACACAGAAGTATTGCTTTTGTGTGACAGGGGCAGCCAGATTCTTTATAGTCTTAGAGCCAATGAATCCCCAAGGAGCCGAGATTTCGAGGGATGAGTGTGTATAGTTTCAGGGAGAGACTACCTTCTTGAGAAAGATGTTTTTCTAGGTGGAGAGGTGGGTTGCATTTCGGGACTTTCTCTGCGATCGAGGACTCCCAGGCATTATTAAAGTAATTTCTTTGTCAAACTTCTGCTGTGGCATTTTCTTTATCTACCAACTTGATTAGAATGTTATTCAAATTTTGTTGTATGGCTTCTTCTCTCTTCCTGATGTTTGTGGGAGTACTTTTACCTTGGGATGTGACATTAGTTGTCTAAGCGTTTACTTGCTTCTTGGGTGGAGGTGGAAGCTGTGTGTAATTTTCTGGTGGCCAGTGTGTGTAAGCTGAGGCTGGTGGGGAGGCCATGAGAGTGGCGTCTTGCCCCAGCGGCCTGGCTTTGGGTGGGACTTGAGCACCCATTTCTTCAGGGTTCTTGACTGTGTGTTGGGGGCAGGGTTTTAAACCTGGGATGATTCTCACTCTGTTTTGTTTTCTCCTGCCTCAGCCTTCCCAGGCAGGACAGCTTGTGCCTTAATAGTCAAAATTGTTTGCCACAACAAACTTTAGGGAGTCGAAAGAAGAAATCTAGGTGTCATCCACTTTTTGGGGGTCTCAGCTTCTGCTGTGGGTTGCTAAGTTCTCTTCCTCCCCGATGCTTCAGCAAAAGAATTAACATCATGGGATGACTTTTACTTTATTGGGGACTGGCAGAAGTTTTTAGAAATGAAAGCATTTGAACACCTGGTGGTCATTTCTGTTTAAAATGATTGGACGTTGGTTCTGAGCACTTGGTAAAATAATTTGCCAGACCCCTGGATGACCTCTATTTGAAGGCATTTTGAACTTTCATATCAGTTTTAGAACTTTCAGCCCTTCGATGGTGAAAACCAGAGGTTCCAGGATTAGTTCTGCAGTGCGTGTTAGACTGCTGCCGACGTTTCGCAAACAACACGGCTTGCATCAGAATGGGGCTCCAGGTCTGACTCTACTGGGTTGCATTGATTCTTCTCTGCCCCAGGCCTTGCTTTCTGGTTGAGGGGAGAGGGGAGATTTTGCAATTCCAGGCCAAGCCGTTCAATTAACATTCTGATTGGCTGAGATGAATCCTTCCCACCACAGCCTCTCTCCATGCGTAATAAAATATAATTCCTGCCACCTTATATATATACTATTTTTGAAATATTTTTATTATTTTCAATAAATCAAAGAAATATCAAATAATAAAAACCACTGTCTCTTCCTTCTGTCAAAAATATCTTATATCTTATATGTGTATTTTTATACCTCTATACCTGCCTATATGCCATATATGCTCTCTCTCTCCTGTGCAATTCTCCATATTTGGAAAAACCAGAAGGTATTCTTAAACAGGGGTCCAAAAACAGAAGAGAATGTGCATATTAACATTTAATTTTTGCAATCCCCCATTTCCTTAATTCATTCACCTGCCTTTGAGCAATGGGTACATGAGGGGAAGCAGTGGTGGACTCATGAGATGTCAGTGAAAGTGGTTGTCGTGCATAAAAAGAAATATGACTTGGTAACAACTGGTTGAGAAGTGGAACCAGCCTGAGCGTCCTTGTGGTGATCGGGTCACCAGCTGAAGCGATCTACAGACTAGTGTGCTGCAGCCTGACATGGATTATCAGACCAGCTTTTGGCGCGAAGACTCCGTTCGTCTTTTATAAATCAACGCCTCCAAATGCTTTATGGCTATTATTTCTATCATCTATACAATAGGAGGGTCTCTCTCTTCTCATGTGCTTTTCTCTTGGATTATCCCATCTTATTAATTTCTCTCTGAACAGTGGCCAGAAACTGTAAAGTGGTAAAGGGTTTCTGCACCGGTTTTCTAATGATACACACCTTGCACTTCAGCTTCCAGCATCTTTAATTCTAATATCTCTCTCTACAGAATGAACAGCACCCGGCGTAAAGTAACTCGAAAGAAATGGCACATAGAAAAATGTTGAATAAAAATTTCTCAATTTGAGGGACTGGCTTGTGGCAGATCAAACCCCAACCCCTCCCCTGGAGGGCAGGGGAGTTTAAAATCTTAAATTTCTATTTTTATTACTATATTCAGGAATCTGCTGAGCACAAAAACCACATACAATTTGATACTGAAACATTTTTCTCAAGATTCATTATGGTGGCAGCTGCAATCGGCCGAGAAATTCAGAGTTTCTTCCTGGGAGAACCAATACTTTGATTCTGCAGTAATTAACAATGAAAATACCAGTTTTGTTGTTAATATAAATTAGGAGGTCAAACTCAAACTTCTCATTATTTTTGTATATTGTTCCACCTCAAAACTGCTTTTGTAAACCCCAGGAACAACATTGTGACATTGGATGTGTGGTTTTCATTCCCATGAGGGTTACTTAGTTAGCATAGTGAGGTCCCCTCTTTCTCACAATTCATGAAGGATGCTTGGGCATTGTTATTAGCTGGTAGGCAGAGATATTGTGTTGTTGACCAACCAGGGTCAGCAAAAGGTCAAGTAGTGAACCCAGCCAGTGAGAGCAAAGTTCAAGTGTGGTGGCATTGTATGGTTAAATGAGATTGCATTGTTATCAGTTTCTCTATCATGGAGTATAAAATGCCTGGGGGCAAAAATTTATTTTTCTAAGGATAATTGTTTTTAATACAAAGTTGCTTAACAGGTTTTTCTAGCATTAAAGGAGGTTTGAGAAGCCACAAGTCTCTTTTTCTTTTCATCAGAGTTCAATCTTGTTGGAGCTTTCTCAGCACACTGCATCTTTCTTGAAACCTCAAAAAGAAATCAAGGGGTTCCGTCCAGGATGGTGGAGCTGGAGGCCACACTGTGGTCCCACCCTGCCCTATCCACCGTTTGAACCTTGATTCAAAAACATCCATGCAATACATGAGCATAATGAGCAGGAGCACCATCTTTGTTGATACATAAATTTAGTCTAACTTTACAGGGGGTGAACATCTAGGTATGCTGTAAATCATTTTCAGGAATTTAAATACACATTGGACTAATTGGACGTTAAAAATGAGGGTCCAATGACTGGCTACATGCAAATGCCTACCCATACATATAAACTCCAACGATGTTGATTAAGCACCTCGATACCAATGTGGATTTTTCTGGTGACTAATGGTGGCAATTGTGCCCTGTTTATTCCATTATTTGCTGGATGAATGTTGCTTCATCACTGAAACAAACATTACTAAAAAAATCTGGATTCTGATCTAACATCTCAAGAGCTTTATCCACAAAATTGTACTCTGAGGTACGCAGTCAGCCTCACTTAATTCCCTGTACCAGAGTAATATGATACGGATGATGATAATTGACTGATCGTAACAATCTATGTGCCGTGGGTTTTGAGTTGGATTCTCATTCTATTTGACGGGTACTAATATGGGGGATTTTTTGATGAACCATAGCCAAAACTGCGAGCAATCTATGGTCATTATTATTATGAAGTATTCCTTCGCCTTTCCGCATTTATGGATTATTACGAGATCTCCTTTCAATGTTTATAATTTGTTGATCAGTAGGTTTGGCGATTTGGGAATCACTCCATAGTACAGAGCAATAAGTCTGTAATTTCTACCACATTTGCCCAAAGGTTAAAAGAATATCGACTTCTACTTCTTTTTAGGCGTATAATTTCACCATTTTACAAAATTTATCAAAAGCAAAATGTTAAAAAATACATACTTGTGACTTTGGTACTAAATGGACAAAATTTTGGAGGGATACTTAGAGGAACTCCATCAGATGGAAAGTCCCAAAATGTCTCGGTACTTCGGACCATTCAAGTTACCTAAAGAAGGTTACGCTAAACAGTTTCTTTCGAGTAATTAATGTATATTAAAAATAATGCAGAAGTTTGTTTTTAGACTAATTTTGAGGTATAACAATGAAACGTTTTATTTTTTAATTTATTGCAGAATCGTAACATGGGTTCTCAGTAAGAGAAAAATCAGAAAGTGAATTTCGTCGATTACAGCGGCATCTATCATGATCGAGAAAAATGTTTCCAGACAAATTGTATGTGTGTTTTGAAAAGTGGGGTCTTGGCAAAAATGGGGTTCCCATTTATTTCAAACTTGCCCCCACCCTTGGGGGAGGGGTTGGGGAATTTTATCATTGTACATTATTTTATAAAAATGACAGAAATTTTGATTCTAAACATTTTTCATTAGTGTGCTTATTTTCAGTTATTTGGCTGCCTAAGTTAAAATACACCTATATATATATATATATATATATATATATATATATACTCTACTATATATATATAGTAAAAATATATAAGTAATAATATAAAGGTTACGCGAGCCGAGTCAGGATGTATTGTTAAAAAGTAAATGTGGACACTGCCGCCTGGTATAAAGAATTTGCAGGTCACGATCCTGACGACGACAGAAAAATGGTAAAAGTACATTTCGAACTTCACATCGTGATATCTCGGCTCGTAGGATACGAAAAATAAAAGCACTTTTATTATATAATTTAGACTCAAGCTATCGATTGATCCCATTTGATCGATTCAGCCGTTATTAAGATCCAAAAATTTCGAGTATTCGTAACTCGCCTACTCGCGTAAAGATATACGGCGGTCTCGCGCGCGCGATCGTTGCGCTTATATTATGTACAATATTTACAGTTTTCTAATCGAGAGGATCTTATCTCTATTTAATCGATTACGACTGAACTATTTTACGAAAGAACCGTACAGAGAATGTTCAGTGTTAACAAAATCGCTCGCGTGCTCTTACTTAGGACGTCCGAAGAAGTCTAACGATTTGATTTTTAAAACTCTGAAAATCCGAGTCATTTCTGAGTCCGGAATTCTCGCGCTGGCGCCGGATGCTAGTGTCGCTCGCATGGCGCTGGCAATCGCCGTTTCATTCACGCCGCTTCATTCGCTCGCGTTGGACAACGTTGTAGTTTGTCTAAAGGCGTAATTACACTACAGGTTGCGAGCTCGGTTGTGGTTGGTGTTACTGTTGAGCATTGAAAATCAACCAATCAGTGAGAAGCAGTTTGCCGGTTAGGTTACAGGTTATAATTTAAGCCGACGGCACACGGTTTTGCGAGTTTTCGTGGTAGATCGCATGGGTTAGCCACTAAGCGAGTGAAGAGAAAGGCAGGCTTCTTCCTCACTTCCTGTCTCGTGCCAACTCATAAAAGTGATTCAATACGAAAAACTCTACAGCCATCGGTTTTGGTGGTCTCAGGCCCAGTTTTTCAATCTTAACGTTGCAACCGTAGCCAGCCAGGTGAGAATCATGGTTCTAAATTATAACCTAATCTTAAACCAAACCTTTTGCTCACTGCTTATCGTTTTGCACATTTTTGCCCCGTTTTTCTTGATCAACTGCTGCCAAATAATATTAGACACGCAGATGAAAGCCTACGTTTTCATAATTTTTATAATTATTTCATTTTATATTTGATACAATGACACCTGACCGCAGGGACAATCAACACAACCACGCGCTGTTATTGCCAACCTATGATTTGATCAACCTGAACTGTTACAACGTAACCTAACCCCTGCAACCGAGCTCCTTCTCGCAACCTGTAGTGATTATTACCAGGGCAAAGCAGTAGTATTCTAGTCTGCTCCATTTTATCCTGTTCCCCCACCTTGCCCTCGCCCCCTTTGTCGCTTCTGGTTTGAGAAGCTTATGGAGATTAGGTTATGTCTTCTAAGCTGCTCGAACTTTGTAGCTCCGTTCATATTCAAAAATCTAAATACTATTATATTGCAGGATCCAAGTTCCGATGTTTTATTGTTCAGATTATTTCTAATGTAAGGGTGTTAAATGTATATCATTTGAAGAAAAAGGAACCAAGAGCAAGGGAGTGGGGATAAAATGGCAGACTAGAATATCTATCTTTATTGCTCTAGTTTGTCCAGTGTTGTGGGGATTGCTACATAATGGGTGCTTTCCAGCAAGCCGCAATTGTAGCTTACATTGTCCACTAGTGTGATGAGACACACTCAGTATATGTCTAGAGATCTCGATATAAATAGAAGCGACAGCCGAAGGGTTCGGTTTGATTGGCTCTCTGAGTCCACATGACCAAGACGAGGGAGCAGAGAAAGCGAGCGTCTTTCGCTCTCTCTCACTCTCATTGCTTATTAATACGTGCCGTCGGCTTTAAGGCCATCGCACGCTTCCTGTACTGTAAGCATAAGGGCCTTAACGTAGGTAGCCAAGCCAGACCGACGTATGTAGGTCAAGGTTCCATTGGTCTATACGCTCATTCATTAACTGTCTGCGAATTACGTCTTATCTCGTTCTATAAACCAAACTGTCGTAAATGGAACTAACATGGCTGCCTTTTTGCGATATATGCGTATCGATCTGTTGTCGCTTCTCAGCCTTTATATCGAGATCTCTAAGTATATCGGTCATATGGTGTGTCTCTCCTTTTAATTGGTTACTGTGTTACACTGCGGCTTGCTGGAAGCTTGCCCAATATATAAAGCTGGTGATGCTGTTAAGCCCTCGTCACAATAATAGTCAGGCCGTCGTATGTCGCCAAGCTACAATGTGAGGCTGTCGCAGTCGCAAAGGCGCGCTCGCGCAGGAGTTGATCAACTTCAACTTTCTGCGACAAGCGTGTCACTGGATCATCCACAGCACACCGGTGGTGCCATGAAGTGCTTTGACGTTGCAAAAGTGTGATATTTGCTAGCTATCCATGTGGTATATTTCTGGTCGCCACCATCTTCTGTTATGTCGGTTTATTATTACCAAAACGCAGCTAAATTTAAAAATTGGGAGACAAGTTGAAGAAAAATTAGTAATTGCTGCCGATTGATGCATTGCGGCTGCAGTCGACACGCACGCAGTAGTACGACATAACAGCCAGATACTAGTCTGGCGATACCATATATGCTTAATACTCCTATATTGCTGAAGGTGTCGATCTCGATTGACATTACGGTACAGAGGTATAATGAGTCTCGCGCACAGTTTCAGCTGCTTTGTGCGCATGCGCCTTTTAACGTTAGGTAAGAACGAGACCAGATAATGTGTTTTTCTCTTAGCCTCTCGCTCCTCACTCCAATAGACTGACCGTCATATGCCCATATTTGGAGAATTCGTACGTGGAATTCTCTTCTTTTTATGAATAGTCTCTCATTGTGAAGATACAGGTAGCAATATAGAATGGCTACATATATAGTGGTAGCCGACAGCTTTCCTGCGACACTACTACTTACGACATGCCATTCATATATATGTGTACTAATATATTGCTAGTTCGGTATCTTCGCAATGTGTATTTCAACGAACACAACTGTTGGCACAACTGTGGTAATTCTTTTAGCCGTCAGCATAATTGGTCTAGATTACGGGATCTAATAGGATAATAATCACTAATCACTTCACTGATCTATGCTCTGCTGCTGAACCCAGCCAATGAGAGGATCGAGGCCATTACAAAAGAAGATGTGAATCTAAATATGTGGCAAACGGTTGAAACCTCGTTAGCCGCAGGCGCGTCTATTGAAATTGAGTGAGCGAGAGGCTCAGCATTAGAAAATGAGACGGAAGAACACGAAAAGAAAACATTACCTGGTCATTTATCTGACTAACGCTGTTAGCGCATGCGCGCAAAAAACAGCTGAACCAAGCGAGACGAAGCTATTATACGTCTGTACCGTAATATTTGATCCTGAGGTCGGCACTCTTCCAGCAATATTAATTATTTTATATATGCATATGACTTACAACCTGTGCGATTATTTAGACGGGGCTTTATACTGTAGAGATACCATGCTTTACAATACATGATATTAATACCGCATGCCATAATACATTGTTACAACCACACCTGCTCCGACACCCAGCAATCTGCTGGTAAAATCACAACATAACAATGTTAAATTCCCTCCCAACAATATAAATTACATATAACTTGGTATTAACATATCATGGTTACATTGTTGGATGAAGTAACGAGAATTATAAATGGATGCCAATTATGTTTGTTATCGATGATGCCTCGTGTGTTATTGCAGGCTAATGTTCAAAGAATTAAAACTGTCGATCAGCCACTTGGCGTCTTGCTGCGTTTCGGTGGACGGCGGATTCGTTGGTTTCTTCCTCTCTTAATCGGCAGCCAATTAATTCCTGCGGTGATATATATTGGTCATATCACTCCAGAGCAACGTTATATTCACGGTTGGAGGTAGGGCAATCAAACGACCGAGGTTCTTGATCGGCTGCTGTTTGTCACGTATTATTAACCACTACACTTTACTACTACTGCACAAGTAATGTCAATTATTATCAGCACTCCTTTTTGTGCTCGTGTGCCTCGCGCGCATTTATATTTTGCTTTATGTCCGGATCTCTGCTGTCGTTTCTCACTGATTATTGTTTGTTTTTACGCGACAGCGGTGAGGAGGGCGAGAAAGCGATGGTGACCTGCAGCAGTACTGTGTTTCTTGATTTGGCCTACGAATTGTGTAAAATCAGCAGCTGTATTAAATCAATCAATTGCGCAGAATAGTGGTGGCAACTCAGAAGTATGTTCTTATGTAAATTACCAGTAAATTTAGTGGGTCACGCGACCTATTTGGAGGTTATGAAGTTTGTCAAATCGACACGTGTCGATGTAAGTACAGTACAGATGCGCAAATTATCCAAAGATATCGTTATGTTTGCTCCATTTAACAGAAGGAATAATTAAAAAGTATAAGATCTGTTTAATCTACTACTCTCGCCAAAGAGAACATCCTTGACGTCAAAATAATTCAAAATATTTGAATACCAAATTAGCGTGTATTTTTATAGGTTATGTCATACTCAAATTGACTACGTCATTTATCGAGGGAACGATATAGTCGATAATGTATCTATACGTACGCTCCAAAAATATCTTGTAAAGTGATAAAAAGGTAAATGAGTAAACAATATCTATGTAAAAATATCTTATAAGATAAAGAACTTTCGGGATGTCTACTCGGAAGACGTCTCGAAACGTCTTAAAATATCACCCCAAAACGTTAAACATACACACACATCTACCCGGATAATTAATATTCATTCCAAATTTGGTAAATATGAAATGGATGTTGCATGAATTTGTGTAATAAATTGTTTGGAAAATTGATCAGTTTCAAGCCGCCGTCTTCGTATCCAATAATGAGATTTTTATGGAAGAATTATTATTCATATTATTATTTCAAGTTTGGACGTAAAAGTTCTCTAGCAGTTTCCGGACATCGCGAATCAACTTGAATATGATTTGGATCGCGTACGTTACGCATATGAGGCGAGTTGGCCACATCGAGAGCATAATCTGACGAAATGAACCCTTTTTGCTCAATAGAATAAAAGGGTTTCCAGTACAAAAGGTCCATCATGCCCTCGACGAAGTTACTCGTCGGCAATTGATCGCGAAGGACTCAATCGATCGTCCTTATTCTCTCCAAGTCGTATTGTCCCTTACCATGATGGCTAGAAAGGTATTTGCTGCATCGGCTTCACGACAGATCGATCTCCGATTTTCTCCTCGGTGAATTCCTCCTTTGATAGTAATAAAAAGAAAACGATAATTTGACTGTCAAATGTTCGATGCACTATACCGAATTAAAGAAATATTCCCGATATTCTTAGCACTTGTGCGTCTTTGAGAAATTAACCGATTTTTATTTTTCGTTTTCCAGCCTGTTGAATATAAGTCATTTCAGGTTTTGTGATTTTGCCATAATAACAATTAAAAATTTTTCTTTACACACGAGTCAATCCCTAAAGATTTTCGAAAGAATCATGACCGCCGCGTCTTCTACAATGCAGTTATTAAATAAAATTTAGATGTAATAATTTAATAACTGTTTAAATTACACCTTTGTTACTGTAGACAGATTACCAATGTGAATTAGATTCTTGATTTAACTTTTCGTCTTATTACTATCAATAACTATTGTTGGTTTGACATCAAGATTTCTTCTTTTATCTTCTTCTTGTATGCAGATTGTTTGACTCGTTGAAGAAAATGCATACACGACGATAGGTTGGACTGACAGGGAGGGGACGCACAGGAGATTACAGGCTGTGCTGGGCAATGTCGCTGGTGCCAGAGTACAGTGCCCCGTGGCTGCTGCGGAGAATACTTAGGGAGGCGGGTACCGACGTGAAGAAATTGTATGAAGGAACGACGAGCTGGAAAAATTTTAGAATTTTTATCATGAAAACGTCTTGGCGATCAATTACTGCGTAATTCATGCCGGGGCAATTTATTCAATAAATAAAATATATCTCTCTGATGGAGAAAAATTCTTTCGAGATGGTTCGACTCCCGTCCTCATAGATTGCATTTCTACTGAAAGTTAACAAAGATGCGTTTCTTAAACGTCGATTAATTTTTAATCTCACTTTAGTCCCAAAAATTTACCAAAAGCAACATGACAAAATCAGATTAATTGTGTTTAGAATGGTTTCAAAGGGTACGACTAACTCAATCAATTCAACTGGAGCTAAATAATTTCTAGAACAAACTGCATGGAGAAAACCCTTTTGTCTTATAAACTACTTTTCTCATAAAATGAAATAAAAATTCCTTGCATTAAAGAAAGTCACGTATCTCAACTTAGGGTTAACCGGTGATTAAATTAATTGATTAAATTAAGATTACGTTCAGGTTCTTAAACCCACACCAATAAAAATTGGTATATATAGAATCTACGAAGAGGGGAGACTTCTTTGTCGCATCTATCAAATTACTAAAACAGAAGAAGTTACGCGTATTTCATGCGCGGCATGACAAAAGCTCTCTTAAAAAGTGTGAAGCTCGTCGTTAGCGTAGCTATGCTGCTCACGTACCGCCCTTCCCTCTTCATGCAAAATCCGGTAACAATTTCGTCACGGGAAAGGCTGTCAGAAGTGACGCGACGAATCTCAACACGGTGTGTTCTCGACAGATACACAATCGGTCGACAACGCGGGGCACCACGTGTCCTTTTCGTGGCTGAGGCGGGTACACACCTTGCCCGTCTAAAAATACCACCCGCAGAGATCCGGCGAAGTATCGATCTGTACCCAAACAGATCGACTCGAGGGGCAAAAATGGATTTGTCCAGTATCGCAAAATGTCTTCACGCTGACATTCCCGCAACTTACGCGTTCCGGTTACAGCGCCAGGTTGCTGTCAAATCTGCAGGACGCCGTGCTGGCGGCGGGGCGATCTTCAGGACTTCTTCGCCAACGCCATAATGGCGAGGAAGATCAAACATACGGGTATTCGACGCCGCCGTGGAAGAAATTGTAATTTTCCATTATTGACGGTGCGTATTCCAGGGTTGTTGATTTTATCCGTCAACATAAGTTATCAGGTTCCCAACGGCGCGCCACTTCTATTGGTCGATCCTGCATGATCGGTCGCGCGGATCTGACTTTCGTTGCACTTTTACCTCGCTTTCTTCAATTTTTCGTTTTCCGTGTGTAGTCTTGGGGAGACGTTTCGAAAGGGGGCCAATTAACTTAATCAGTGATCGGATCCATTCCATAATTCGTACTTAATTCTATGTCTTTGTCGAATAAGAGCATGGTATTTTGCTGTGTTACGCTTGATTACACAATTTGATTTTCGATATAAAATTGCAAATTGTTTAATCAACAACAACATTACATCAATATTATAATTTTTCCACTCGACAGTATAAATTTGATGCACACGTTGGTTACATCATGTAGTTGGTAGGAAGTTACCATGTTGCGATATCAACGCGCGCTGTTAGTGTGTGCATCTTTTTCTACGATCTCAGGCCCGGTTCTTTTTACTTAACTCAGGTTAAATAACTCTGATTCCGGGATTGAGGTCTGACTTGGTTTCCCTCTACCAATGACACA
>CABEGB010000042.1:0-124635 GCA_901521435.1 Crematogaster levior
GTTCGTTCTCTCCAAATTTCATATTTTCCGCAAGTAATTTCTGCCGATATCCTGCGGCTCTTCTTCGTTTTAATTTTTGTCCAATTAATTTTTTTTCAGGACCATTCAATGGTCTCTTAACTTCTTCGTGATAATCATTACGAGTATCACGCGTTGTAATTATCAAATGTAGTTCTCCGTTGACCGGTTTTTTGCAGGCAACGCCAACAATTTTGTTATTACATTTTTTGCTTTTACATAATCCTTTGAACTTTAAATAGAAAGATCCAACATCATTTTCATTTTCATCCTGTTCCATGTGTACGTATGACCATTTGCCCAGGAAAGCACATGGGAATTTGTACATATTCCAAAGCGCTCTTGTGATTACATTTGGCCAAACCCATGATTTCAATCTTTTCTGTTGATGATTAGAAGTCTGATCGGGCTTTATCTGTTCCCACTCAGTCGGTAAAAGAACTAGAGGGAACGAATCAACGTCAGAATCTCCGTTCTCGTCATCATGATAAGATGATTTATCAGATTCAGAATCTTCTGATAGTTTAATATCATCTTCGATGGTATTGACTTGGAGGCATTGGTCGACTTTGATGGTTGACTTCGATGGTCTTGGAGGTTGAATATTTATACCCAATTTCTGACGAGCCTCTTCGAGACTTCCATTTTTATTATTTCTCACGTATGTATAAACAGAATGCGGTTTCCATCTTTCATTAAGCTCTTTGCTCATGTCTTTCCAAACTTTTGCAGATCTCACAGGAAAATCGTTGGTATTAAAATATTGCATATATTTCTGAATTAACAAAATTGCTTCTCGGTTAGAAACACTACGAGGCCGTCCCATCTAAACAAATAAAGAAAAATATTTAAAAGACTGAAAAGATTAAAAAGATGATAAGAATTTAACCGTCACTGATCGACGGATTAAAAGCTTTATTTCAATGTCTACACCTCCTAATCAGCAAAAGGAGTGCAAGACTGTAAACGGTTTTTATTTTCCGGAATTCATACAGTCACTTGAACGAATTGCCAAAGTTTCTTATGGACTGCAGCAGCTCTCCCTGGCAAATGCATGCGTCGACAGCAAGAAGAATATTTTGCTGAAATAAGACAAGAAAGATTACATACTCTCAACATTCATTACAGTAATTAGAATTTAACCGTCACTGATCGATCGATTAAAAGCTTTATTTCAATGTCCACACCTGCTGATCAGCAAAAGACGGAGTGCAAGACTGTAAACGGTTTTTATTTTCCGGAATTTATACAGTTCACTTGAACGAATTTGAGGCCGAATAATATGAACATAGAAGAAGAAAACGAACAGAAAATATAACATAGTTTCAATAGTCTTTTGTTTCCATTCTGTGTCTGATCTGGACTGTGTCGATAAATCCATTAAAATTCCGGTCGGTAATTCTCCAAAAATTAAAGTTATTTGTTGATAAAAAATAAAACAAAATAAAAACGAAGTTTGGAAACAAAATTTGGGAATGAGCGTAACTTTTGTACCTTCTACTAGACTTTAAATAATCTATCCACTCGGCATGTCATTTCTGAAACATTACTACAATTGTAGTAATGTTTCAGAAATATGACATGCCGAGTGGGTAACGTCAATTCCTTCTTTTACAACAAAATTCGAACTTTATGCATTGTATTACTATAATTGCAAATTAGAATAATGACAGGTTTCATTTTATATTTGATAATCTTATTTGATTATGTTCCTTGGATATATGTATATTGCGTGACTAATGCCAAAAGAGCGGGTGAGCGGATAAACTGAATTTGTTATGAATAAGACACGTTATTTACTTACCGTTATTTACAACTAAAAAAATTAATTGGCATTAAAAAGTTACGAAAATTTTCTATCGAAATATGTATTCAATTTTTGCTAAATCAAAAAATAATTAAGTGTGCATAAGTGTTAATATGCTGTTTTGACATTAGTTACTATATATTTTGATTATTGTATAGATTTAAATATAATTGGTACTAAAATTTTTTATACAAATAACTTACAAACCTATCGTGTTTGATGAAAACTGTCTGATTATCCTTGACGTCTGTATGCCATATGAAAGAAAGCCAGTATTTTCCAGTGTGGTAAATTGCAATTGATGATTTTTCTGCTGACTATTTATACTAAATACCCTTTTTAGAGTCCCCCATAATTCTCTATTTTGAATGTCGCCTAGTACCAAGAACCAACTTTCGTCTTTTCCTTTTAAAAACATCGGACAATGTGCTTTCAAAGTTTTAGAATTGTTCACTCTTTTCAACTTAATAGTTGAAAATGTATACTCTTCGTTTCATCGAACAGCTACGGAATAGTCGTCATCGAGCTTCAACATTATCCTCTTCTCGTGCAAAGAACTTTCCAATATTAAATCAACAGATATTATCGGCATATCTCTAATTACTTGATCTTGTATCTAGAAAAAATAATTGATTTTTTAAAATATTGTATTTAATATCTGTTTTAATGTATAGATAATGGATGTTTGAAAAATATTTTTTCAATTTTATTACCTCGCGTATTTGGTCTACTCGATCTACTCCCCTTCACACAAAACCTTCGCGAGTCTACTATAATTGTCGCATGTAACAGAATACAATATTGGAAGAGCCATCAACGATGAAAATAAATACAAATCTTCTTTCCTTATATGCGGTAGTGTCATAATTGCAGATACATCTATCCATTGTGCTTGCATGATCATTTGAAACAGTTGCATTATTCGTAATGTGCGAGTTAACCACCCACGTCCCGACTGTATCGATCATTGCCTAAAAGATATTTTCTATCAGTTCATCCAATCCAAATTGTAATAAAAAAATTAATTACATATATATACACGTAATATATATATATAATATGTATATGTAATATATATAATATATATGTAATATATATAATAATATATATATGTATTATATATATATATATATATATATATATATATATTATATGTAAGTTGGTAAATTCTATTCTAACATAAATCTTTATTATTTCCATGTTATGCGATTTAACACCATGTCGAATTTGACGTATGAATCAAAACTGTTCGAGATACAGTTGCAGCATACACACCTGTATCTAATTATTGACAAATAATTCCTCAACGATTCTCCTGCCTCTGTCTTGAAGACCGGTGTGATGAAGGCCAATTCCAAAGACTAGCGTGAACTGTAGATTCGAGTCATTTATATTCTCCAAAAAATATCATTCATCTATTCTTCTGGCACATGTAACCACTGCTTGGGATTATCTTCTGTGGTGAGATAGGCAATCAGATCTAGTGCAGTAAGCCGATATTCAATTTTGCCCTAAAGAAATTGAGATTTATTGTTAATTACTTAGAAGTTAAATAGTATACTTATTACAGGTTACAAAAGTTTTGTTACCTCAAATATTTATCATTTTTCACTCCAGGAGACTTGCCATTGCCCTGTTAGCCATCTAAAAGATGTTGCCCGCTCAGCACGTGGCTCACGTTATTTTGCACGGACGTAGGGTTGGACTTTGCTGAGCATATATGTTGCTTTCAACATTACATGTAATATAATAATCTAAACAGATAAAATAATACAAAAATTATACATTTCAAATTATAAATATGTTGTGCGTAATAGTACATTCCGCATTATATATTCTTTTGTGAAGAGTTCTAAAAAATAAACTATTCTAAAATAATATAATTTTACGTATGTACATACCAAGCTGCTAATAATGATGCCATTTTGGCAAAGTGAACGTTTCTTTTATGCTTTAGGAACACTTTCCAGTTCGTTCTCAGCTGTGATTGGCTGACTCAAAAACTCTGGCAAAACTGTTCAACAATCGCACATTTAACTTGATTTTCAGATGAAATAATTATTTCCTAAACTAAAAAAACATTATAGACGTGTTTCCCAAATGATTTTAAGTCGATTAAAAAAAAAAAAAATTATTTTTGAAATTATGTCTGCTAACTATACGCTCGATTTTTTTATTTATTTATTATAAATAAACTATTATTTCCTAAACTATGAAACTACATTCCTAAACTTTCCCAAACGATTCCCAAACTATTCAAATAATTAATAATAAGAAATCTCGAAGTTGTCTGCTAACTATATTGAGGTCTGGACGGAGCGTACAGACGCGGGGAGTGAAGATTTTAGGGGAGGAGGGGGCCGCCATATTGTCTGGCGACATTAGTAATGCCATCTAGGTGCAGGGAGCAAGAATATAAAAGAAAACATTGTGACATTGTCAAGATTTAGAAGTATTATTTTTCTAATTTTTGTACTGAAAAATAATGAAAAATGCCACTTTGTGTTGCAACCAACTGCTGCAATAAAAGTTATCGAAAGAGACTAAAGGTCAAATAAGTGTAGAACAAAATGTTAAAATCACATATCACCGGCAAGTATATATTGCATTCATAACTTACAAAATATGTACTGTTTTTTTATATCAATAAAGTAAGATTTTTAATTAAAAGTTTACTACTTAAACATATTTGTTCCAAACACTAGTTAGCTTTTATGTGGCATTTTATAAAAGAACTTTATTTGTTATTAAATGAAATTGATTTTATATAAAATTAAGTTGTTTTATCTCATTAGATTTCCACAAGATGAAGAAAAAAAATTAACTTGGGTAAAAATTATGGGTCTTTGTAAGGAAAGTTTACCCAAGTCTCCACATTTATGTTCATTACATTTTTCGAAGAACGATTTTGATCGTACCTCTCTGACGCGAACACGATTAAAAGAAAATGCTATTCCAATTGTAAGTATAATTTTATAATTTGATTTTTATTGTGTTTGTAATTTTCATAACTTTAAATGCATATATCATCTTGAATTATATTCTGATTATGGATTCTTCTACAGAATATTGTCTTATTTATTTGTATTGATATTTATTATTATAAATTATATTACTCAGTAGTTAGATTTTATTTGACTTTCATATTTCTTGGTTTATACTTTATTATTAATTGTCAGATATATCAATTATTAGATTATCATTATATAGCATTTATGAATTAATAAATATATTATTAAAATCTATTTTATACATAAAGCCAAATATCTCAGAAGATACAAAAGAAGTTGAAATTCCATCTTTAGTTAATTCAGAATCAGTGGACAATAATGATTTGACTGTAAGTACTTCTCTTGAGCATGAGATTAATTACAATTAACTAATTGCATATTTAAATCAATAACAATATTATATTCACAGATGAGCATTTCAGATGAGCATTTACAGATGAGTATTTCAGAAAGTAATGATGAAAGTGAGACGATTGAAACTTCTTGTAAGGTATGAAATAATTTTCATCTTTGATATTTATGTTAAAATTTGATGGAATATTTTCATTTCTTGTGCATTATAAATAAACAATGAATAAAATTTTTAATTTTACAATTATAGTTGGTGTCAGAAACAGAAATACAAACACTCAAACATCATATAGAACAAGATATTAATGATAGTGATGATAACAATGAAATTATATTTTTAAAAAAAGGACGTTGTTCAACATTTAATGCTGACACTGATCAAAGATTAGAGGAATCACGAAGAGTAAAATTTTTACTCAAAGCATTAGCCAATCAAAAGGCATATTATCAACGGCAGGTGCAAGTATTGAAGCAGAAAAACAAGCGTCAAGAAAAACGGATCATCCAATTAAGTACAATGTTAGAAGAATAGATAAGAGAGAGATATATATAAGAAGAGAGAGATATAAGAGAGATATAAGTTTTGTAATAATAATATTAACATTATTTACGTAATACTCTTTTAATTGATAAATAAATTTATTCAGAAAATATTTTTAAATAAATTGTTTCATATATTTCATATAACCAACTAATGTAGTGATATTTTTACATTATTTATACAGAGAACAATAACTTTCATATTTTAGATATTTTTAAACATATGAAAAACATTTTTAACTAAAAAGTCATAATAATGCTGTTTCATGTAATCAATGTTGTTAAAATTAAGTTCATTTTATTGATTATAAATTGTAATAACAATTTTAAAAATAGTTTTATACATACATACATAAATATGTATATAGTTAATTTAATGATTGTGTGTAATGGAAAATAATTTTCTACAATAATTATATATATATAAAGAAAATTATTGCAGAAAATTATTTTCAATTGCGCACAACCATTAAATTAACTTTTTCACACATGAAATCCTGTTCTCATGCAATGAAAGTAAAAATAATATCATGATATATATGTCAAATTTTAAACAGGGCGCCAAAATGTCGCCAGACAATATGGCCGATCCCCCGTCCCGCTGATATCGGTCCCCTTGCCCTAACATTGACCTTACGCTCCGTCCAGTACGTCAATGTGTCTGATTAAGGCGGGGAGCACAGACCATTGCATAACGCATAACGCATATGGATAAGAAATTTGATTGGTCCGTTAGCATGTGCATAAGGAATTCGACCAATCGAATTTCTTATGCATATGTATTATGCATTATGCAAAAGTCTGTGTTTCCCGCTTAACGCTGTTAGCGCATGCGCACAAAGCAGCTGAACCGTGCGCGAGAGAGAGACTATTATACGTCTGTACCGTAATGTTTGACCCTGAGATCGGTACTCTTCTAGCAATATAGTAGTATTACATATATGTCTTATGTGCTCTTCCTTTTCTCTCTTGAACCATAGATTATAAAGTAGACAAGATCAGCTTTCACAATGTAAAGAAACAACTTGAGATTTGAGAAATTCTTATGTCTCAAGATTTGAGAAACGACTATAAGGCCGGTATTCATAGTCGGGTCTTATAATTAAGACCGTCTTAAGTTTATCTTCAGATACTCCGTAGCCAATGAACTGATTCGTACAGCATCTAAAGATAAACTTAAGATGATCTTAAATTTAAGACCCGACTATGAATACCGGCCTTAAATTTGGATCTTAGACGGTCAGACCTGTGGATCTTTGGCCAATCAATGGGTGCGTTCAGCGGATTCAACAGTTGCACAACAGTTGAGTAATTCTTTTTAATGCGACAATATAATTGGTCTAGAATTCGGGATCTAACAGAAAGAACCAATAATCACTGACCGCTCATTGATCACTGATGTTTTCTAAACGCAGCCAATGATCTGTGTAAACGCTCGTGGACATTGGCTGCGTTCAGCAGCAGAGCAGATCAGTGAGCGATCAGTGGTTATTGGTCCTTTCTATTAGATCCAGAAATCTAGACCAATCATGTTGACGCATTAAAAAGAATTACTCAACAGTTGTGTCTGCTGAACGCGACCATTGCGTATCCATTGAAAAGTTTCGTGGACATAGCATATTATCCACTGAGTACTTTCGTGGACATGGCTACGTAGTTCTATATCTACGTTTTGTAGACATGTGGCGTATTGCTTTTAGGTCTCACCGAAACAGGAACCGTGACAGTTCTCAAATTTCTCTCTTGGAAGTAATCTTGAAGTCATTGCTGGTTTGTGTGGCTAACAAGTAAACCTACGGAAGTGTCACTCACCGATCTTAATGAAACTTTGCACATTTGTAGAACTATGAAAAATATTTGACACATTTTTTTTATCGGCAATGGTTCGCTTTGAAGGGTGAAAACTATCCTTTAAAGGTGGGTAGATTTCATATATCAAACAAAATAAGTTGAAAGTTTTAGAAAATAAAATGTTTGTAAGGGGTTTTTGGGATCGCTGAAACTAAATTTGATGTCAAAAGCAGAATTTGATGTCAAAATGGCGGTCAAATTATGGTAGCTACATACTAAATACACATACATTTGTGTATATATTACATCCATATATAGCTATATACATATGAACTAATTAAAATATCTTTTATAAAAAACGAAATATTAATATTTGAAGTTATCATTTAGTTTTTAATAAGATTGGTATTAATAATTTGGTCCTGCTTCTCGGTTATAGAAAATATACAGAATTTCACAAATATTATCATATAATTTATCGCACTATGTGTATTATATAGGACCAAATTATTAATACCGATCTTATTAAAAACTAAATGATAACTTCAAATATTAATATTTCGTTTTTTATAAAAGATATTTTAATTAGTTCATATGTTCATATGTATATAGCTATATATGGATGTAAGATATACACAAATGTATGTAATGTGTATTTAGTATGTAGTTACCATAATTTGACCGCCATTTTGGCATCAAATCCTACTTTTGACATCAAATTTAGTTTTAGCGATCCCAAAATCCCCTTACGAGCATTTTATTTTCTAAAACTTTCAACTTATTCTGTTTAATATATGAAATCTACCCACCTTTAAGGGATAGTTTTCACCCTTCAAAGCGAACCATTACCGATAAAAAAAAATACATGTCAAATATTTTTCATAGGTCTACAAATGTGCAAAGTTTCATTAAGATCGGTGAGTGACACTTCCGTAGGTTTACTTGTAAGATTCAAACGACAAGATCTGCATAATCTCGTATTTTATTCACGTGTAACAGTATACAATATCGATATTTTACATCTAAACAGTAAGATGAAGTAAATGAGAGATTGACTGCGTTCAGCAGAAAAAGCAGCTTAATAAGTATTTTTAACTGCATTTTCAAGACTGTTATAAAATTTTCTGCTGAATGACTTTAGCAGTTTACGTTTTTCTAAATATTAAAAATATGCTGAATCGTTTATTAATGTCATAGTGAGAAAGCATAAACTGCTAAAGCTCGGTTCCATAATTTACTTCAACCAAAGTTTAACTCGTTAATGGATCGCACGCTGCTTCCGATGTTCATATGTTGTACATCAGACGGTGTAATTTAAGGATCAGTGTTAAATTAAAGTAAGTTGTGGTTAAAGTAAGTTGTGAAACCATCCTCGAATGTCGTTCAATGAAAAACCAACAGCACAAAGAACCCTGCTTTTTTATTGAATGTAGCACTGATATTTATAATTTGATAGTTTGCAGTATTCATCGAAGTCCACTTCACAAATGTTGAATAATTTACTTTCCATTATAATTACAGATGTAATGTGGGATTCATTTGAGGATACTCTAATCAATTGACAAAAGCAATAGCTTTTATTTGAAACAATTATTTCCTGCTATCTGTCATCACAATTCGTTAAAAATATGTCTGGAAAAGGAAAGCAAAGTTCCAAGAAAGCTGTCATTAAGATTCGTGAATCTGGGAAATCTACACAATTTTCAACGGCAAATTCCGATGGAAGCTTGGAGATAGCAGAGCCAACAACTTCTCAATTTCTTTTAAAGACAGTTGACAATAGTCGAAATCTGCCAAAATACACCAGTATCTTAAAGCGTACAGCAGAAGAAGGTGTTGGTATGGAAGATCTTGATACATTACAACTAGAACTTGAATCACTCTTGTCAGTGGTTGTTGTACGTCATCGCACACTTCAAGATGAAATTGCCAATTTATTTTCGGCAGAAGAGCGCAGAGATAGACGATCAAAAAGCGGTAAGAGTCTGTCTCTACTCGACAAGAAAATACGTGAAGAGAAATTCAAACCAAAGGAAATCAACACCAAGAGTCAGTCACCTTTACACACAAAACTCTTTAAGCAGAAGACTGTAGGAAGTTCAGTCAGTCAGGTAGTGCCAAACTTACATGAAATTTCAAGGATTGAGGGATCTAAGTCTGATGTACCAAAGCTGCTTTTACCGAAAAATGATACACCCAACAAATTTTGGGCGTCAGTGGATCCCTATTGCACTGACATTATGCCCGATGATATTAAATTATTAGAGGAACTAATTGCTACACATGGTGACATAAGTGAATTCAAGAAAATTCCTTCTTTAGGTCCTCACTATAGCTTAATGTGGGCACATAATGATTTATTACAAGAGGAAGATGCAGCCAATCCAAACAAAGAGAAGAGAAAGAACCGTACAGATATGTCACACTTGATATCCAAAAATGATAAAAAAGCTGATAGCATTGCAGGACCTCTTACTCAGAGACTGGTTTCTGCGCTTCTGGAGGAGAATGTATATATTGCAAATAATAACATGGAGAACAAACTATTCCGAGATGGAGATCCGCCTGTCTTGAGAGATCTAACTATCCAAAATTCCATGAACTTAGAATTACGAATGCATAAAGAACTGGTTGAACAAGGTATTTTGGAACCTGATGCACAAAAAAAGAATCAAGAGGACGACGAGATTCTTGCAGAAATTAAAAGATGCCAACAAGAACTTTCTGGATTGTCTAACCATAATGTCACACAGCTGAAGAGACTGTTAAATCTGGCTCAGGAAGAGAGCAAGCGGCAAGCGTTGAAACGGAAAATCAGCGTTGCAGATAACGAAGTGATAGAACACTATAAGAAATTAACTTTGGCAAAACAAAGAAAAGTACCATTGACAAGAAAGGATCATGAGAAAGCATGGGTATGTCTTCGAGAAAGGGAAAATCTCTTGGAACAATTAAATGTTTAAAATAGTTTAACCAAATAGTTTAAAATTATGATTTAAATCATAATTGATTATAAAATGATTATAAAAATTATTTGTTGCGATTTTTAACACTACAAGTATATGATAGTATTATAAATCGTAAATTTCTTATGTTAAGAAATATACGATATGTTTAGATACGATAGATTTAGATAGAAAAATCAATGCGTATACTATAGAAAAGATATACTATTATATTGTGATAAAAATTAATTTGTGCAACATGAATAGAGAGAGTTTAGAATCCGACAATTCAACAAAGTTGTATATTTTTTTCGACATATATTCATTGCCTGACTAATTTTTGTTGTTAAACTGAAAAAACTCTAGTTTCAGCAATTTGATATAAATATAAGATTTCCTTTTACTAGAAATTATGTTATGTTGGACAAGTCATTATTTTACATAAGCTATACACACATCTATTACTAAACAAGAATCAAAAATACTGTTTTACAATATTTGCAGTTTTATTTAAGAGAGACATTAATTATCATCAATTCATTATATACTAGTATCTTTTTCTAATATAAACAAAGATTTTGTGATAGTTTATAATATAGTTTGTAATATCTATAAATAAAATATCAGTGTAAAATGTTATTATATGACTTTAATTCAACATATTGTTTTGTATCTACGATTTCTTAAAAATTACTTCTTTTGTCATTATGATACAATATAATGACAATATAATATTACAATATAATATTATGTGTAATATGATTTTTAGATAGAACTATTAAGTTAAAATAAAATTAACATTAGTCTTGTGTTCCAAAAAGGAGGGTAATATTTGATAGCAAACTGGCTATATAATTTCTTTATTTATATCCACAACGTTTCGACCATTGGTTCTGGTCCTTTTCAAGTGTAACAATATATTTTTAAACAACAAAACGTGGATATAAATAAAGAAATTATATAGTTTGTTTGCTGTTATATTAAATATTACCCTTCTTTTTGGATCGTTAATCACTGGCGACGAAAAGATTTTTTTAATATTAGTCTTATGTGTTTGTATAATTATAATTTAAAAAATGTAAATTAAAGTATCATAATGCAGAGCAATTTGATAGCATATTTATTAAATATCCGATCTGTATTTTCTTTTTATAAAGATATATTTATAAAGATATATTTGTGGATTTTAATTAATAAAACAGAAAGTAATTTTAAGGAAATGCTCAGAATTGAGCCAAAGAACATTATGACATTATGATTTTTAGGTGTCTTTATATCTTTATTTATGTCTTTATTATCTTTATTTGTGTCTAATATATCTTTTAGACTTCTTTTTTATGTTTGGGAAATTTTTTTAAAGTATTGTATATACGTGATATGTATAATGTGCGTATAACATTACTCATGTACATAACTACATATACATATATGTAATGTAATAATTCTCTTACCATTAAATAAAATGGATTGAACTGTAATTAAAAAAAGATATTTAAAAATAGAATAGTCTTTTTTTCTAATGCGCATATCACTAAAAAACAAACATTTCGTTTACGATATATTTCTAGTATCTCAAATTGTAATTTATTATTTTTCTCGTTACTTTCATTTTTGTTCAACCCGTCTGGCCAATTTTATTGTTATAACGTTTTTATCTCTAATTTGGGTCCTTATCAAGTGTATAAAGTTTTATATGTAACTCTGTAGATGGAAAACGCACGTTGATATCTGTTTTGTTGACATTGTACCCAAACTATATCATTCTAGAAACTCATTTCGTGACCACCGTATTATTCTTACTGTTATTTCTTTTGACACATTTGTAATGTTTGTATGATCTCCGTTTCACACTTGACATATTGTATATACTTATTGTTATTATTTCCTGACATTGGTTTTTATCGTTTTCATCATTTGTTACAGTCACTTAGGAAATGTCGTTATAATATGATGTGTCCCACACGAAGTAATGTCACCATTTTTACTCATTAACTCTGACGGAATCATGTTTACGACGCACAAAAAATATGTGAGTTCTATAATTAATTGTACACGTTTCTATCGGTTACTCAATAATCCTCGATTTAAATTACCTTCTAGAGTGATGTAGCTTGGGCGCAATGTCAATAAGATAGATATCAGTGTGCGTTTTCCATCTACAGAGTTACATGTAAAATTTTATAACTTGATAAGGACCCAAATCAGAGGTCGAAACGTTGTTACAATCAATAAAATTGGCCAGACGAATCGAAGAAAATCAAAATTTGTTTATTCTTATTCACTGGCGAAGAAAAGATTTGAAGTTTTCATTTTTTGTGTTGAATCATTATCTTAGAACTGTTCTGCAAGACCAAACGTTATTTCAAGAAAGATATTTAATTGGTAGAGTTAAGTAATATATACCATAGGAAATTTTATACAACATTTATATAGATATTATTATATAGATTATAGTTTAACTATAATTACAGATTTACTTCTTGGATTTACAATTCATGAAAGCAAGACGTTTTCGAACATGGAAAACCGACAGAAAAGGAAATGGCAAACAAGTATTTGGAGAAATCCATAATTTCACGACAAAGATGTTTATTTGTTATTACTATACAGCTTTTCTTTTTTATCAGAATTTCTTCCATAACGTGCGTACATGGCGACACAATGATGATGATTCTTTGGATGACAAAAAAATCATCGAAAAAATGTACTATGTCGTATAGATCACTCTAACAGAGTACGTACGTGCGTATAAGGGTATGCATATGAAGCTGTCGCTTTCTTTTTATTTGTAATTTCAACTTTCAATGCCTTATTCATTCGTTACAATGAAATCCATTACTTCATAACAATGTGAGTTATACGCTACATGAAACAGTAGGCCATGAAATGATTATAAACAAGCTGAAGGCTTGGACATGGTCAGGACGGTTCGCACAATGACGTGTTACAGTTTTAATTAAATTTTTATTCATTATTGCGTCGCTGCGTCCCACTAAACCATGAAAAATCCGAGCTTCTCTAATAATTTCATGGCATCCCGTGCAACCAGAGACAGTCACCGTCTTTTCCATAGAGCCAGACGATGCTGCCTTGGCAGTGACGCACTAAAAACTATATCAGCAATATGCGGATATCGCGGTTTAGAAGGCGAATAGGAGCAGGAAAGCCATCATAAGACAAAATAGACCCATGGCCTCGGATAAGGCAAAGCCCAAGATGGCATACGAGAACAGTTGTTGCTTCAAAGAAGGATTCCTGGCGTAGCCAATGATCAGCGAACCGAATACGGATCCAATTCCCGCTCCTGGAATAGCAATTTATTGATTATTACAAAACGGATGTTTCTCACAATAAAGTAAATTTATTGAGTATCGATGTTTTTTTTTTGTGTAAAACATCATACGTAACAATCTATACAGGATGTTTGATAATAGATGTACACTCGCAAAAGGTAGGTAGAGCTGATTAAATTGAGTAGAAAAATCCTGTATTGTTTCGTGATTATGAAAATAAATATATATATAACGAATTATTAATTAATAGATTTGTGACTCAGCGTTTGCACGATTCGGTGAGAAGCGTCGGTCGATTTATGATTGCTATGCGGCGAGGTATTGGAAGATTGGAAGGAGTGTTGATAAATAATAATGGTTAACAACAGCAACATGTTTGTTATTTATGTATAGCCATATTTACATAGCTTCTCCCAATGCCTCGCATAACAACCATAAATACTGGGCCGACTCTTCTCGCAAACTCATACGAACTCACGTTGAGCCGCATATCTTTATTAATTAATAACTTATTATATTTATTGTCATAGCTGCAAAATGGTACATGATTTTTCTATTTAATTTAATCCGCCCATTGCAAGTGTTATCTATTATCAAATATGCATGTATACGCATTTTACTTAATAAAATATTAGAACGTAAATCAAATAGTTAAATATGTTTTCTTAAGAATCACATGCAAAGGATAAAATTGTATTTTGTAGTTTCACTTCCATAAGAAAGGATGTGTTCCAGGAAATTGGATTCAAAAGGCAAATAGTATAAGAAATGCTATCATCAGACAAAAAAGACCCATTGCTTCAGATAGCGCAAATCCAAGGATAGCGTAGTTGAAAACTTGCTGTTTCAAGGAGGGATTACGTGCATAACCAATTATTAAGGATCCAAAAACCAAACCAATACCGACTCCTATAATATACAATTTCTTTAAATAATAAATTAAAACATGATATAACATACGTGATTTAATAAATTTATAATCTACTGTTTTTGCTCCATTAAAAAAAAATTTAATCTATAACACTTCTAAAACAGTTTGATCATCCTAGTATAAATAGTAAATCTACAATCACATAAAAAAATTTCAAATCACAAATAAGTATAACATTAATAATGATATAATCAATTTCTAATTGTCATTTGGAAGAAGAGGCTTGTGATTCTAGAATTGTTATAAACTTTTACAAGAAAAAATTCTTACACACATAAAGTAGTCAAATCATTATTATTGAAAACATACGTATTTTAAAAAATTAGTGAACGCAGAATTATATAATATAATGGAGAATATTTTTATTAATCCATTCAAATCCTTCAAATATGCCTTATTAACAGATTTAGTATCGAAGATTCTATTACTATGATATTTTACTATCCGTATTTTACTTTCATGTGTTGTCATTGCAATATGTTCTTTAATAATTGATAATTATATATTTTTGCAGATACATACCAGATCCCGCTACTCCCACGGTAGCAGCACCAGCGCCAATAAACTTCGCAGCGGAATCGATGTCACGACTGACTGTGGAAGTTTGGAAGCTACGCACAATAGGTGACTGCACCAAAAAGTATCACGTAAGTTGATATATTAACTTGTACGCATGCACGCACACACGTATTCATAACAGAAAATAATTTTTTATAAGAATTTGTTGAATTATAATTTTTAAATATTATTAAAAAAAATACATAACATAATTTTTACCTTTCAACCAATTTTATTAATCAGTGATTAATATAGAATCTGGTTAAAATATTTAATGATTTACTAATAGTCAATTAAAATATTTTAAAGAGTTATCAGTTTAGTAAAATGGAAATTTGCTTCAAGGCTCCTGAATACTCGCCATGTTGGTATCGTGATGAAAAATTACATTCTGAAAAGTCTTGTGTGCCATTTTCAAGTAAAAAGATACTTGGATAAAATAATACTTTTGGTTGTTTTAGCACTTCTAAAATATCCGATTAATCCTTAATTATAATTTTCTTTTAACAATTAATAAACAGCCTTAAAATTAATGGGGGCGAAGCTTAGTCATGCGAAGAAAGACATGATTTATCAACTATTGAAAGGAATGGAAAATGTTTTTTTTATACATATAAAATATATATATATATATTCCTCGATAAGCTTTCAGAATATTTTATGGTTCCACAAATATGTTACATATTACAGCACCTAGCATAGAGTAAATAATGAAATCACATACAAACTTCCAAGAGACGTCTGTAGGATGTCCAAAAGATATTTTACATTCTGAGGACATCCCCAAAATGTTTCTTGGAGGTTTGTGTGCTACATGAGATGGCACGCAAGAATAAATTGGAATGTTCCTTTTCATGTCTTATTAGTTTTATCGGTTTCTAGTGCGAAGCATGGATGAGAAAAAAGCACGTATGTGTGTGCTCGAAGCTTTGGATAGTGACAAAGACCACATGTTTACTATTTCTCGCTATTTGCTAGCCGGCTCGATGATTTAGAATCAGATATCCAATCAATTACCCTTTATAATTTGCAATATTTACATATGTTTGTCATCAGTTATTACAATCAATAAGTATACTTATATCTTATATCTAGAAAATAACTTAGATTGTAAAATAATTGATATAACAAAAATTTTCATTCAAAAACTGTGTGTGTGTGTGTGTGTGTGTGTACAAGGTAGATCATTTTAATCAATACACGCGAATATCTCGAAAAGAAGTTTTTTCAAAAAATGTTTCAAATAAAAGTTTTATGGCTTGAAGGGGCCAGTCAGATGGTGGCAATGATTTGACCTTGGACAGTCATTTGAAGGTCACCGTCAATTTCTTAAATGGAACCCCCTATTTTTCATTGCATATTCTTATAGCTTATCTCGAGAGTATTTTCCAAAATACTATAATAAAGTATTTTTTCATTAAGTATCCGAGTTATATAAGGCTTGAAATTGATTAAAATGGTCTAGCCTGTAGATATAAACTATTAACGTACCGTTTAGCGATAAAATAAATTCAATATTAATAATATATTGATAAAAAATATATATAAACATTAAATACAGATTAATTTTTTAAACATTTATTTCGATTTAAATCGTCATAGAAATTCGACTATGGAAATTTTTTGCATATCATGAAAAATAAATAAAGGATAAATATTTGAATTCACAATGTTTCTTTAATAAATTTATTCTATTTAATTTATTCTAATTATTTATTATTTACAGTGTAGAGGAGTTTCATATTTCTATGACAATTTAATTCAAATATAATAAATATGAGATTTTAAATAAATGTGTGTTTATAAAATTACATAAAATTAACATTTTTAACTTCTAGTTTATAAAATTATTATAATTTTTACTTTTCCTTTAAATCTTATTTAATATTAAGATTTTTAATTAATTTGTAAAATTAATTATTTTTCATTGTACATACATTTATACGAATAATATTATTTAACACAAAGATCTAGTCCGACTGTAAAATAACCTGTTATTTACTTATTGGTTATTATTGTTTGCAACTTGTTAAAGATTTATATATGTTTAGTTTAGACATTTCTCCTTAATACTTACAGATTGTTGCAAAGAAAATCATTTCAATGCTGGAGCTAACCACACCCACTTTGGATAGTTGAAGATTGAAGAAGTAGAAGATTCGAGTTCAAGATTCGAATCTTGGTTGAGGTAGTAATTTTCGCAAAATATTTTTTGTAATGCCAATTTGAAGGAAGGAGGTTAAAAGATACATATTAATAAATTATTATTAAATTGATAATTAATTTAATATCTGTTTGTGTGTACATTTCTAGCTTTGAATTAAAATTTCGTTTGTGTGAAAGTAACTGGGCTAGAAGATGTATAAATGTACCTTGTGTGAAATGTACATAAATTCATACGAATAATATTATTTAGCACAAAGATCCAGTCTAAAATGTACGTTATTTACTTATTGATTGATCAGAATCGCGACTTCTTAAAGATCTATAATTTATTAATTTAGTCTACAATTATCTTTATTTTTTAATTTTAATTTATTAATTTAATCCTTGAACATTAATAGAAATAATATATTGTTTGTTTGAGTTCTGTTTGAATGAGAAGATATATCTCTTGTATCTATTATTCAATCTATTATTGTATCTATTATTGTATCTATTATTCTTTTAGATTAAAGACGACATGAGAACATTTTTTTATACAGAATTTAGACAGAAATTGGAAAAAAGATAATCATAAAGAACATGTAAGTGTTTTATACATTTCCCCCAAGTTCGGAAATTTTATTCCATCCACAGTGATTATTCTTTTTTTCTAGTCATTTTTCTTATATATAAAATGTTTCTTGTGTGATCATTAATCTGAAAGAAATAAATAATAGACAAAAGAATCTTCATTCAAATACAATTTACATATTATTTCTAGTAACATTCGATTTAACTTAAATTAACAAATTAAAATTTAAAAACTAAATAAATTAAAAATAATTTTATAAACTGTAATTAAAAATATTATAGGTAATTAAAATTTGAAGAAAAATTAAAAATGTAATTTTATAATTATTTTACATTATAATAATTTTTATTTTTATATGTATTTTATAATTATTTATAATAATTTTATAATTAACTTTATACAATATTTTAAAAATATGTATATATATATATATATATACTTTTTAATGTGCATATATATATATGTGTAGTGTAATATGTATATGTGTAGTGTATATATGTATATGTATATATATTTATATTTTAAATTTCATATTTATTACACCTGAATTAAATCGACATAGAAACATAAAGCTTTCCTACACTGTGTAAAAAACAATAAATAAATGTACAATGTAGGAAATAGTATAAATAAGTTTATAAAATAAATTTATTAAAGAAACACTGTGAATTCAAATATCTATTCTTTGTTTATCCTTCATGGTATATAAAAAAATTTATAGTCAGTTTTCTATGACGATTTAATAAAAATAAATGGTTAGAAAATTAATTTGTATTTAATGTTTATTCTTTAAATGTCAATTTATCAATAATATTGATTTTATTTATTTTATCGCATGTTAATGTATAAACATAATGTATAAACATTACAAATCAATTCAACATCTGATTCTAAGACTAAATTTGTTTTAGGCGCTTATGCACTGAAAATCATTCTATTCTTCTTGGGTATGAGCAACAAAGATGGAATGATGCTTTCAGCATGTGAGCACCCAAAGTAAAGTCTAAATCGTCTAGCCGCTTGGCAAACAACGATGCATTGCAAGAGAAAGAAATAAAAGTTGTCCGCGTTCAAAGTTGATTAAAGTTTTGAGTGCACACATATGTGCTTTTTTCTTACATATTTTCCTTCACACATCACAATTCAGCAAAAAAGTTCTCATTCCTACCACTGACAACTATGTCGCCATCGTCAATGCAAAGTTTTTGATTTAGTAATAAGGAGTTTTACAATACATACAAATTAAAAAATTTAACGATCATAACTTACAAAATATTTAAATCTATGAAATTTTTTTCAAATTGATATTTAATTCCACCTAATATTTAATTAAAGTATTTATGTTTAATAAGTATTTATGTTTCAATACATAATTACTGCACAACTTCATCAATTGACTTTGTTAAAAAAAGTAATAGTGACCTTATATTCTAGTACCTTATATTCTTTCTCATCAACAATAAAATACAAAATTTAAAAATTATTGACTTGTGAGACAAAATTTTTATCTTATATGGCTAGTTGCTTATGTAACCTTGATCTCAAAAACTTATGTAATGTACAGGTAGGAAAAAGATACTCACCAAACTAACAGGCGTCTGAATTTGATTCTGCTGTAAGTACTGGCTATGGTTGATCACTGCACTACTCAAAGGTCGCAGATAGGTCTTGGTGCCAGAGATCAGCTACATCAAGGTGAAAAAAACAAATTTAAGAAAAGATCTGTGAGTACAAAAGGGGTTATATATTATATAATACACGTACACACAGAAACTCTCATCGCGAGATTGCTTGTAGCTGAATCTTTTCCTGATTTTTTTTTTACTTACGGTGGACTTGGAGATGGGCGCAATGAATCGGCTGCAGGCGTACATGGTGAAGCTTGTTGTAATACGATGTCTCGCAGGATGCTACGCAAGGTACCTGGAAATTGAAAATGGTTACACGGTTACCAGCAGCGCGACCTTCGTTGAGTGCCGTGAAGCTGACCGCAGACGAGACGATGCCGCGTGCGCCGTACAATCGTGAACTTGTTCGCTGTCGAGAACCGAATATTACGTAACGCTTTCGTGCGGTTGTAGGGATTGTAGCATACGGATGATGAGCGAGTTCCCGCGGTCTCGTCTCGGGCCAACTTCGGGTCAGCTTTAGGTGGGCATATAAATGCTACATATCGATAAATCTTAGTGACAAATGCTAAGCGGCAAATCTACACACGTTACAATAGAAAATGGCCGCTCTCTTACTCTGCACACAATTAACTATAAAACATGACTGATCGAACGTACATTGGATTAATTAACATTCTCCATAAATATCATGAGAAAGTGCACAAGAAGCGAACTTTTTCTTTCACGAGCTATGCGATTCGATGTTAGGATAGCGAACAAACCATAGATGATTTTACTCACTTGCCAACCAGGTCACAAAGAGCAATGTCGAAAAGACGGGTAGATGAGTTTTCCTTGGAATGTTAAGTCGAATATGAGTGGAAGCGAAGTGTGCACGAAATGCTTGCAGAAGAGGACCGACTTATCTCGACTGCAGCTATCGATGGAACGAACTGACTTCCGCACGATAGCTCATTCGTTGCTTCCGTGTGCGCTCCGACTACATTTATCGACCAACCGAATTTAGCCGAGCAATCTCATATCCACCGCGAGTAGATCAGTGCAAGCTCTAAAGTACGTTTCGGATTAGATGCAGCGCGATTAGTACTCATATTTCTGCTTTTAAAATCATTATTTTCATAACGGTAGAATTTACATTACATCAAGAAAATGGAAGAGACCAGTTTATGAATTGTCCTTATCGTAATTTGTCTTTTGACCCTACATCTGTGTGGTATAACATGAAGCGACATAGCGAAGGGCTGTGAACATACCAGAAATTTGTCCGATCCTTTGACTATATAACTATAAACCACGGATTTAGGAAACCTCGATATAGGTCCGAATTTATAGTCGTTTCTCAAATCTTGAGACGTAAGAATTTCTCAAATCTCAAGTTGTTTCTTTACATTGTGAGAGCTGATCTTGTCTACTTTATAATCTATGGTTCAAGAGAGAAAAGGAAGAGTACATACCATAGACTTAATAGACGGAGCCTTTTACAAAAAACATGTGATAGGCGAACACTAACTTCGGAAAGTTTCGCCGGCGCGACTCGGAAATATTCGGCTGTGTTTCGCTGTATCACTACACAAAATCTATAGTATACGTGACGTAAACCATAGCGAAATATTACCGAGTTTAACCGAGTTTCACCGAGTTTAACCGAAGTTACTGTTCACCTACTGCGTTCCCCTTACGGCAAAGATCACTCCCCCCTTGCCCATTTAGACAGCTTAGGCTCCGTCTATTAAGTCTATGGTACATACATAAGATTTTATCATATATGTAATACTATGGCTGCTTTCCTTTTAGAAGACACAAATCGACACAGTTTAACACACTCCGACTCTCCTCCCAAGCAGAGTCGAAAAGAGCCAATTGAGTTTGAAGAAAATTGTAAATGGAAAGCGACGTGTGTCGATTTGTGTCAAAAGTGTCGACTGTGTTCCCTAAAGTGCAGCCTATGGCTGCTTTCCTTTTAGGGAACACAGTCGACACTTTTGACACAAATCGACACACGTCGCTTTCCATTTACAATTTTCTTCAAACTCAATTGGCTCTTTTCGACTCTGCTTGGGAGGAGAGTCGGAGTGTGTTAAACTGTGTCGATTTGTGTCTTCTAAAAGGAAAGCAGCCTATATTGCTAGAAGAGTGCCGACCTCAGGGTCAAACATTACGGTACAGACGTATAATAGTCTCTCTCTCACGAACGGTTCAGCTGCTTTGTGCGCATGCGCTAACAGCGTTAGGCACGACCAGGCATATATGTAATACTTCTATATTGCTAGTTCCGTATCTTCCCAATGAGAGGATCGAGGCCTATAAAAGAGAGACGCATGATTTCCAAATATGGTCAGAAAACATTACCTGGTCGTGTCTGACTAACGCTGTTAGCGCATGCGCACAAAGCAGCTGAACCGTGAGACAGTGAGTGCGTAAGAGACAGACTATTATACGTCTGTACCGTAATGTTTGAACCGAAATCGGCACTCTACTAGCAATATAGGAGTATTACATATATGCGACCAGGTAATGTTTTCTCTTAGCCTCTCGCTCACACTCACTCAATAGACTTGACCGTCTATGCCCATATTTGGAATTCGTGCGTCTCTCTTTTATGGGCCTCGACCCATATATGTAATACTACTATATTGCTAGTCACGTATCTTCCCAATAAGCGGCATGAGCGTTGAGGGAGCAAGATAGAAAATACGGTACGCATGCGCATGTGTGTCAAAGTACATGAACTGTACATGCGCAAACGTTCAACGTTGAACGCATGCGTCTATTAACTATGCGTACAGGCATATGTTTGCCTTTTACTTTTACACTTGTAGCACGATCGCACCATTATTATTATTTTTTTATTACTTTTTATAACTTTTTATAACAAATAAAAGTAATAAAATCACAGTATTCTATACTTTGACAGAAGTATCAAGAATTACACGATTTTATTAGGGTTAAGCTGGCTCAACGCGAGCATGCGCATTTGCGTCAAAGTACACGAATTGTGGGAGTGAGAAGTTGATATATGTCTGTCCCGTGATGATTTCATCAGCTTTTCAGCAGTGTTGGCAATATAGTAGTATTACATATATGCCTCGACCTCTCATTGCGAAGATACGGAACTAGCAATATAGGCCTAGTTTACATCGAGCACTTGATTGTGGCGGCTTTAGGAACGCAAAACCAACAGCGCCACCTACGACCTAGTTTGAAGGTTTTTAGAACATACGAACCAGGCCGCATGGTCAAAAAATTATTAGTCCCGACCATGGTAGAAGGATACATGGTATGCGCAAAACGACGCGTTCTCTCTCTAAAATCTGCTGTTTCTTTCTAATCGCGTCCCGCAAAAATACATATCTACCAACATAAGGAAATCCCTAGAATTCTAGGGATGTAAGTGGCGGTACATTGCAGAATTGACTAACTAGACTGTTACAATATACGAATGTGTATTATGTGACATATTATACAATATAATATAATTAAATATTTATATAATTATATTTATATATATATTTATATGTATATTATAGAATATTGCCACCAAATTCTAGCCAATTAATTACAAAAACTAATTCGCACAAAATTAAAAGGAAAGAAATAACAAGAATAAAATTTTTAATAACAAGAGTAAAATTTTTAATAATAAGAATAAAATTTTTAAAATAACATTTTAATTAACATTTTAAAATAACATTTTTAATCTTTTGTATCATTTCTGTAGCTTTTTCCACATCTTCTTTTTTTCGACTAGACGAGTTATTTGAACAAAGAAAGTCTCAAATCAGACTCAAATTGTGTACAAATGTTATTGCACATTGTTTATTGTCGACTAGACGAGTTATTTGCACTTTCTTTTTGCAGAAAGAACATTCATTTTTGTCAGTTTTTTTTCTTCCTTTCTTGTGTATCCTTTTTTATTAATTTCCTTTACTCTGATGTATGTGCGAGTTCTAACGAGGCATTGTAACACTTCCTTAGGTACCCAATTTGAATCATATCCGTAGCTTTTAACGAGGGAGACAACTTTTCGGATGACGTAGTCTTCCTTTGAAAAGCCTTCACCGTGGAAAGCTACAAAACATTCATCCACAACTTTACTTAGATTCACTACTGAAATATATTGATCTATGAAACTATTATTATTAGTAGGACTAATTATGTACTTGTATTGTGATACATACCGACAAGATACTGACGTTGTTGGAGTTTCATGCTGACCTGTCATATCTGTCCATGGTGGAAGGATACATGGTGTGTGCAGAACTCGTAAACCACGCCCCTTTTCAGCCTTCGGCGCCAGGAAAAATACAGAGCGGACAACTGCGAAAAACGAAATGTTTAGCTTTGAAAAGTTTGCACGACTGGTGTATAGCGTCCTTTTCGCACTCTCTGATTATTTTTTTCCATCTCACTTTGTGTTATATATATAGTTTATTATATATATAGTTATTGTTGACATTTTCTGTCGAAACGTGAGTGACGTGAAATGTGAAAAATCATTGAAAATGGTGCGTTGCATAGTGAAAATTTGCAAAAATAATTGCAGAACATGCACACCCGAGCAAGCAAATTTTCATAAATTACCGGATAACGAAATAATCCGTGAAGGATGGTTTCGGCGCATTGGAGAGGTTGTATTGCCTTCTAACGTCGTTAACGGTATGCTTCTGCATGATAAAATTCAAATTTGTTTATTTGGATATACTGTATCATGAAGTAACGAAAACTTGTTTGAAAGATCAGAAAAGTTTTGTAACGTGTAATCAATTTTATCTGTTATTTTAGCACGAATTTGTTCCGTACACTTTACTCCCAAATCTTTTGTTCAACCAAAGAAGAAGAGAAGAAAAAAAAGTTTTAAGAGACAACTTTTGCCAACTGCTGTACCAACGTTGCATCTGGTAGCAACAAACAAACAGTAAATTGGATGTGTAATGTTTTAAACAGAGCAAATATTGATGTTCGCTTTTTAAAAATAATTATTAAGAATAATAAAGTTAAGTTAACATAAATTATTGATATTCATGTGCTCATGACAAGATGACTATGGATCAATTGTTGCTCCAAGAATTATGTGACAATGAAACTACAATCAATTACATTTATATTTTCTTCATTAGGGCACATCATGAAGGCAATGTAAATTGTAACATTGTTAGGCGGACCTTTAATTTGGTTTGTCTATCTTCGTCAACTGTAGCACCAATAAATGCTGCAAGTCTGTCGCCTGTGCCAGGCCCATCAATGGAGAGAATCTCATCTGCTGAGCTGAAACTTTCATCTTTGCCACGTTCATCAACACCCATATCAAGAATGATGACAGAACCTTTGCCTGATTTGAGTATGCTAGATGAGACAGATATGACAGGTCAGCATGAAACTCCAACAACGTCAGTATCTTGTCGGTATGTATCACAATACAAGTACATAATTAGTCCTACTAATAATAATAGTTTCATAGATCAATATATTTCAGTACTTAAAAACCACTACTGATATCAATAAAGTCATTAAAAAAACAGTTTTCAGATCTTTAGTTATACCACGGGCAATGAAAAGTTTATAAAAGCCATTATCAGTGATGAAGTCTCATAGAATACAGATTCTTATCAAACAAACCTGCTGTTGAGTACTTTCTGTTACTCGTGGTCTGAGACCGAAAGTCTGAAAACTGTTTTTTACTACCGACTGCAATTTTGATGTACTGAAAAATACAAATAGAATTTTCGTCATGATTGAGAATACAAATGTTTCTTTTGAAATGTGTTTTTCACACGCCTATTATAGATTGAAGAAGGTATATTTTATTTGTGTGTTTTGTATTCTGTTGTATGTGAGTAAGGTAATCAAACTAGTTTGATTATATATTTATATATGTTTTTTTCATTATTTTGTTTTCATTGTAATAATGTATGTTTGTGCTAAATAGTAATTATAATTCCTACATCCTTAGAATAGAAATTTGATACAAATAAAGCGATGTGAGAAATTGTGGTATCAGCTGAAATAGAATGTACATTGTACATGTCAGCATTGCAAGTACATAGTCTATATTTCATGTAATTATTTGGGAAATTAAATGCACGAATAGCGAAGGTTACTTTTGTAAGCACAATATGTTTAAAAAATCTGTACTCATTACTACGAATAACGAACTTTATTCTTTTCATGTCTTCAGAAATCCTTTGTCGGAACCAAATGGCAGGGTCAATAGAACACCAGAAAGGCCTTTTGATTCGTTGTGCAACGTACCGAATTCTACATTTCCAAGAAGGTTCGTAATACTCACTTTGAAGATATATCAATTCGGGTTTTTTGACAAATATCTATTGGTTTCAATAAAAAATAAATTTTTTTGAATTATTCAATCTACCAAGAAATGAATGACAATTAAAAAATCGCTCATCGCCCACATAGTTGTCTCACAAAAATATTTAACAAGTTGTGAGAAAAATGTTAAGTCAATCGGTTCAACCCTTTTATCTCAAAAACAGTGTACCGTGTCAATGATTATGAAAATACGAAAAATGGTATATTTTCGGATTGATTGTTTATTTTTTTTCTAACATTTTGTGAAAAACATTTGTATAGTAGATAACAAATATCTATAATTGGTTTTGAGATTTGAGATTTGAGACCTATTGTCTTTTTGCTGTGACTTTTTCCGACTTACCAAGTTTTCGAGTTACCTTACTTATGCATTTCTTTTCTAGATGTGAAAGAAAGAAAGCTGTACTACATAGGCGTAGTAAACTTTCAGCCGTTCGTCAATTGAAATTTGGGAAAACTCGTTTGACGTCGAAGATCACAAGAAAAGAGAAGAACGAGTATTTCAGCGAGGAAGGAAGTTCACCTTTGAAACGTCAGCATCGGTGAGAAATATTTAATAACCTGCTGCATGATTCAATATTTTGTTACGTTATCAGCAATATTTTTTATGAAAAAAAATATTTATGCTTTTTAAAGTAGTACTGAAAAAAATGTAAAAATTCGTAAGAGCTGTAATGCTAACATTTGTATTTGTATTTCAGATTTGTGGACGACAATTGCACCAGCAGTGGCCATGACAACACGACACGCAAGGAAGAGAATCCGTATGAGACAATAAAGTGGATGAAAGAAGAATTAAACCATTATCGGTCACTTGGAGAATTTCATAGAAATTCATCGGAGAACCACTTCCAGGAACAAAACTTTCTTCAAGCGAATAACGTGGCATTAAAATTGAAATTAACAGAACAGGAACAGCAGATAAAGGCAATTCTTGCCCAAAATTTAACATTGAAAACATCCAATGCCGATCTCCGTGTAAGATTAGAGACAATGAATCTCGAAAAGGAAACAGCACTGACAGTGGGTGTCAAAAGATTAAAAATGTTATTTTAAAATGTTAATTAAAATGTTATTTTAAAAATTTTATTCTTATTATTAAAAATTTTACTCTTGTTATTAAAAATTTTATTCTTGTTATTCCTTTCCTTTTAATTTTGTGCGAATTAGTTTTTGTAATTAATTGGCTAGAATTTGGTGGCAATATTCTATAATATACATATAAATATATATATAAATATAATTATATAAATATTTAATTATATTATATTGTATAATATGTCACATAATACACATTCGTATATTGTAACAGTCTAGTCAGTCAATTCTGCAATGTACCGCCACTTACATCCCTAGAATTCTAGGGATTTCCTTATGTTGGTAGATATGTATTTTTGTGGGACGCGATTAGAAAGAAACAGCAGATTTTAGAGAGAGAACGCGTCGTTCTACACACACCATGTATCCTTCCACCATGCTTCAGCCTCGTCTACAATAGTCGCACAGGTTGTGTCGCAGGTCGCATAGGCTGTGTCGCATGTCGCAGGTTGTGTCGCAAGGCTGTCGCAGTCGCAAGAGCCCTTGTCGCACGGAGTTGAGTCAACTTCAACTTTCTGCGACTGCGACAAGCGTGTCGCATGAGATCAGCCAATCATAGCACAGAACGTTGCCGCGCGAAGTGCTTTGACGATTTGCGTGTGTTGCTAGCTATCCGTGGTCGCACCCACCATCTTCTGTTGTACGATTCAGTAAGTAAACTATAATATAAGCATATTAAATTTAAAAATTGGGGGCAAAGTTGAAGAAAAATTAGTAATTGCTGCCGATCATTCATTGCGGCTGCAGTCGACTTAATACACGCGAACAATCCTTGCGACATATTGTAGATTGTAGTCTAGCGACACATGCGACAACTTTCTTGCGACACTAGTGTTTTTCTTCGACTTTGCCCCCAATTTTTAAATTTAATATGCTTATATTACCGTTTACTTACTGAATCGCACAACAGAAGATGGTGGGTGCGACCAGAAAATACACCACGGATAGCTAGCAACACACGCAAATCGTCGAAACACTTCGCGCAGCAACGTTCTGTGCTGTGATTGGCTGATCTCATGCGACACGCTTGTCGCAGTCGCAGGGCAAGGAGTGGGGGAATGGGATAAAAATGGCGCAGACTAGGGGTTTGTTCGCGTCGCAAAAGAAGTTGACTCAACTCCGTGCGACAAGGGCTCTTGCGACTGCGACAGCCTTGCGACATAGCCTGCGACATACGACACAGCTTATGCGACCTGCGACACAGCCTGTGCGACTATTGTAGACGAGGCTTTAAGCCTCGTCTACAATAGTCGCACAAGCTGTGTCGCAAGTCGTAAGTAGTAGTGTCGCAGGAAAGTTGTCGCATGTGTCGCTAGACTACAATCTACAATATGTCGCAAGGATTGTTCGCGTGCATTAAGTCGACTGCAGCCGCAATGAATGATCGGCAGCAATTACTAATTTTTCTTCAACTTTGCTCCCAATTTTTAAATTTAATATGTTTATATTACCGTTTACTTACTGAATCACACAACAGAAGATGGTGGGTGCGACCACGGATAGCTAGCAACACACGCAAATCGTCAAAGCACTTCGCGCGGCAACGTTCTGTGCTATGATTGGCTGATCTCATGCGACACGCTTGTCGCAGTCGCAGAAAGTTGAAGTTGGCTCAACTCCGTGCGACAAGGGCTCTTGCGACTGCGACAGCCTTGCGACACAGTGTTACGTCCCGCGGTTCAAGATAAGATAAGATAAGATAAGATGAATTCTACGTTAATAGAAATCGCGAGTAATGAGTCTTGAATTGAAACCGATTAAACTGATCCGCGGTTCGCAATATTTTCCCTTCACAGGTGCTACCTCGGTGTACCTGCGGAGGTGCTCTCCTTTGTTGATTTTCGGTCAACCTGCTTACACAGGCTTTACCGGGGATTGGCGAGAGCTGTCGTCACAGAGGGTCAAGCGAGAAAGAATAAAGTTAGTTGAAATAAATAAATTAATTACTCTTTGTTGGTCCGGCCTGACCATCTATTTAAAGTAAAACGAAAAGAAATAATTGGAAATAACTGATTTATGGCAATTCGAAAACCCAAGAGCACGTTATTAAATAAGGAGGATAGCAGTATTAACAAAATTACATGAAATATTCAAATTAAAGACATCTGTATAAAATGTTCAATAGGCATATGAAATATTCAATCAATAAACAATAAGCACACGAAATATTCGATTCAATAAAAGGGTTAACAATAATAATTGACATAGGGAAGTTATAAAATATTTTATTTCTTCAGGCAGAGACAAGTTGCTAGCGCAAAAGTAAAAGAGAAAACGAGAGATACTAATAGAAATAAAATTACCGAATAAAACAATTGAACAGTTATAATAATAAAGGAAAGCTTTTGTTGGAAATAGAAATACATGAATTTAAAATGTTGATTTAATTATTAAGAAAATCCAATTATAGTGACTGAAAGAAATATCCGAGATAATTCCAATATTTATCATTATAAGGGAGAAAACGGAACCACGGCCCTCAACCTAGCTCTGCTAGAGTTTTTGGGATCCGCGGCCAAAGGAAAAATCAGGAAGGAAAAACAACGGCCCTCAACCTAGCTCTGCTAGAGTTTTTGGTACACGCCGATTTCCGGAAGGGTGTTAGATCCGCGGTCCTCAACCTAGCTCTGCTAGAGTTTATTGGACTCGCGTCAAGAGGGGGTTAGTAGACCTTAAAGATTCAAACGGAAATGAAAATTGTTACTAGTAGTATTTTTAAAACTCTATGGAGGTATGTAAAAATTTAGTGTATAAATTCTTTTGAAAGAATCTAGCAACTTGTTTTATTCTCCTGCCACTTTTCAGCTGTAAGAAATTTTATTATTAAAAGGATTGAGGAAAGGGTGATTGTAATAATCATAAGGTAAATTCTTAAAGTAAATGAAAAGCAAATTCAAAACCTGGATGTAAAATTTCAATGATTTGAATAGTTCAAGTTAATTAATAGCAAATGAATTAATTATTGTAACAAGGTTTTGTCTTGTTTCATGAATTAAAGAGTATTTAAACTTGAAGTCAACGTAAAATATTAATAACAGTGATTTAATATAAATGGAGAATCAAAAGGTTAAAAATATAATTTGGTAGAACAATCTCTATTTCAATTAAAGTTACATGAAATATATAAGTGTACAAATTTAAAATTATTATTCAAAAATTTCCATATGAATATAATTATGATTCACGTCATAGATATATAAATTTTGATACACAATAAAATATTGAAACGCACAATTAGATTAGATTAGATTTTAATAAGTTACTGAACATATATGAACATTCGAAATTTTATCTTGATTTTACGACAGAGTCAAATGTCTTTATATAAATTGAAGGTTAATCATAAAACAACAAGAAAAATAATTGAAATGTATTTTAAAGCATATAGATATATATTTTAATGAAGTTGCAGAAGCAGAGCTATCAATAGTTCAATAAATAGTTCATAGATGTTCCGTATTAGAATTCTTAATGTTAAGTTACAATTGTAGAAATTACAAAATTTCAAGCGTTCAAGTATATTTCTGATAAATTGTCACAATTGATTGAATTGACAATAAACGAGCGTACGGCGATTCCTTGGATATGATTCGACAGAAAGATCAAAGGTCTCAGAGTGAAAAGACGCGCTCCGGCATTTTGGAAAATGCGGTTGCAATTTAATAAAAATGATGGATTCAGAATTCTTGACAAATAGAGGTAGCCTAGTGATATAGGCTTAAAACATAAATATGTAAAACTTCATCAATATGGTTTATATAGTTGAACACTTGAGTTACACAATATAAAAATCGAACAGACCGTTTCAATAAGATTATAACAGTTACGCTCTAATAATTCGAATTTTAAGATTCTGCGAGGATGCTAAGGGTTCAGCAATATAAGAGTAAAGCGACAAGGTAAACTTTATTATAACGACTGAAAAATTTAAGCATCCTTGATTAAATGAAAAGATAAAAATTTAGGGTATAGTTATCGTTAATAAAAGAGAAATTTATTAAAAATTCATAATTATTATTGTGAATTAAATTGTGGACATAGAGAATTACTTAAATGTGTGATACGAAATGACGGATTACCAATGATTGTTCGGCCGTAATAATCAACGAAGTATAAGCAAAATGAAGTAATGGAAGACTTACGGTGATTTATTTCACAATGGCTTTAATTGGGTTAACTACTTCCTTCTGTACTTGGAGCCTTGGATTTCTCAAAACCTCCGATCCTTCTGCCTTATAGAACTTGGTTGGCAATAACTGGCGAAAATATTCTAAGTTCTTTTTTTCCAAAATGCCGGAGCGCGTCTTTTCACTCTGAGACCTTTGATCTTTCTGTCGACCTTTTCTCGCTCCTCTAGTAAGTTGCGACGGATTTTTCGGGCCCTCGCAATTTCAACGGAGGGGGTGTACATAGAGTAGGGAGTACGCTCTTAAATGCAAAATGTAAAGGGTAGGAAATCGTGACGTACGAATCTGTGTCACGTTAGCTTGCATCAGCCTGGTGACGAACTATTAAATAAACTAAAATTGTAACCCGAGTATTTTCCTCGCCTTATCTATCAGACGTTTAGGCGGCTGCAAACTTTAATTCAACAATTATTTCGTGGTAGCCTAGCGCGGCATAAATTGTTGAGACTCGTTACTTTGATAGAAGCGAAATAGATATTTTTCCGTCAAGGCTGTTGCAAATAGTTTCTTAATATTAACGCATATGTGTGAGAGCGACGAAAATAATAAATTTAACAAAATATAATATGTGAATAATAAAGTATTGAACAGGGGAGGTTCGATAGATTTTCATATAGTAATTGTGCATTAACAATATTATATAAATGCGAGCGAAAGCTTAATAAAGATTATAGAGGGTTATATGTAAAAGGCAAAAATGATTAAATAAAAAGCAAGTCGCTTAGAAGATCAAGCTCTTGTCTATAAGACATATGCATAAGACAGAGATAGATTAATAAGGTTAGAGTGAATAAGTTTAATACGGAAGCAGATTTGGTGTTCGTATGTGGACAACGCATAAAAGGGATGGATATTATGATAAAATTATACGAAATCAAATAAAGGTAATACGCGGATCATTTCTAGAGGGTATCAGTAATTAAACAAAAGAAATAATCCATTAGATGCGCCCGAGGCACATAGGAATGCAGCAGCGGTCGTGCACACAGGAACGCTCAGCTGTGCGGACATAGAGTATATATATATATATGGAGAAAGAGTCGTACTATAAGGGTTACATGAATATTCTTTAGGAACAGTTTTCGGCAATAATTCGCGAATTAAGAAGAACTCTGGAAAGCAGAGAATTGCATTAGTTTTGGTTTAAAAGACTCTTTTGAATTATATTAAAGTTTTATGAAAAAATTAACTAATGAGAAAATAGTTATTAATATTTGGAAAATAGTGACAATTAGAGGCCTGAAAATTCTTATACATATTACCCTTATAAGCGGTTATTTATATGGATTAAAAGGTAACTTAACTGTTTATATATATTTATTAATTCATATCTAACACCGGTATAATGCAATAAATGTATGAGAATATATATTATAACCTTTTTAGTTGATTTTATATTTTATAATTTTTATTTGAGTTTATTTTATATGATATAATGTCTTAACGGTGATAATTGCAATAATTATAATAAAATTGTAATAGCAACGAAATTAACGCTAAACATTATAGGGGATATATGTTTATGCTGAATCGTGATTAAGAGGGAAGAGAGATAATTTATAATAATGTAAAATTATACATAGGTGTCTAGTAACACAGAAATTATGTTTTATAATAAAATAATAATTAAATGTAGGATAATGTATAGATGTTCGACAACGAGTATGCAAGATTAGTTATTTATATGTGATTTAATATTTTATAATTTATTCGGGTTAGTTTTACATGATATAATGATTTAATAGTGGATTGATAAATGTTATAACGGGGAATTATAGCGGAAGTATTAGCATTAGTGAAGCGAAGCAAACATAAGTAATAAAGAATTATTAATTAGTTATTGTAAGAAGCACATTTCTTAGTCGCTTCTCTAGATAATTAAGTAAATCTAAAATAACTTATTCGTTCAACAGAAGCGACGTTAGATTACTTATGATATAAAATAACGAATTATATATTCAAATCGAAATAGAGTATTATGAAATAGCCTTATAATATTTCGGCGATAGTAATGGTTACGCAACGAGTTATGACGCTACCAACTCTTGTTTTTAATAGTTTTGCGTTTTATAATTTTTATTTGATTTTTATATTTTTAATTAACTCACTATGTGATAAAGTACAAGCGAATATAAAGGTAAGATTATATTTTATAGTGAAGCAATGATTAAATATAGTGTAACATATAAATAATTTAGAAGATATTAATATAATTCGATGATAAGTATGCAAGATTTATTTTTATATTTGATTTTAATTTTTATAGTTTTTATTGGGTTTCCTTACCTTTTCTTAGTCACTTATTAAAGATGATTATTCGAGTGCATTGCCCGCATCATGACAATATATATATATGCGTATTGTGTCTTATTGTAAATATAGTATATGGTATTAATTAAAGTTATAGTGATTGGTATGCTGTGCCAATAACAAAAATATATATATAATGAGACTCCCTATGCATGGAAGTCGCGGCATATACTGGGTGAGACATTAGTAGTGAATTTAATTGATATAATTAGATTTTACGTTTTTTAGATTTTACGTTTTTCTTCCCTTTTATTTCGTTTTCTAATTTTTCCATCTTTCCAATAGCAACGTCTTGTTGCATATTAGATATATATATAACAAGAGTATAAGGAAATAGCAATTTATAGAAAAATATATTAATAATAGAAATAATGTAATAAAATGTAATTAATAATAAAATAGTACAATAAAGTGGTAAGTATTATAGAAAATAATGATTTTAATACTGGAGTATATATATATCTATGTATAGTAGTGGAAAAAAGGGAAGAGATAATTCGCAATAACGTAAGATTGTGAATAAGTATCTAGTAACGCAAAAATTATAAGATAAGAGAGTTTTTAGAATTTTAAAAATTGGCGGGACGTCACAACAGCCTGCGACATGCGACACAGCCTATGCGACCTGCGACACAGCCTGTGCGACTATTGTAGACGAGGCTTTACGGTCCGTCTAGGGGTACGTTCCAAAACCTTACTCGGGTGCACTATAATACTAGAAGTACTATAGCATACGTGACATATACTATAGCAACTTCTAGTGTTATAGTCACCCGGGTAAGGTTTTGGAACGTACCCCAGTACGTCAATGGTTCAAGTCGAATGTTTGTTGCGCTCTTTGAGGTTAGGAGTTTGTGTTGGTAAACAAGATAAACAAATATGAAATCTATGAGATGTGTTCAATTTATGTATTGAAGAATGAAGAGAATCAAAATTGTGCCGGACAGACCAAATCGTTTATTCGAGAGCTGGTTAGAAGAATGGAGGAATGAAGCCGTGCTTCGAAACTCAGAGCTGCGAAATTATTTCACCAAAGCTTTGGACTCCTTGAGACGATATCCATTGCCATTGGAATCTGGTAAGGAATGTATAATCCTGCAGCACTTTGGCACGAAGCTATGCTCAATGCTAGATAAAAAGCTGGAAGAGCATAGGATACAGGAATCCAGTAAAGTAGTGGCTGATTGCTTCTCTAAAATTAATAGTAACAACGAACGTATAACTGTGTCGAAAAAGAAATCTATAAAAGAATGCGAAATAGTTGAAGTACAGGAAAAAACAGTAGTTAAACAAGCTAAAAATACTAAAAAGAATGTATCGAACAGATTGATAAACATAAATAAAATTTTATCCAGAGAAGTAAACAGGCAAATTTCCTTGGAACTTGGTACCTTTGATATTATATTATTGGTAGATACCCAAGAAACTTGTGGGTGAGTATTTGCTTACAACTGTAACTGTACTGTTAACTATAAAAAGCTTTTTAGCTATGTCAGATATATTTCAGTGGAAAAATAAAACCTCAGCATGATGCCACACTTATGGAATTGATGCGACTTGGTGTACTGTTCGAAGTACGCCATTTGAAAGTTGGTGATTTTGCATGGATAGCCAGATGTCGAAAAACTAATGATGAATTGGTTATACCTTATATAATAGAAAGAAAGCGAATGGATGATTTAAGCGCAAGCATCGTTGATGGAAGGTTTCATGAACAAAAGGTAATATGGAATATAATTACCTTCCAATATATTTTGATTCTGCATATTTAATTAATTTGTATTTTGTTCTTGTATTTCAGTTTAGGTTGAAGCATTCTGGTATTAAAAATTTGATATATATGGTGGAGAATATCGATAAGAATTCCCGATTTTCTATACCATTCTCATCACTGTTGCAAGCTTCTGTAAATTGTCTGGTACAAGATGGTTTTACTGTAAAATATATAAAAAGTCATAAAGATTCTATGTCGTATTTGTCATGTATAACAAAAATTTTAATCAAAATTTACAAGGTGAGAGAAACACTGTATAGTTGTGTGCATGAGTAATTATTAATAGCTCTTAATAAATGACATCTGAATTTTATTTTAGAATAAAAGACTTGTTGGATGTGAAAAAGACCATCTTATCCGGACAGATAATGTAGGTAGTATGGTACATCTGATGGAGTTCAAAGAATTCAATAAAATATCTTCTAAACAGAGGGTATGTATCAGAATTTTTCTATGTAATGCATATGAAAATGTCTTAGTTATTATCAGTATATTTCCTTTCAGACGTTTAAAGTGAATGAGATGTTTATTCGTCAGTTGTTACAGTTGAAAGGCATGTCTGTCGATAAAGCCATAGCAATTGTAGAACGTTATGCTTCACCACAAATTTTAATCACAGCCTTAGAAAATTCTGGTAAGAATGGCGAGCAATTATTGGCAAATATTCAAGTTGGTGATAAAAAACGACGGCTTGGGCTTGCTATTAGTAAGACTATTTATCAGCTTTACACGATGAATGAGTTGAGTTGACTAATAAAAATGTACAATTTACACACCTCTTTCTTGATCATGTGCCCACTTGCCGGCGATATTCCACTTTCACATATTTTTTACCATTGCTTTACGGAAACTTCATTTTATTATATTTTTAAATAATCGGTAGAAAGACCGAGTTTTTTTGATAAAACTTTAAAAATTATTGTAATAAAACAATTGGAGCTTGCATCAAGTTTTCAGATATTCATTTGTTTTTTTTTTTCAAATTAGTAAAATGTTAAGTCATTTGCAGAGAGATCTAGGCTGATATATAGTCCGTTTTTATTTCAAGATCGTCTTAAGTAATGCCTTAAGATACTAATACAACTCTGTGTTTGGTTTACATCTTAAAACTGTACTTAAGGCAATCTTTAAAGAATAGACTATGAAACGACCCTAGAGATTTATAATATTTTTATTTTTCGTTGTTTGTATTTATATTTATATGTATCGAACTAAGTAAATGTATTATTCTTATTCCTATTTGTCTCGAACCTAATATAAAGATTATATTGTTTTTATATTGTTTTTATTGTTTAACGATCGTTATTAGATCGATTACCTTTCTCTCCCACCGAGACTTCATTTCGCATCTAGAACTTGAATCATTAACATCTTATTGTAAGAGATATAGCAAAATATCAGCAAATATCACGAGTATTTTATACTTTATAAATATACTTTATACAAAGTATGTGTTTTTATTATCTGATGACCACGATCTCGATTTAATATAATCCATCTCAAACACAAAGTATAACCACTGTTTCTTCACAATCGTGACTTACATCTCACATGTTATTTTCAATACACAACTTTCATACAATTTTAACGTACAATTTTATTTGAGAAATAGAGAGACAAAGAAATTTTATATGGGAAAAAGAGCATTTGGGAATTTACCTCGAAGCAAAAATTTTATAATATTTACCTCATCATTTTTTAAGAAAAAAAAAGAATTATACTTCATCAATTTTTTATAACATCTGCGTCTTTTCCGTGGGTACAACGCTTGAAGAAGCGGATCGATATTCACAACTTAATATAATTGCGCACGAAAAGTGTGAATACGTGTTTAGCGTAAAAGGGTAATTTGCAGCATTTTTCTTTTTTCGCTAAGAAAAATGAATTTTCTCGCGTAAGATAATAGCGAGGGAACGATTACGATATAGGGGTGTTTCTCTGCATCTTAGATATTTTCTCAATTACTCTCAAACCCCTGGAATAAATGGAATTCTCTGTGGATCAGTACTATAGATTGAATCGTCTGGTATTGTCCGTATATGGACTATGGCCTTATCACAACCGAACGATGAACGCTTGGATTTTGCGGGTATTCACGCTTTTGTTTTTGATATGGGCAACAACCACTCAGGTATCCTGGTAAATCTGAAACAAACTTTCTTGATCTTATTTCGGTTTTTAATTATTTTTATAATACATGTATTTGTTAAAGTATTATAAATTTTTTTTAAGAGACACTGAGATGTAAAATGTTTCTCGATAATACTTCGGAAACCGACCTTTAAAATCAATCTTTAAATAAAATTTTGTTAAAAATTTTAGAGAGAATGAATATTTATTTATTTATGCATTTCACAGTACTGAACTTAGATCAGTATGCAAATCAGAAATAAGTCTTTTATAGTGGCTTTGTAAAGGATAATTTTGAGTAATGAAAGATGTCTTTCTAGGTAATTAAGATCTGCACGACAGAATTAACAGCAGATTTTATACTTGATTGTCTACCTATTATTATTCCTAATGTTGGTGCAATAGTACAATTCCTGAATCGTATAATAATTAACGACAAAGTAAGAGATATATGTATGAATAATATTTTCTATTCATAGAAAATTTCTATAATTTATCTAATTTTTACTTGATTAAAATATAATATGTAGCATCGAAAGAATTAAGATTTAATTTTGCGTTACAATTTGCGAGTAAAATAAACATTTAATTTACAGCTGAGAAATTTACTTGATCAAATGAAACTCGACTGGAATCGCGCGAAATCTCAAAATGAGATTGAAATTATGGAAACAAATGCTACACTCGCAAGAATAACGACGAAATGGTTTTTGCGTAAGCAAAATTTCGATTTTATTATTGGAAATTAAAAGCATTTGCAACTATGTAATATGTATTTAGTAGTTATTTTTTAGGGGATCCTATACCTGTCTTTTTTACCGACATTTTTTATTTGCACTATTCTTTGAATTGGCTTTACAGAATTGACAAATATTTTACACGATGAAAGTACAAACAAAAATGAAGAGGGCGGCGGTCGACTTTATATCAAAAACAAAAAAAAATTAAAAATTTTAATTAATTTTTAATCACCTGACGACAATATTTGCTTAATACAAAAATTCAGCAGTTTATATGTACAAAATGAGACTGTAGCCCCCTAGAGACAACATGAAAGAACAATATTGTATAAATAGAACCAAGATTGAAAGCGTAGAAAAAAAGATTAGTGCAATTAAAATTTTATTAATACAAATTCAGATGCATTGCTGGTAAAAACAGCAATTGGCTGTAATAATAGTTGCCCAATCTTTTGAGACATGTCGCTGCCATTTATAAGACGCGCGTGCGTACGCGCGATCTCACATCCTCGTCTTTGTTCACATGTCAGAAAAGGACAAGGGTACGAGTACTCACACAAAGAGAAAGCATGTCATATGCGCTCGGGGCTAAAAAACCGCATCGGTATCTCGACGTTTTTAATTCTATTTAAATTTCCATGTTCTACATTACCATCATCGTCTAAGTTCGACCTCAGCTATAGGATCCCCTTAAGGGATTTAATTAAAAACTTTAATTAAAAACGTCAAGTTATCGTTACTTTCATGTGAGCAAAAGACAAGGATGTGAGATCGCGCGCATGCACGCGCATCTAATAAATGGCAGCGACATCTCTCAAAAGATTGGGCAACTATTATTGCAACCAATATTGCTATTTTTACCATTCTGCATCTAAATTTGCATTAATAAAATTTTAATTATACTAATCCTTTTTTTTACGTTTTCAATCTTGGTTCTAATTACACAATATTGTATCATGTTGTCTGTAGGGCGCTACAGTCTCATTTTGTACATATAAACTGCTGAATTTTTGTATTAAGCAAATATTGTCGTCAGGTGATTAAAAATTAATTAAAATTTTTAATTTTTTTTTGTTTTTGATATAAAGTCGATTGTCGCGCTCTTCATTTTTGTTCGTACTTTCATCGTGTAAAATATTTTTCAATTCTGTAAAGCCAATTCAAAGAATAGTACAAATAAAAAATGTCGGTAAAAAAGACAGATATAGGATCCCCTTAATAATATAACTCAATAAATCAATAATAACAATAGAGTGTAATAATAATAATATAGTAGTACTTAATAATATAAGTACTGAAAATTTTAATTATAAAATATTTCATATTTTATTACGAAGTTCTCTCTCTTCCGATGTTGTGTACATTGCTCGTTTATTGTTTCGAAAGACGACCATTGACTTTTATACAACGTATAACAGACATATAACTTGATTTTAATTTTACGTTTTTCAGTTTATATGTTTATAGGCATAACGGTGTACATGCTTAGCACATTTATTCCTCAAGTTCTCGATGTATTCCTACCACTAAACGAATCACGTTCACGCAAGCATCCGTTCCACGCTGAATTCTTTCTGGATGATGAAAAAGATTTTTACATTATCCGACTCATAATGTATTTCGGTATCGTGTTCGTATTGGGAGTAATCCTTGCCAACGGGAGCATATTCGTCGTTTACATGCAGCACGTCACTGGAATGTTTACCATACTGGGGTACTGCTCCCATAAACATATAGTTATTATTTATAACGTGACTCTCTTATGTTCTCAATATTTAACATATATATGTATAATTTTTAATATTAATGTATAATTATAATATATATACTGCATTGTATATATACATATTCCAGCAAATACAATGTCACATGTAACGTACTTGTAATTTCCTACATATCCCAGCAAACACAATGTTACATGTAACGTACATGTTACACGCGTGTTATATAACAATTATATTGTTGAGTAGGAAATTACAACTAACATGTACGTTACATGTAACATTGTGTTTGCTGGGTGTATTGGAGTTTTGAATCGTTATTGTTTTGTATTTGTATAATAAAGTACATAACAAATATTAGGTGTACAAATAAATTCGATGCCTTTTTTCATGAAATTCAAAGTTTATTTACAAAAAGACAAATACACATTTAATATTCGAAATAATCTTCATTATTTTCGATTTTTTATTTTACTCTATCTTTCGGGCAACTGACGAATGCTCTCGTCGAAAAAACTTAGAGATTTTGACTCGATAAAGTCATTGATGCTTTTTTGGACTTCGTCAACTGTTTTAAAGTGTTCATCAACCAATGTTGATGTTGAAGCAGTCGAAATAAGTGGTAGTTCGACGGGATCTGGTGAATAAACCGCGTGAGTAAATCTTATGTAGAAAACAAAAATGTTTGGTTTCTTGTACCAGATCAAACGGTTTAGAAGGAATTTTGCACGCTGATTGGACTCTTACCTAAAAAACATCGAACGTGAGATGGCTCCAATGTCACCATTTTATTGAAAAAAAATATAAAAAAAATTTTCTTGTACTCAAAACATGTAGAATTAATTCTTTAAAACAGATTTTTTAATTTCCTTTGTAATTTCTTCCCCCAAAAATGCGAAAGATATATAATTTTCGAGCGTACAAGGTGGACATGCCCTTAATAGGTGGTGAATGGTGAAGCGCGCGATGCAAGAAAACACACAATCGCGCGTCTTGTTATCGAGTATCAAGTTACTCGACTATCAAGTAAGTTAACCAAATAACCAAGTCTGTCAAAATCATGTATTGCGAATAATGTGATACATATTATATCGGCAGCACTCTGGCAATAGCCACGCATGATCTGCCGTCTCAGTTAGTGCCGGCAGAAATACAACAGAAAATGAGTAGTTTTTGCATCATGGATATGCTATAAAAAAATGATGCAAAAGAATCTCGCAGAATTCTTATGAGAAATAGTTTTCGGTAAAAAATTGGCTGAAACTTTGTTATTTTGTACTTCAAGTGATGCTGATCAAAAGTTACTAAGTCAATCCTATGAACCGTTTTTGTTCTAAAAAGGCTCAAAGTTCAATAATAGCCCAGCAAACGCAGATATATAACATCCACATTGTCACAATATAACGGAATGTAACGCGCAATATAACATGTAACTTACATGCAACGTATCCATGTTAGTTGTAATTTCCCACTCATAGAAAATCACAATTATATTATATCGATATAGCATGTAACTTAAATGTTACATAACTGTTATATAATTATGTGAAAACTATATAACTGTAATATAACTATCACGTAATTTGTTACGTTGTTATATTAGTGCAATGTGACTGTTATCTCACTGTACCCTAATTTGCACACAACTCTCAGGAAATGTGTCTTTTGCATATACTAATCCTAGAAAAAATCTAAATGAATCGTAAACGAAATATATTTGGTTGCATTCGTTTACGATTAATTTAGATTTTTTCTAGGATTAGTATATGCAAAAGACACATTTCCTGAGAGTTGTGTTTCTGCATGTGTGGATAAGGATAAAAGAATGAAACAATATTAATTTAGTTTTATAAAATTTATATTTATAAAATTTATATTTATTAAATTTATAAATATAAATTTCAATATAAATAAATTAAATATAAATATATTATTATTTATTTAATCCAACTGCCTTGCGGCTTGGGATGGCTCCCGGTTACAGTCTTTTTCTATATACATTCTCTCCTGCTTATTGCGTGTGTATAGTCTCTCCAGAATTTTAACAAAACGCTTAATTTAACTAAATCTTCTCCAATTCAAACAGTTCATATCCATCTAGCTAACTCTAATAACAATCTTATTACACTCTTTGGTACTAGCAATTAAATTAGTTAACACATATATAATTTCAATTCTTTATCTAACTTTGTTTTTCATCTTCTGATTCTTCTATCTCCGTTTCTTTGTCTGCCTCTCTCCTTAGTTTGTCTATCTTTCTCATCAGTTCTAGTCCCCTTCCTTCTTCTCCTATGAATTCTTCTATTGGTATTTCGCTCTTTGTCACTTTGCATTCCTTCAGAATGTGAAACAAGCTCTCTTCTGCTCCTTTGCATATTCTGCAGTTCTTCTCCTCCTCCCCTCTCCAGTACTGGTTTCCCTTCGTCTCGTTCCCACATCTGTATCTGGCTATCAGGCATCTGTCCTTCTTCTTCATCCTTCCCTCCAAGTATTTTGGCCTCTCTACTGCTATCGTCCTGTAGTTGTTGTTGTACCTGGAATCGTTTATCTTCTGCTGTCTCTCTCCTTTTTCTCTATCTTTCAGCTTCTTCAAGATGTTTTCCGTCATCTCCTCATTTCCTGCCTCTCTCTCCCTTCTTAGCTGTTCCTTGTTCGTTCCTGTTGCTTCTAACACCTCTCTTCTCTTCCTTTCCCATCTGCTTTCTTCTATTCTTGGCCGCATCTTTCCCAGGCCTCTTATGCATTCCTTTACTATCTTCTTCTTTGAATGGTTCGTCTTTTCTTCGTACCTTAACGCTCTCCTAATTGCCTGTATTCCGATCTCCTCCATCTTTGTCTCCTCCAGCAGTATGTAACTTGGTGTACCACTATCCAAGTTTAGAATCCATTTTACGTACTTCCTCTTCTTTACGTCTAATGTCTTTTCATTTTGCCAGCCCCAGACTTCTGCCCCATACATGGCTACATTTCCCACTAGTGCTTCAAACATCTTCATCCTTCTTCTGTGGTCTTCTTTGAATATTCTTTCTCCGATGCTCCATGTCCTTTTCATCGCTATCGTTGCTCTTCGCAATCTTTCTTTTATATGTTTCTCCGAACTTCCGTTTTTTTGTAGCATGTAGTCTAGATATCTTATCTCTCTGACTTCTTCTATGCTTTCTCCTTTCCATTTCCAGTCTCTTCTCTTTAGTCTTCCTCTTCCTTTCTCGAATACCATTACCTTCGATTTGTCAGGGCTAAGGCTCAACCCTTTTTTTTCTAGATATCTTCTGAATCTCTCCATCATCTCTCTCAGTTCTGCCTCTCTCTCTGCCAGCAGCACGATGTCATCTGCGTATGATATGGTCCAGAGTTTTTCTTTTCCTACTACTACTCCTCCCGCTTGCCCCTTCTCCATTTCTTCTTCCAAGTCATTCGTGTATATATTGAATAACGCTGGGCTTAGTGGGCATCCTTGTCTGAGTCCTTTTTTGTCCAAAATTCTTGTGACTTCTCTTCTCCTACTTTTATGACGTTTCTGGTCTCCTTGTATATTTCCGTTATTCTCTGCCTTAAGTTTGTTTCTATGTCCATCCTCTCCATTAACTCTATCAAGATCCTTCTGTCTACCTTGTCGAACGCCGCCTTTAGATCCGCAAAAAATGCAAATATCTTTCCTCCTTTCTTGCTCAGTTCCTTGTTCACCACGTAGTTTACCATGTAGACTGCGTCCATAGTTCCTCTTCCTTTCCTAAACCCAAATTGGGTTTCTCTCAGCTTGTCCTCCGTTTCCTTTTTTAATTTCTCATTTAGAATGCTTGCGTATATCTTGTAGGCCGAGTTCATCCCTCTGTAATTCTTTAGTTCATTTTTCTCTCCTCTTTTATGTATCGGGCTGATTACTCCTTTGTTCCAGTCCCTTGGAAACCCATCTCCTTTCCATATTCTGTTTATTAGCTTCCACAATTCCTCTCCTATCTCTTTTGACATGAACTTCCACGCCTCATTCTCTATCCCGTCTTCTCCCGGGGCTTTTGTTTTTTTTTTAGTCTTTTCAGTACCTCACTTAGCTCTTCTCTCGTTATGTCTTCTGGTTCTTCTTCTCCTGTCTTGCTTGCCTCTGTTTCACGAACTTCCGTGTCTGCCTCTTCTTTCTTCTGTGTTCCTTCAAGTAGACCTATGAAGTATCTCTCCATTCCTCCATCTTTATGTCTTCACTTATCCTCTCCTTTTTTTTCTTCCCGTATTTGTTAATGTATTTTCATGCCTCTGTCTCGTTTTTTATCTTTCGTATTTCTTCCTCTTCTGCCTGTTCGTGTCTTTTCTTCTGTTCCTTGCACCACTCTTTATATTCCTTCTTCTTCATAATATAGTCTTCCCTGTTTATTCTTCCTTTCTTTAGATTTCTCAGCGTTCTCTTTAATTCTCTTTTCATCCTCTTCCACTCCTTGTTGTGCCATTCTCTTCTTCCTATTCTCCACGGTATGATTTTCTTTTTTTGTTTTACGATAGATATTTTTACCTTGTCTCTTATCTCTCTCCATATGCCTTCCGTCTCATTCTGAGTGCTCGCCCAATCTTTGTTTTCCTTGTAACCTTCTATTCCTTCCTCTGTCCAAACGCTTCTCTCTATTTCCCTTACCGTGTGCTTGTTTTTTCTCTTCTTCTTTTGTGTTCCTATTAACCTTGCTTCCAGTGGTATGTGGTCCGACTCCGTTCTTTCTCCTTCCCTTACCAGTTCTACTTCCTCTACCGCTCTATCGTTTCCTACAATATAGTCTATAACTGACATTCCTGCCCCTTCTATATACGTCCATCCTCCTTCCTTGTCGTAGCTTCCATTTAGAATTGACCAACCTCTTTCCGCTGCTTTATCTAGAAATGCTCGACCCTCTTTGTTAATCACTCTTTCTTTGGATCTTCTGATCCCCTCTCTCTCCTCTCCTTCTTCCCCTCTTATCGGGGCCCTCTCGCTGCCTGTTCTCGCGTTGAAATCTCCTCCTATCAGTAGGTAGTCTTCCTCTTCTTCTTGTACCTGTTCCGTTAATGTCTTTATCGTCTCCTTCATCTTTTGGCTATAAAGTGTTATGATCCTCCATCTGTTCCCATTGTGCGTCAGCTTAATCTCTGTCATTTCTTCGTTTATCTCCTTGATCTCAGCATCTCTTATGTTTTTTCTGACCGCCGTTACCATCCCGCCTTTCGCCCTTCCTTTTCTGTGCTCTTTTTTTGCTGGAGTACATTTCCACTCGTGTTCCTTTGATACTTTGTCTGCCATCTTCTTCCATCTCTCTTCATCCACCCATGTTTCCGTTAAGCCTAGTATGTCAAAATCCTCTAGATATTTCCACGTCTCCTCACATTTGTTTAACAATTCCGCTACGTTCCAAAAACAAATCTTCAGTCCCCCTTTCTTCTCCGTTCCATCCCCGCCGCCTATGTCTCATTCTTCTCCTCTTCTCTTTTTCTCCCTCAATTTCTTTTCTCTTGCGTTCCATCGGTACCATCTATCTTCTATCATGATTTTCCCGTACCCTACCTTCACCTTATTTCCCTTTTCTCTTTCTTCCTTCGCTTTTTCTCTCAGGTGGGTTTGCATTTCTCTTTCCATCCTCGTTAAATCATCGTCGATGTAGATTCCTTTCTCTAGTTCTTTCTTTTTGACCATTATCTCTCTCTTTTGTTCCCAGTTTTCTACTTTTGCTACTATTGTGCACTTACCTCCTCTTGATTGTATCTTGAATGCTTTGTTTATTTCTACCTCTATCTTCAGCTTGTCTTTTATGAACTCCTTCATTTCCTGTTCTATTTGATTTTTGTTCCACTTATTCACTCCTCTCACTATTATGTTATTTTTTCGTTTTTCTCTGTCTTCTTTCTCTTTCTCCCATTCCAAAGTCTCTAGTCTTCTCTCTAGGTCCTTTTTTTCTTCTTCCCATTCTTCTTTCTCTTTCTTTCTTTCTTCTTCTCTTGTCCGTTTTTCTTCTCTCCACTCTTCTCTTATTTGGTCCATTTGCTCCATTATCTTCTTGCCTATGCTTATCTCGATCTCTCTTCCTATCCTCTCCATGGTTTTCACAACCCAGGTTATCTTTTCTTCTCCTCCTGTCACGTATTTCTCCCACTTTCCTCTCTCGGCACAGATGTCTATACTAGTACTAGATCGCTAACTTCGTCAAAAGAGCTGAGGCCGGCAGGATTTCCGGTTTCGGCCATGACACCCTACAACAAAATGGCGACAATGCGTGTGTTATGTGTATATCTGTACGTGCGTATGCCATAGAACTTATATATATATGGAACAGGAATACGAGCGCAAAAGTGAAGGCAACATCTAAAAGACGGAGATATATTTCTGTCCTTTGCGCGTACTACCTGATGTTGTGCGCATGATCGCGCTTCGCCAATGAGCGTTTAGATTCTTCGTTCTTTTCTTTGCCACCTAACCTAACGCCAAGGCGGATTATTATATCGTAATATGGTGTATTGTTATATTGTTATTGTTATATTGTTCTCATAATTCTTAATACTAGTATAATATTATTAATACTGATATATTTGCAATGGGTCGTTATTGCATTTTATGTGATAATCATGAAAAGTCAGTCTCTTATCACCGGTGAGTAACTATATTATGTAAAAAATTATCAATTATTAAAAATCAGTGAATATGTCCAACAAAATTTAAAACAACTAATATGTGTTGTTATACAGATTTCCTACGGATGTGAAAACAAGAACAAAGTGGATTGAGTTTTGTCGATTAAACAAAACTGAGGTGAAGGCTTCTTTTTATTTATGTTCAAACCATTTCTCTGCTGATGATTACCTTTCCACATCGAGAAATAAACTGTTGAAAACTGGAAGCATACCGACAGTTTTCACTATTAAAAGAAAGAAAAGGTATGTCTTAACAACGTATCATTTTAAACGGTTTTGTTTTAACTTTTCTATAAATATTAGTACATATTTTGATTAATAAAAATATTGAGGTTAAGTTGTAGTTATGAATTTATGTGTGAATTATGTATAATGTATGTTTCAGATGTTTCAATAGCAATGAAGCATCACAGAAAAAGTGATGAATAATATTCTTTCTCGTTGCTTTGTTCAAGATGAAATGGTTGAACACATTCGAAACCAAGAAATCTTTCATAACCATAAAATACAATTAATTAAATGTATTATACACATATATATTAAGATTCGATTATATCACGAGGCAAAAATGTCTAGTTATAATGAAGAAAAAAAGTATGTACGTCACAAATACACAAAACTAATACATTTTTATCACGAATAAAAGACAGAAAAAACTTATTTTACGTTTATTTTATTTTTTGCGTCATATATTTACAACTTATAAATTAGAGCGGACAACAAAATTATTATATAAAATAAAAAAAAATAAGAAAAAAAAGATGTAAACGGGTTTTGAACTTGCGACATGCACTTTATGAATCTTGTACTCTATACTGGCGGCTAATTAACGGACATGCGCATCGTGTCGAATAGGACGCGCAAAGGACAGAAATATATCTCTGTCCTTTAGATGTTGCTTTCACACGCCACTCATTGCGGAGATAGGCAGTTCCTGTTCCATATATATATAAGTTCTATGGCGTATGCACATGTGATACCCGGCGTGGTGATACAAATTGATAATTGTAAAAATTCTTGAAAGATGCCGAGCAGTTGTTGCATTCCAAAATGCAAAATACCACAAAAGACGGTTTTTATTTATTTAGGTAAGTGAAATGTATTTATTTATAATTCGAGGTTTGTAATATTTGAAGATTATGTTTCAGTTAAAAATTTAAATATTTCAGATTTCCATTGAATCGTCCAGACATTTTAAAAATGTGGATGAATGCCATTGGAAGAAACGGTTTTGAACCCACAAAATATCATTTAATCTGTAGTGCTCATTTCATAGATACAGATTTTATGGAAAGACCTAATGCAAGTAGCGTACGTTTAAAAAATTTTGCTGTACCTTCTATATTTTATAAAACTCCAGCTCCTACCGTTAATTCTATTCCTGAGGATGTTACAACAATTGAGACTTCTTCAATTGAGTTTGATACTACTCCTGCTTCTGCATCTGCTGTGATGCCAGCAACTGCATGGAAAATAAGTATATTGAAACCAAGAGAAGAAAATTCAACATTTTCAATTCCATCGCCGAGTACAAGTGCTACTGATACCATCAAAATGAACATGCGAAAACCGAGAAAAGTCATGGTCAAGTCAGTCATCACAGATTCTGATAATAATAACAATTTATTTGAGGACTCTGAGAACCATGGATCTAAAGAAGATATGGATGGAGTCTAAAGTGTGTATACGGGCAAGGGGGGCTGTGAAATTTGCGGCAAGGGGAATACATAGTGCTGTCTCTTTCTGTAGGTAACCTTCGTATGTTTCCGTCGCATATCCGATGATTCCCGAAAGATTATATATCCCATATTAGCTAACTCTTGAATACGTCAATTTTACTTTATATAAAGCGTCTACAAGGAGTTATGATATATAAACTATACAAGACGCAATGCGCAGTTCGGATATCTTCGGTTACATTCGTTACAAAGCCGAAGGTTACCTACAGAAAGAGACAGCACTATGCATTCCCCTTACCGCAAATTTCACAGCCCCCTTGCTATAGACTCCATCCATATCTTTTTAGATCCATGCTGAGAACGAAGAACTATATCGTAGCGTCAATATAAATGATAGTATTTTCCTTCAAGAAAACATTTTGTATTATGTAGCGGGTTTTATAGTAAAAAAACTTATTGTTAAATTAACATGTAAAGGTTGCATTGCCAACATTACAAGAAAAGTCGGCGATAGGCAATATAACAGGTGTTACACAATATTAATTGATGTAAAAATTAAGGGCGGTTTAATGTATGCATCGATTCATGTATATAAAATTGTTTGTGCAACCGAAATAGAATTCCGTCGGTCGTTAAATGGTCGTAAAAATAAGTTACCAAATAAAAATGCGTTTTCTCAAATAATTTATCGAGTAATACGCAGATATGCGTTGGACACTGATTTATTTTTTAACAGTAATGATTGCTACGAAGGATTCGAGATAGGTATACGCCACATCGTCTGCAGTTAATAAATATGATTTGTCGCAAATATTTAACAATTCAAATGTATTCATATTCTAGGATATTAACTAAAAATGTAATAAATCCCGTCAGTAAACGGCAAAAATTATCAAAATTAATACTTTTTAATAATACATAAATTTTACTTTAATAAATATAGTAATGTGTTTTTTGCAATTCTTTTAATAAAATGTATTTTTTGCTATAATATTAATGTTTTATTATTATTTTATGCGTCCATAGCATACGTTTTATTATTTTATAAATGTTATAAATATTTTTTAAAATATTAGAATTAAAAAATGTTATTTTATTGAAAATGAAAAAAAATACAAAATAAAAATATTTTAGTACATTTCATGCAATAGCGGGAGCGGCCATTTTGTTGTAGGGTGTCATGGCCGAAACCGGAAATCCTGCCAGCCTCAGTTTTTCCATACGTCAAAGCCTAAAGTTAGCGATCTAGTACTAGTATAGACATCTGTGTCTCTCGGTTTGTTCTTACTCCCTGCCGGTCTAGAGACCCTTTAATAAGAGTCTGACCATCACCATATATCACCATGTACCTCGATTTGAAGCATCGTGATTGATCCGCCATTTTTTCTCTAATCACGTGATATCGTCGAATAGTGCAATTGGTTAGTAATGTCTCGATTTTCATGATCATACGCTTGCGCTTAAGTTATCCCCACTTAGATTAGAGAAAAAATGGCGGACCAATCAAAACCATGGGTTTGTTCGCGTCGCAATACCCCAATATGCTCCTACTCACTCCAATACGCTCCAATCTATAGTATACGTAACGTAATACTATAGTTTGAAGCGTATTGGAGCGAGTAAGAGCATGTTGGGGCAAGCGACGCAAACAAACCTCATGTCTCTGATGGCCAGACTCTTATTAAAGGGTCTCTATGTCGGTGTAGCGTGTAGCGTGTAGCGTGTAGCACTCTACTGCACGCGCGCCCCGATTGGCCGGCGCGATGCTGCTGCTCGCCGATCATAGCGCTAACGTCGCTAGTCACGCGCGCCACTCGGCGACTAAGTCGAAAGTATATTTCAAGAAGATTCGTTCTTAACTGTCGTTCGCCAAAAGTCTTCACGGGTGGTTCGGAATAAAGTAGATCTCAGTTGTACATAATTTTTATAGAATTATATTTCTTTAATTGTTGAGTTACATAGTTCTTGAGTTGGTTATTGCCTTCCTTAATCACCCACTGCTCCGATTTATAAAGCTCTCCGCCACAGGAGTAAATTGGTGACCCCGACGTGATCGGAGCAACGGTCTGGAAAGTTCGAGGGCTCCGCGTGATTCCACGTGTTTCCGAAACGTTCTAGAACGTTCTGGTACGTTCGAAACGGCGCCATGTCGTTGTGCCGTTCGCCTCCGGTCGAGGCGGGCGAACCGGTCGCACGCGCTCCCGCCGCCCGGAGCATCCTTGGTCCGGAGTCGGCGTTTCCAGGCACCGCTGCGGATCTTTCCCTGCGAGCCGGCGAAGACAATCGAGGCGACGACGTGCGGTATATCCAGTCAGCCAGGACTGTGAAGCTGCCGCCGTTCTGGAAGGAACATCCTACATTATGGTTCGCACAGGTGGAAGCCGCGTTCGGAGTCGCGCGGATTACAGGCGACGATACGAAGTTCCGCTACGTGGTAATGCATTTGGAGCAAGAGGTCTTACCGTTCGTTTCCGATATAATCGTCAGTCCTCCGGCGCACGGGAAGTACGAGGCGTTGAGGAGCCGCATTCTTTCCTCGTTCGACGAATCGAGCGAGTCGAAGCTCCGGAGGTTGTTGCACGGGCACGAGCTTGGCGACGAGCGACCTTCCAACTTCCTGCAGCGCCTACGTAATTTGGCAGGAGGCCAGTGTGGTGAGTCCATCCTGCGCACGTTGTTCTTGGAGCAGCTCCCGGAGCAGATCAGGAGCATCCTGGTGGCAGGTGAAACAACCGATCTTAGTAGGTTAGCATCACAGGCCGACAAGATCGCGGAGGTTACCAGGCCGATGGGCGTCACCGCGGTCAGCACGATCGACACCCGCCGTAACGACAATGTGGAAAAAGAACTCACCGAGCTTCGCAGCCAGATAGCAGCCTTGACGACGGAGGTCAGACGTCAGCGCAGGAGCAGCCGCGAGGATGAGCGCGGGGCTCGGCGCAGATCGCGTGGTCGTTCGGCCAGCCGCGCGCGTGCGGCCAGCCATGGGCGATCAGCTGATGAGGTCCTCTGCTTCTACCACGAGCGTTTCGGCGAGGACGCGCGTAACTGCCGCGCACCGTGTTCCTGGAGAAAAGGAAAGAAGACGATTAGAGCCATCGCACCTGCACTCGACAAGGTGTTGGGAAACTGATCGCGCCGTCACGCGCCGAGGCGGCGGAGAACGGCGCAGAGCGCAGTTACCCCCTCACTATGAGGGACCGTTCTACGGGAACCCGTTATTTGATAGACACCGGCGCGGACATCTCGGTGCTCCCGTGTACACGGGCCGATGCCGCGAGGGGAGTCACCGGTCGACAGCTATTTGCCGCGAACAATACGCCTATACGAACTTACGGCACGCGCGCGGTCACCGTGAATCTCGGGCTGAGGCGCGATTTCCGCTGGACGTTTACCGTGGCGCATGTTTCTGGTGCAATTTTAGGTGCGGATTTCCTGGCGCACCACCACTTACTTGTGGATCTGCGACGACGCCGCCTGGTCGACGGAGGCACCGGATGTTCTGTTGCGGGACGACTGTCCGACAGCACGGCGCCCACGGTGACGACGATACAGCGGGGCACGGCGTACGAGGACTTGCTGAGGGAGTTCGTCGACATCACAAGACCCTCTCAGCGCGTGGGCTTGGGCTCGCTGCACCACGTGCAGCACCACATCCTCACGCGAGGTCCACCAGTCGCGGAGGCCGCCCGCCGTCTGCCACCGGCGAAGTTAAAGGCAGCAAAGGCGGAGTTCGACTATATGCTGGCCGAGGGGATTTGCCAGCCGTCAAGCAGTCCATGGACTAGTCCGCTGCACCTGGTGCCCAAGAGGAACGGAGAATGGCGACCCTGCGGAGATTATCGGCGATTAAATGGGGTTACAACGCCGGACAGGTACCCAATACCTCATTTGCATGACTTCTCTTACCGTCTCCATGGTTGCAGGATATTTTCGACGCTCGACCTCACACGGGCGTATCACCAGATACCCGTGGCTCCGGAAGACCGACCGAAGACAGCCGTCATAACGCCATTCGGACTCTTCGAGTTCAACGTTATGACGTTCGGTCTCCGTAACGCAGCACAGACTTTCCAGCGTCTGATGGATGCCGTATTCCGTGGTCTGGATTTCGTCCACTGCTACATCGACGACGTGCTTGTCGCGTCGAGGGACGAGGCTCAGCACCAACAGCATCTCCGCATGGTGCTGGAACGGCTAAGGAATAACGGACTCTCGATTAATGCCGCCAAGTGCACGCTCGGCGCGGAACGGGTAACCTACCTGGGTTACGAGGTGACAGTCGCGGGAGTCAAGCCGCTGGAGCACAGGATCACTGCCATCTCCGAATATCCACGACCCGAGGACATCAGCCAGCTGCGGAGATTCCTGGGGATCATAAACTTTTATCGAAGATTCCTCAGAGGAGCAGCAGACGCGCAAGCACCATTGCACGCTTTACTTACTGGAGCGAAGCGCAGGGACAGACGACCCGTCCCTTGGAGCGACGACACCGTCGCGGCCTTCGAGCGTTGCAAGAAACAACTGGCCGGAGCAGCACTGCTGGCGCACCCGGCAGCTGACGCCCCGCTCCGACTCCAGACTGACGCTTCGGACACAGCGATCGGGGCGGTCCTCGAGCAGTGGAATGGTGATCACTGGCAGCCGTTGGGTTTCTTCTCCAAGAAGCTCAGTCCTGCTGAGCGCAACTACAGCGCATATGACCGAGAGCTGTTGGCAATTTATCGAGCAGTTAAGTTTTTCAGACACATGGTCGAGGGAAGGAGTTTTGTGATACGCACGGATCACAAGCCACTTACCTACGCATACCAACAGCGTTCCGACAAGGCATCACCGCGGCAGATCCGGCAGCTGGATTTCGTGGGCCAATTCACCACACGCATAGTTCACGTCGCAGGCGTGGACAACACTGTTCCTGACGCGCTGTCACGGGTCGAGACCATCGAGGCACCGACGGTAGTCAGCACGGACGAGCTGGCGGTGGAGCAGGCCGCGGACGAGGAGCTTCAACAATTGCTGCGCACAGAAACCGCACTCAAACTGCGTAGATTGTCTATTACAGGTACCGACACGTCACTGTACTGCGATGTGAGCGGCCAGGAGATACGGCCGTACGTTCCTCGCAGCCGACGGATTTTTAATGTCACGCACGGTTTATCACATCCGAGCGGCCGAAGCACGAGACGACTGATCGCACGGGCATTCGTCTGGCCGAGGATGAACGCCGACATCCTCGATTGGGCGCGATCTTGCATGGCGTGCCAGCGAAACAAGATCCATCGACACGCGCGCACTCGACCGCAACACATCCCGATGCCGGACACCAGGTTCTCACACGCGCACTTGGACATCGTCGGGCCACTACCGGAGTCCAGGGGCTACACCTACTGCCTGACCGTCATCGACCGCTTCACCCGATGGCCAGAGGCGATACCGATCGCGGAAACGTCCGCTGACACGGTGGCGACGGCGTTCTACGCGAGTTGGATTGCACGATTTGGCGTCCCGGTCACAATCACTACCGATCGCGGATCGCAGTTCGAGTCTCTTATGTTCCAGGCGCTGACGAGGCTTCTAGGTGTCACGCGCATCCGGACGACGGCATATCACCCAGCGTCGAATGGGATGGTCGAGCGCTGGCACCGTTCCTTAAAGGCAGCCATCCGCTGCCACGGAGACCAACAATGGGTGGACGTCCTTCCGACCGTCTTGTTGGGCCTCAGGTGGCGGTCCAGCTTCAAGGAGGACATCAAGGCCACCACCGCGGAAATGGTGTACGGCACTACGCTGCGACTGCCCGGGGAGATGTTCTTCGACGAGGAGACGCCGCCGGACCCGCAGATCTTTGTCGAGCGCTTCCGCGAGCACATGCGGAAAGTGCGCTCTACACCCGCGGCACACTACACAAAGCGCAAGCCGTTCACACACCGAACATTATTTTCTTGCAGTCACGTCTTCGTCAGGGTCGACAGCGTCAGACGGCCACTGGAAGCGCCGTACGAGGGGCCGTACGAGGTCGTCGACAGGCCATCGGACCGAGTTTTCGTCGTCCGGGTAAAGGGCGTGGACACCACGGTGAGCGTGGAACGCCTGAAGCCCGCTTTCACTGAGGCCGAGACACTTATCGAGGACGCAGATGCAAATATCCCGCCAAACGCACCGGATCACTCGAGACGCACTTATTCTGGCGCCACGAAACGAAGCGTCACTTTCCGCTAGGCGCGTAATACTCGGGGGGGAGTGTGTAGCGTGTAGCGTGTAGCGTGTAGCGTGTAGCACTCTACTGCACGCGCGCCCCGATTGGCCGGCGCGATGCTGCTGCTCGCCGATCATAGCGCTAACGTCGCTAGTCACGCGCGCCACTCGGCGACTAAGTCGAAAGTATATTTCAAGAAGATTCGTTCTTAACTGTCGTTCGCCAAAAGTCTTCACGGGTGGTTCGGAATAAAGTAGATCTCAGTTGTACATAATTTTTATAGAATTATATTTCTTTAATTGTTGAGTTACATAGTTCTTAAGTTGGTTATTGCCTTCCTTAATCACCCACTGCTCCGATTTATAAAGCTCTCCGCCACAATTATTATGCTATGTAGCGCCATCTCTACATTATGATATGTACCATCGACATGTCGATGATATGTAGATTTGTAGATTACAGTGTTTATCGTTTACGTAACATTTAAGTCTCCTCTATAATCGATAAGAGTCTTAAAGTCGTAGATCCAGTTGTAAGTCGCATTTAAATTTGTGTTTGAGAGGTTATTTTCGGTCACAAAGTAGTCGTAGTCGCAGTCGTTCGAATTGAAATGGAATCAATTCGAACGACTGCGACTACAACTGCTTTGCGACCGAAAATAACTTCATTCGTATATGACTTACGACTACGACTACGACTTCAAGATTCTATTGTAGAGGAGGCTTTATAAGTAGAAAATAATGACATATATACCTAGACCAAGCATTCCTATACTTCTGCTATAGCAGCGAGTGAAGCCGGAAATGGCAGTTTAGAACAGAGTGAGAAAGTTGATTTGCCCCTAGTGCTTTCTCACTTTCTCCTATTGACTGTCATAAACAGTACGGCACCACACAACTAGAGAGCCTCAAAGGAAGAGAGCGGCAAACTTGTCACGTGACCACGTCTTTTCTGATTCGTTCGGGTAATGAAGGGTCTTGACGAATCAGAATATTGGTTTAGACAGCTATTTCCAGTAGATCATACATAAGTAAATTCTTGTTACTGAGAGCCGCAAAACCTCCGATTCAGCTGACGGCACGTTAAATACACATCCAAAAAATTAAAAATTCGTATGTATGAAAGTGTTATAACAGTAGAATATCTCTATAAGTAATGCGTCGTCTACAATAGCAGTAAGAGTAGTGGATTAAGGCTATAAGACATTGGAGTAAGCCGTCGTTTTCAGCTAACTTCACACAGCTGATTTTGAAGGCTGCCAATCTGGTTCTCCCACAGCATCAATCCATTTTCGTTTTAATTGTGGATCTTGGCCTAACGTGGTTAAACAATATCCATCTTTGTTTGAATTTGTGCACCTCGAATCTGTGCTTCGAGGTGCACAAATTCAAACAAAGATGGATATTGTTTAACCACGTTAGGCCAAGATCCACAATTAAAACGAAAATGGATTGATGCTGTGGGAGAACCAGATTGGCAGCCTTCAAAATCAGCTGTGTGAAGTTAGCTGAAAACGACGGCTTACTCCAATGTCTTATAGCCTTAATCCACTACTCTTACTGCTATTGTAGACGACGCATTACTTATAGAGATATTCTACTGTTATAACACTTTCATACATACGAATTTTTAATTTTTTGGATGTGTATTTAACGTGCCGTCAGCTGAATCGGAGGTTTTGCGGCTCTCAGCAACAAGAATTTACTTATGTATGATCTACTGGAAATAGCCGTCTAAACCAATATTCTGATTCGTCAAGACCCTTCATTACCCGAACGAATCAGAAAAGACGTGGTCACGTGACAAGTTTGCCGCTCTCTTCCTTTGAGGCTCTCTACCACGGACTAAGGAATAGAGGGACCGAGTCTAAAGTCCTAGTTTAGGCGAGAGGGGTTGGTAACTCAAGCGTGCGGGGGGGACTGCTTTCCGCCATATTGATGTAGCGATTCTCACACAGAGATCCTGTGTCTGTGACATGGTTACACTCGTGTAGTGGTGCCACGAGACATAACGAGTGACAAGCGTAAAGAGGTTAGGCGGTGATTTTATGTTTTATTATTGTTGTTATTGTTGTTATTGTTGTTTATTGTTGAAAAGAGAAATTATTTTACATCTAACAAGAGAATAAAATATATTAATTAGTTCCAATTCTTATTTCTTAATTCACGCATTAATTTATTCTATTTTTTTTATTTTTTAAATAAATAATTCTAATTTCTTATTTATAATATTTAATAATTATTCCTATTTCTATTTTGTTATTGTGCGCAGGATCTGACTTTCATTTCTCACACGTACGCAAATAGTGAGTTCTATGTGTGGTGATTACTAAACGAATATGGCGGCCCTCCCCGCCGCAAACGTGCCTCACCGGTACAGCTTGTGCTCCGTCCCTCTATTCCTTAGTCCGTGCTCTCTACACACAACTTAACCTACTGTAACATTTTTATTTGATAAAGGAGTAGAAAAAGTGAATATTTACAAAAATAAAAGTAAGTTCTTGTTGCATTTGTAGCTTCAAATACACAACCAGAATGCAAGGAATTTCATTCAGGTACGAATATATACCTAACCTAACTTAATGTATTATAATAAATCTAATTATATTTGTACAAGGATTATTTACACACAACATAAAATACTACAAATATCAATATTATATTAAGATTAATGAAATTTACGATTTTATTTCTTTAATTCTGCATCATCTTTTATAGCATTTGACAGTTTGACAGCGGCCATATTCTTTCTATGTGATAGAATGAGAAAGCACTAGGGACAAATCAACGTTCTCACTGTTTTAAACTGCCAATTTCCGGCTTCACTCTGCGAGCAGAATGCTTGATTTAGGTATATACGTCATTGGGTATTATACGTTTTTGACGTATTTTACAGTAAAATACTGTAAAATGTAAAAAACCCTAGAAAATGGTCGAATAACCCAACCCTGGCCACGGCCTTTACTGCTTAAGTTTTTTTATGTGCCACGGCCTTTTAAGCCTGTTCTACAATACGTCGTATGTCGGCGTCGGATGTCGCTTGTCGTATGTTGAATGTCGGATCTGCATACGACTCATTCTACAATTGAGTCGTAAGTCGGAATACATATTATATTTAACAATGGAAATGTTGGGTATTTATTTAAATTTGGCATCAATCTGGATGCAAATTACAAAAATTAGATTACATTTAAGGAAAAGACGTAAAATAACAAGAAGGTGGGTAAAACCACATATTTCTATATAACTCCCATTCTTTCGTAGGTTCATATCCAGAACCAGAAGGTGGTAATTTTTGTCGCCTATTTTCTCTACTAAACATATCTCTTAAAGACAACCACCGTTTTTCAACTCCTTCAGCTACAAAAAATAATTTTACATTATGAAGTGTTTGTCAAGTTATATAAAATAATAATTTAGGTTGCATTCCAAAACGTCTTATTTGAGGAAAATTTTACTTAATACTCTATAGCTCACGTCACATATATTACAGAAATTAAATAAAATTTTCCTCACATAAGATGTTTTGGAATGCAACCTAAAAAACAAAAAATTTACCTGATATATTCACATCATATAAATTTTTCATAATTTCGGAAAATTTTTTCCACAGCTCTTTTTTTTGTTAATATTTTTGAAATCCACATCGCGTTTGTCATATAAACAATGATTTTCACGCACAAAATCAATAATTATTTCATCTACATTTACGCTGATTGACATGATAAAATATAAAATAGGTTATATTGCATTCGGTAGTCAAACGTCGGAAGCAGTCGGAAGTCGGAAAAGATGGGAGATGCCCATCTTTCATTCCGACTGCGACAACCGACTTGCGACAACTTTATACGACAGCCGACAACCGAGTGCGCATGCGTCCGACATCCGACGCCGACATACGACGTATTGTAGAACAGGCTTAAGATGATCTTATAAATAAGTTTCGACTATGAATACCGCCCTAGGGTGCTTTCCAGCAACGTACACAAGCGACACTGTATAACACAGTGTACACACTAGTGCTTTCCAACTACGACACAAGTCGACACAAACGTACACAGCTAAAATGCTAAGTTTGACTGTAGGTACTTTCCAGCAACGAAACACAGTCATACAGTCAACACTGTGTGACATAGTGTTGCACAGTGTCGACTTGTAGCTGGAATGCTTATAAGCTTATTTTATTACTAGAAGTATAGAAATATTTTATATAAATTTGTCACTAAAGTTTTCAGACGCCATATAAAGTTGACATGTGTTTTTATGCATGCTAAATTATCTAATCAGCCTATTTTTGGGCTACGTGTATAATAGTATAAGTACGTGTATAGTATATATGCTATTACCTTCCATAATTTCGGAAAATGTTTGATATTTCTTATTTTGCTGATGAGTGACCAACAAGGTTTATTTTTGCTGAAACTGCCTGCTCTAAAATAAAACACGTATTTATTTATACTTATTATATGATATCTTTGTACATTATACATATTGTTTGAAATAACCTAAAAATTCATTTATTTCTTAAGGTGCAATTTCACGCAGCGAGTAAAAGCTGGCGTTTTACCCCCACTCCATCAATTTTCGACAGAGATGACTAAGATGGCTGCATTCAGCGAAAAGACGCTGAAAGTTCGATTCGTCGAACTTTCAGCGTCTTTTCGCTGAATGCAGCCATCTTAAGGTGCAATTTCACGTAGCGTCAAAACGCTAGCGGCTCTCCCCATTTTGGCGCCCTTGGTCGACGCGTCGTTTTGCCGCTTGAAGTTCGGAGAGGCTCAACTCGAGCGAAAAATAGATGTGTTTGAATCGTTTCAGTTGTATCAACAATTTCAAAAAATTAATATGTTAAATTTTAACATTTACAAATCTTAATGTTATTATCAAACGTTCTTTCGGTTGTATGGGCTCTCGAATAACATTTTTTTTTATCAATAGCGATCCAACAATAGATAACAATTCCTCCAATTGTGTTGCGGACATTCGGAAATAATTGTGGAATCGTACTCCATTCTCTATGGTCAGTTTAGGAATTGACACATAATAAAAACTGTGCTACGAGTGTTTCCTCCCCCCCCCCCCTTACTGTGCTCTGGACGATTCTTTAGATATGGTGCTACCCAGTATTGTTTCTTCTTGTACGGTTTCTTTTCATTTTCTTGTAATTTTTGCATAATTGCACACAACACCAGTATTCGTCGTTTCTTTAGCTGTTACTGACGGCAATGTATTTTGTAAGGTTGTCGATAAAATACTGTTCCGACAGTTTAAACGCACTTTGACACGTATCCTTATTGTCAGTTTTATACACGAATTAAATCTATAGAAAAAATTTAAAAAATACAGAAAATACAAATCCACAGCGACCAGCGATTTGTCGCTCCATGAAAAAGTAGCGGGAGTTTAGCGGCTGGCGTTTTGTCGACAACTCTATTGAGGGGAAATGTTGCAAAATTACTTTGTCGTGTCTGGAGTAGTAGTGGACGCGTTTTTCCTTGAGTACTCGGCTCAATCTCATCAATTGTGTTCGGTAGAGAGCCCTAGTAATAGTTTCGTTCGATTTGAGCAACATAGTACACGACACCAAGCTGATCTCACCAAATACACAACATAAGTTTTTTTCCATGAATATTCTTTTGAAACCACTCACGACAACTTCTCTCACTTAAGGCAGCCTCACCATATGCTTCTACAAGCAATCGATGCGCCTCAGCTGTAGATTTCTTCAAATTAAAGAAGTAAATCAAAAGTTCCCGCAAATGAAGCTTATTCGGCTCAAAACTCGACATTTTTGCATGAAAAAATATATGATGCTGATACAAAATCGCTAATATTTCAAGATTATGTTGTTGACAGATGTCCAACCTTACGATATGACGTTTTACATCAGACAATTTTAACCATAACTTATTGGTGGCACCATCTTTTATCAAACGGCGGAGACTTATTTGTACTCCTAATAATTTTAGTCGATCGAAAATCGTGTTTATCAGTTGGATCAGATGTTCACGAGACTCGATTGGCGTTGAGTAAACTTCATTTTTCACTCTTCCCCATAAGTAAAAATCTAAAGGGGTTAAATCTGGAGATCTAGCTGGCCACTCCACAGGTCCCCAACGGCCAATCCATTTTTCCGGATAATGCTGATTTAGCCAATTCCTAATAATACGAGCACTATGAGCTGGGCACCCATCCAACTGCAGCCAATTGTTATAGCAAAGATTTAAAGGCATATCTTGCAATAGATCAAATAGATTGTTATTCAAAAACTGTAAAAATTGGTGTGCATTGATGCGGTCAGGTAGGATGTGAGGCCCAATTAAATATTCATTAATCATACTTGCCCAAACATTGACTTTAAATTGATGCTGAAAAGATGATATCCGAGGAAGATGAGGATTCATGTGGCCAGTAGTGAGAATTGTGGTAATTGAACCCGTTCTAAAGGTGCTCTCGTCTGTCCACAGGATTTTTGATGAAATATTTATATCTAAATTCAAATACCATTGACAAAATCTTTCTCTTCTTTGATAATCAACAGGAAAAAGATTTTGGACTGGTGTAAAATGATATGGGTACATACCCAATTCACGAAGCGATCTTTGAATTGTGATCCGAGAAATATCCAAAGAGAAGCACGACGGGTACTAGTATTTGGGTTTGTCTCAAAATACCTTGCAACTCTTTCTGTTGTTCTAGCGTTGCAAACAGGACCCCGCACCACAGACAAGTTGGAAAATGATCCTGTTTCCCGTAAACACCTGTGCGTTTCAGCAAAAACAGAGCGATGTGGCTGCCGGCGATGAAAAGGCAGCATATTCGCGAACTGCCGCTTCTATGCTTCCATTGCAAAAACCGTAAATGTAATGAATATCAAAAAATGCGAAAATCTTCTCTTTGCCAGTGATAAGAAATAAAAGTAGAAGGTAATAACTGACTCACAAACTGGCACCAGTGAATAAAAATTGACGTTTATTTACGTTTCGACCTGTGATTTAGGTCCTCTTCAAATATATCTATAAATATGATGTGAAGGAACTATATAATAATCACTTAAAGGTGCAAATTTATACCAATCAAAATAAAAACTTACATAAATAGCAGTCCGATAAAAAATCATAAATAAAAATTCGTAATATTGATGACCATAAATCGATTTCGTTACATATAAAAGGCGTCTGATGTTGGTGACGGAGAAGAAAGGACTGAGCAAGATTGAATCCGACAATGTGACATACGTTACAAAAATTATAATAAATACATAAAATAAAAAGGACACAAACAACAATGTATAAGTAGAGAAACCGGGTCAATAGTCTAAAATATAAATAATAAATAAGAGAAGGTTGTGTAAAGTAAAAGTAAAAGATATAAATTATAAAATATTAAATAAATCGAAAATAGAAAAATCGGGTCAATGGTCTAAAATGTAAATAATAAATAAGAAAAGGTTGTGTCAAGTAAAAGTAAAAATTATAAATTATAAAATATTAAGGAGTCCGTCGTATATCGCAGTCAAATTCTCTGTGTCCCTTTGGGAGTTGATTGCAAAATTGCATTTCTTGATGAAAAGCATTTCCGCAATCTCCCTTTTTTTCGTATGTGTCTCCATATGAAGAATAGTAGGATTGTTCCAGTCAAAAGTAATGAATATCCGCGTATTCTTTGTTTGAAAAAATTCTAGACATTTTTGAGCAAATCCAATAAAAATTGCTTCTCAAGAATAGATCATACGGGGTTCTGTGCAATTGTTGCGTAGCTAACCGTTAATATAGCTAAATGTTACTCGTACTCATGTTGTCTAGGAATGGTTTAGCGCATGGAAGAAAGCGCATACGTACATGGTACGTCGCGTCGCTTGCGTGCGGGAGAAAGCCATCCTCACTCTATCCCTCTAGCGCGTAGAATATTCCATCCCTTCCACACGTTAAACCACGCGCGTTGATATCCGAATAAACACTTTTTTGTACATTTGAAACTGGCTATCTCGAAACCTATGGACCGTACTACAATCGCTTTCATCTCATTTGAAAGATAATTTAATTCTCTACAACTTTTGTTTGGGTACTATTTGTTAAAAAACGCATACTTTCCTTAATATTTGTAAAAATGTATAAAATAACCGTAATTTTAGAGGTTTTTGGGCGCTAACTTTTTAAGGAAGCATTTTTCGACGCATGTTTATAGAAATTTTTGATTCAGAATCAAATTTCCTATACGATCTCAAAATATCGCCGGAACGTTCGGGGCCACCCTGTATATACAGGGTGTCCCATTATAAAACATTCACGCAAATTACTCCGAAGATAAGGGTGATAGCAAAAAATGACCTTAACAAACGTTGTAGGATTAAAAGGGGGCCAACTGAGGGTGACCTTGACTTTGATCTCGCAGTTGATTTTCAAGGTCATTTGAAGGTCAGAGTAATTTTTTAAAATGGAAACCCCTATTTTTGACACCGGATTCAAAAAGAGCGGAAAATTTTACGTCAGAAATGATATTTTAAATTTTTTTTGTGTGACTTTGAGAAGGTCAAATGAGGGTCAAATGTTGAAAAACTGCTTGCTGATTGTTTATTTAAATTTATAGGCGAAATAAACGTTATAAAAGTACCTTTAGCAGGTAGATCAAGCTCAAATGTGCCAACGATCGTGACCATTTTGACCTTGAGGTCAATTTTCAAGGTCATTTAAAGGTCAGAGAGATTTTTATAAACTCTTATTTTTGACACCGGATTCGAAAAGAGCGGAAAATTTTACGTCAGAAAAAATATTTTAAAGTTTGTTGGTGTGACCTTGAATAGATCAATTCAAGGTTAAATATTCAACAAGCACTCAAAAGCTGTTGCTTACATGTGCTAACCTTACTTTAGCTTTAAAACCAGTAAGTATTGTAGGTTGTAGGCATCGAAGGGAGCCAATTAAGAGTGACTTCGACTTTGACCTTGGAATTGATTTTCAAAATTATTTAAAAGTCTTTGTTTGTCGAAATAGGAACTCTTATTTTTGACCACGGATTCTGAAAGAGCACAAAATTCTGCGTTCAGGTGTGTGACCTTTACTAGTTAATTAAATTAATGTTAATTAAGTTAATTGACATTAACTTAATTAACATTAACTTAATTAAGATCAAGTGTTTAAAACTTCATTATTTTTATGGTAAGGCAAGTTTGTCGATGATCCGGTCATTTAAGGCAAGATCGAAGATGACTCGGCCATTTAAGGCAAGATCGAAGATGACTCGGCCATTTAAGGCAAGGTCAGAGATGACCCGGCCAGTTAAGGCAAGATCGAAGATGACTCGGCCATTTAAGGCAAGATCGGAGATGACTCGGCCATTTAAGGCAAGATCGAAGATGACTCGGCCATTTAAGGCAAGGTCAGAGATGACCCGGCCAGTTAAGGCAAGGTCGGGGATGACCCGGCCAGTTAAGGCAAGATCGGGGATAAGTCTAGACAGTTGAAAAAACATTGAAAATTCCACGCTTACATGTGCATTTAGTCATAGAGTCCAAGTGTTTCAGTCACCATTTAATGAAGAAAATGCTCAAAAGTTTCACCATTTACTTGTTGACAATATTCTATTCTTCTTTCAAAGTTCCTAATAGTATTTAATAATACTTGACGTGGAATATTTAAGCAGGCTTGCGTAACCCTTTGAATCATGTCAGCTCTTGTAGTTGGTCTGTTGCGGTAGACTGTATTTTTTAGATAGCCCCATAAATAAAAGTCTGGAGATGTCAGATCTGGAGATCTTGGTGGCCATGCTATAGGGCCTCCTCTACCAATCCATCGGTTGTTGAACCTTTCGTTAAGAAAATCTCTGACAATTCTGGCATAATGTGGAGGAGCGCCATCTTGTTGTAGCCACATCCTGGCTCTTGTATGAAGATCAACGTTTTCTAGCAAAAGTGGAAGTTCCTCTCTGAGCAACTGTAAATAAGTGTGTTGAGTTACGTTACCTTCAAAAAAATAAGGTCCAATTAGATATCCGTTTACAATGCCACACCATACTGTTACACTCCAGCGATGCTGATGATCAACTTCTTGCATCCAATGAGGATTAACAGGAGACCAATAGTGGCAATTATGGCGATTCAACATACCAGTACTCTCAAATGTAGTCTCATCACTAAAAAGAACATTGTTGAAGAAATTTTCATCATCAGTAATTTGTTGCGTTGCCCATTGGCAAAATGTTATTCTCCGTCGATGATCTTCCTCAGTTAAAGCTTGATTTAAAGAAATGTGATAAGGATGATAACGCGCAAGTCGTAAATATCTACTGGCCGTAGATCTTGGAATGCCCATTGTTAACTCGATTTCGCGTAAACTGACGTGAACATTTAAATGTACCATGGCTAGAACAGCAATAAAGCGAGGATTATATCCATAATCGTGTTCATTCAGTGCCCTCTTTCTTTGAACAAAAATTCCTTGTCGACCGCGTAGTTCAATGTCACGTATTACCGTATGATTAGGATGTTGTTTTTGAGGGAATCGAGCACGATACAGTCTTGCTGCCTCTCGATAGTTTCGTCGACATTCTCCTAAAATAAGAAGAATGTCAATAATTTCATTAGCAGTGTAGTCAGGCATTTTTTTAACGATAATAACGATCGCAAAAAAGAGTTTCAAATGTATGAGAACATTTGTCAACATACGACAAAATAAATTAGATGTTATTATATGTACATACTATCAAGCGACGGTCAATATTGGACGGTATTGGACGGTCAGGACAAGAATAAGAATAAGAGATTTCAGACTTACATATATGGTACACAACACATGTAAGTGAGGTACAATTTTTTAATAAGAAAAAATTTAATTTTTGTTGCCGGTATAAGTATGTACAATTTAAAAACAATTTTAAGAACGTTCATCAGTTAATCGATTTGCGCTAAAAATGCTTTAAACTCTTAAAAATTATGTCGGATACACCACTTTGAACTTCAATAATTCAAAAACGGCAATTGCTAATAATCCTTGTTTCTTTAAATGTTATTTCTAGCATTATCCTGCACTGTATCCTAGTTTCTTAAAAAAATTGAGCAAGTATTATTGTCGCTACGAATTGATAAATCACTTGAGCACATGTTTTTCCTATATCTTACGTGTTAAAAGCTACAACTTTAAAAATTGATAACTCGAATTCGGTATTGCTATTACCCTTATTTTCGGAGTAATTTGCGTGGTGGTTTTAAAGCTAAAGTAAGGTTAGCACATGTAAGCAACAGCTTTTGAGTGCTTGTTGAATATTTAACCTTGAATTGATCTATTCAAGGTCACACCAACAAACTTTAAAATATTTTTTCTGACGTAAAATTTTCCGCTCTTTTCGAATCCGGTGTCAAAAATAAGAGTTTATAAAAATCTCTCTGTCACGATCGTTGGCACATTTGAGCTTGATCTACCTGCTATAGGTACTTTTATAACGTTTATTTCGCCTATAAATTTAAATAAACAATCAGCAAGTAGTTTTTCAACATTTGACCCTCATTTGACCTTCTCAAGGTCACACAAAAAAATTTAAAATATCATTTCTGATGTAAAATTTTCCGCTCTTTTTGAATCCGGTGTCAAAAATAGGGGTTTCCATTTAAAAAAATTACTCTGACCTTCAAATGACCTTGAAAATCAACTGCGAGATCAAAGTCAAGGTCACCCTCAGTTGGCCCCCTTTTAATCCTACAACGTTTGTTAAGGTCATTTTTTGCTATCACCCTTATCTTCGGAGTAATTTGCGTGGATGTTTTATAATGGGACACCTAAATAACTTCTGAACGGTCTGAGGATTGAAATTTACGGGGTTACAATAGTATCACACAATCTACCACATAACACCAAAAACGCTCATTTTAACACCCCCGGGGGTAGGGGGGGGGGGAAGGGAAGCAAAAAAATCTTAAATGGAATATGGGATCGAGTGAGGGTTTGTTCGAAAAATCTTTTCGAGACAAGAACAACGCGATCGCCGAGGCCTCTACGATTTTTTTTCGCAGATTTATGATCATTTAAACATTGAGATTTCACAGTAGCGGAGGGTGTGTGTGCGTGTGTGCAAATGTGTTTCACAGAAGAGACAGGGACCCCGTAGTTCGTCAATTCCACAGTAGTTAACGACTCTAAACTCCCTCTGCTGTGTGTGTGTGTGTGTGTGTGTGTGCGTGTGTGTGTGTGTGTGTGTGTGTGTGTGTGCGTGTGTGTGTGCATGTACGTGTGTGCGTATGTGCGTGCGTGCGTGTGCAAGACCGGGTGTGTGTGTATAATCAACTAAGGCAATTGTAGGGAGGTTTATATCAATTGTTCAAAATGTGCACCGTCAACTGTTTGACAACAAGCTATCCGATGATAAAAAGATAAAACGGCATTTTGAATGTAATTATGAGGGATAAGAGCAGCTTCCTGAAGAATCCGATTTCGTAATTCATCCAGATTTTGTGGTTTTGTTTTGTAAACTCTTTCTTTTAAGTAACCCCACAGAAAGTAGTCGAGAGGTGTTAGGTCAGGCGATCTAGGAGGCCATTCGATAGCTCCTCTCCTACCTATCCATCGTTCATGAAACATTGTGCTAAGATAATGACGGACGTTCCTTCCGTAATGCGGTGCAGCACCATCTTGTTGAAACCATGTGTCCTCAAAATTGTCCCCCACGATTGCCTGTATTGCTGGAACTATTTCATGTCTTAGCATATCCTCGTACTTCGCAGCTGTTAAATTTCCATCGATGAAAAATGGACCAATGACGGCATTATTGAGAATACCTGCCCACATTCATTTCATTTTTGCAGATACTGCGTGCGTGTTTCTTCAATCCAGTGAGGATTTGCGTCAGACCAGAATCTACAATTGTGCCGATTAACGTTGCCATTTATCTGAAATGTTACTTCATCTGAGAAAACTATGTTTGATAGAAAGTTAGGATCCTCGTCTATTCTTTCCATCATCAACTCACAAAATTCAATGCGTCTATCAAAATCATCCTCATGTAGCTCTTGCACAAAATGGGCTTTATAGGAATGAAATTTATTATTTTTTAATATTTTAAGAACAGACTTTTTATCAATGTCATGTTGCAAAGCAACTTTACGACTTGAATCATGCGGATTTTTGATGAAAGATTGTAGAACATCCAATGATTTTTCTGGATTTGTTGCTGACTTTGGCCTACCTAATACTGGACGATTTTTAACACTTCTAATTTCGTTGAAACGCCTTATCGTTCTCTCGACTGTAGATCTTGAAATGGCAGTACTTTCATTGCGAAAAGTTTCATTGAAAAGCTGTCTCACGTCATTGTACGATCTCAATCGATCGCCCCAGCCTCTCATCATCAAAAGAGATATGCGTTCTCGTTCAGAAAGACGTAACATCGTTGACTGAAGAGATAAAAACTAAATAAACTAATACTTGGATACTCAAGTGTTAAAAGTTATTAAAAATACAGCGAAGAGTAAAAATCACGGATTGTGATACAGTAAACTGTAATGAATGTTCAAAAATTAACTCGGGAAGCGAAAATCGAACAGAACTTGGGTACGATCTAAGATTGAAATCAATTTCAACCGTGTTCGTGATCCAAACTTCGAGGAAGAATCTGGAAACGAAAAACTGAGACCACGTGCGCTGACAATAAACGGCAGTGCTACGGTTTTGGGAATAATTCATGTTTTGATTTATCGATCGACCGATTAAGCGAGCACGGATCGTCCCAGAGGGTGGATGCCGCTCCTTGAATTACGCGAACCGTGACAAGTACTCTCGGTACGCATTGCAAGTACGAAACAGTTTGACGCACGCACATACGCACACACGTACATGCACACACACACACACACCCGGTCTTGCACACGCACGCACATACGCACACACGTACATGCACACACACACACACACCCGGTCTTGCACACGCACGCACGCACATACGCACACACACCCTCCGCTACTGCGAAATCTCAATGTTTAAATGATCATAACTCTGCGAAAAAAAATCGTAGAGACCTCGGCGACATCGCGTTGTTCTTGTCTCGAAAAGTTCTTTCAAACAAACCCTCACTCGATTCCATTTAAGATTTTTCCTCCCTTTCCCCACCCCCCGGGGGTGTTAAAATGGGCGTTTTTGGTGTTATGTGGTAGATTGTGTGATACTATTGTAACCCCGTAAATTTCAATCCGATATCTCAAACCGTTCAGAAGTTATTTAGGTGTCCCGGTACTTTTTCCCCACCCTGTATATATATATATATATATATATATATATATATATATATATATACAGGGTGACCCATTTTAACTTAGGCAGCCAAATAACTCGAAAAATAAGCACACTACGAAAAAATGTTTAGAATCAAAATTTCGTCATTTCGAGGGGGACGTACAATGACGTTAAAATCAGCCCCCCCACCCCTCCCCCTGGGCGGTGAGGGGGGGCAAGTTTGAAATCTTAAATGGAAACCCCTATTTTTTATTGCATATTCGGAATCTTTGGCTAAAAACACATACAATTTGTCTGAAACATTTTTCTCGATTCATGATAGATGGCGCTGTAATCGACGAAATTCAATTTCTTCGATTTCTCTTACTGAGAACCCATGCTTACGATTCTGCAATAAATTAACAATAAAAATACTACGTTTTCATTGTTAATACTCGAAATTAGTCTTAAAACAAACTTCTCATTATTTTTTATTACTCATTAATTACTTCTCAAGAAACTGCTTTTAGCGTAACCTGCCCTTTAGGCAACTTGAATGGTCCGAAGTACCGAGACATTTTGGACTTTCCATCTGATGGAGTTCCTCTAAGTATCCCTCCAAAATTTTGTCCATTTAGTGCCAAAGTCACAAGTGTTTATGTATTTTTTTAACATTTGTACTCTGATAAAATTCTGGTAAAATGGCAAATTATACGCCTACAGAAGTAGTCGATATTCTTATAACCTTTGGTGAATGTGGTAGAAATTACAGACTTACTGCCCGTACTTATGCGGAGCGATTCCCAAATCGCCGCCATCCTACTGATCAACAAATTATAAACATTGAAAGGAGATCTCGTAATAATCCACTTCATCGCGAAAGGCGAAGGAATAGACTTCATAATAATAATGACCCTAGATTGCTCGCAGTTTTGGCTATGGTTCATCAAAATCCCCATATTAGTACCCGTCAAATAGAACGAGAACTGGGAATCCCTCAAACTACGGCACATAGATTGTTACGATCAGTCAATTACCATCCGTATCATATTACTCTGGTACAGGAATTAAGTGAGGCCGACTGCGTACTCAGAGTACAATTTTGTAGATGGGCTCTTGAGATGTTAGATCAGAATCCAGATTTTTTTAGTAATGTTTGTTTCAGTGATGAAGCAACATTCATCAGCAATGGTAGTCTCAATAGGCATAATTGCCACTATTGGTCACCAGAAAATCCACATTGGTATCGTGAGGTGCTTAATCAACATCGTTGGAGTTTATATGTATGGGTAGGCATTTGCAATGGCCAAGTCATTGGACCTCATTTTTTTGAACGTCCAATTAATAGTCCAATGTATTTAGAATTCCTCGAAAATGATTTGCCAGCATACCTAGAGAATGTTCCCCTTGCAGTTAGACTAAATTTATGGTATCAACAAGATGGTGCTCCTGCTCATTATGCTCGTATTGTACGGATGTTTTTGAATCAAAGGTTCCCAAATCGGTGGATAGGGTGGGGTGGACCAGTTCTGTGGCCTCCGAGATCACCGGATTTGAACCCCCTTGATTTCTTTTTATGGGGATACGTTAAAGATGCAGTGTATAGTGAAGCTCCAACGACAAGATTGAATATGATGGAAAGAATAAGAAGAGCTTGTGAAGCTATAACTCCTTTAATGCTAGAAAATGTACAACGTAACTTTCGCTGTCGATTACTGTTATCCTTAGAAAATAATGGTGCACACTTTGAGCATCTCCTCCATGTGGAGAGAGCTGATAACAATGCAATCTTGCCTTAACTGGTTGGGTCACCACACGACCTTGCCTTCACTGGCTGGGTCACTACTTGACCTTGCCTTAACTGGTTGGGTCACCACACGACCTTTTTTTTTTTTTTTTTGTATCGATGAGGAAATCCTTTATGGATACCCTTGAGGTCCAGGGGAACCCCAAGGGTTATGTGGGAGTCTCCGGCTAGGTAGAAAAGAACCTAACCTAGCCGGCATACCCACTAAAACCTCACCGGGATAGCCTCACGTGCCCTAATAGGGGGAGGGGGGGGGATCACCCACTGGCATACTTCCCCCCCTCCCCCGGGCCGGCCCGTATTGGCAGGGCCTCTAACTCTTGATTAATAATCGGGGGGGGAGTTGGGCTCCAACAACCCCCACCACCCGTAATGGGGGACAGGTCAGCCGAGAGCCCCCGCTCTCGGCTAGCCCCCGCCGGGAGAGAGCTCTCTCCCAGCTTTAACCTCTCGAGGGAGAGGGATTGCCTCCCTTAAAAGGGGAGGGTCCCTCTCCCTGGGGGGAGGTCAACTCTGGGTTAGGTTAGTCGTGAAAAACCTAACCCAACCAACCCTCGAGGACCTCGACCCCCATAAGACCTCCTGTTAGGGAGGGTGGACGCGGGGAACACCCAGGGGTGCATTCACCCCTGATGGCGGAGCCCCGCGTCCTCTCCACGCGATCCTCCAATGGAGGAAAGACCGGGGGAGCATCTCCTTAAAAGGGAGACCTCCCCCGGTAAGAAATAGACTCCTGTGAGGGAGTGTAACACCGCCGGGCCCCCTATTTTTACTTGGACCAGGAATTACCTGGCCCTCGGGGACCCGGCGGAACCTCTCATGGGAGAGGGATTGCCTCCCCTAAAAAGGAAGGGTCCCTCTCCCTGGGGGGAGGTCAACTCCGAGTTGGGTTAGGCGTGAGCCTGACCCAGCCAACTGTCGAGGACCTCGACCCCCATAAAACCTCCGGTTAGGGAGGACGGACGCGGGGGGCACCCAGGGGTGCATTCACCCCTGATGGCGGAGCCCCGCGTCCTCTCCACGCAATCCTCCGAGGAGGAAAGACCGAGGGAGCATCTCCTTAAGGGAGACCTCCCCCGGTAAAAATAGACTCCTGTTAGGGAGTATGCCACCGGGCCCCCTATTTTTACTTGGACCAGGAATTGCCTGGCCCTCGGGGACCCGGTGGTCCTCACGAGCCTCTTAAATGGGCGAAGCGACGGCGGGGAATACGACGCACCCTCCTCCTAATTGGAGGAGGAGGGGCCCCACCGTCGCTAACGTCGCTCCCTGCTGGGGGAGGAGGGAGCACCTCCACCTCCCCCCGTCTAATGCGCTCCGCCTCCTCCTTCTGCGTCATAACTGCGACACAGAAGTCGAAGACGGAGCGCCATTTGGCCTCCCCTTCCAGCATTTTCCCAACTACTGCCGGAAGGGAGAGGTCCTCGCCGATCACTGCGGTGAGGGCTCTGCGCTCTTCGACCCAAGCCACACACTCAGCAAGAGTGTGCTCAGCAGAGTCCTCACCGGCCGCACAGTGATGGCACCTCATCGTGCATTCCCGTCCAATCCTGCTCAGATATCTGCCGAAACAGCCATGGTCGGTCAGTATCTGAGTCAGGTGTAAACCCAGGCCGCGTCCGCGCCTGTCTACCCACTCGGGCAGACAGGGCCGGATGGCGTGGATGGTCCACTGGCCCGCCGTGAGGCCCCCCAGGGCAACTTGCCACTGGCGTACCGCCTCACGGCGGGCTTCCTGTCTGATCTTGGCCACGACCCCAGGTTTGAGGCGGGCTCTCCCGGTCCCTGCGACGGTCCTCGTACGCTCGTATACCGAGGCGTACGAGGCCGCCAAAAACTCGACCGGGATTATGCCCGCCAGGGCCGTGGCTGCTGCGAACGAAGTGGTGCAGTAGGACCGAGATACGCGAATGGCCAGTCGACGCTGCGGGCGGTGTGCCAACATCTTGCAACGTCGACTCTTGGCCATCGCCTCGGCCCATACCGGTGCCCCGTATAGGAGCACCGACTGCACCACGTTAACATAGAGGGATCTCGTACGTGATCCCGGACCACCCACGTTGGGCAGGAGGCGGCCTAACTCTGCCGCCATCCTGTCCGCTCTGGGGACTACTCGAGCGAAATGCTGCTCGAAGCCCCAAAGCCCATCCAAGGTGAGACCCAGATAATTGATCGTGTGCCCCACCTGAACGCGAACCTCCCCCACCCAAATCTCGGTGGGGGAAGGTTGCCCCCTGGCTTTACTAAAAAAGAAAGTTGCCTCGGTCTTCGCGGGGGCAACCTCGAGTCCCATGGATCTTATGGAACGCACGATAGCCCGGGTAGCGACATTGGCCGCATCCCGGGCTTCACGCCAATCCTCCCCCTGGGCTATCACTAGCGTGTCATCCGCGTAGCAAAGCAGATGACAGCCCAGGGGAAGCGCCGTACGGAGCACCTGGTCATAGGCGAGGTTCCATAACAAGGGGCCCAACACGGACCCCTGGGGAACCCCGCAGAACACGGGTGTTCGGCTTACCCGCTCCAGTCTATTCCTAAACTGGAGCGTCCGATTGCGGAAATAGTCCCTGACAATCTCCTTCAAGTACGGGGGGAGGCCGTGATGTTCTAATGCCTCCCCCACGTATTCCCATGGGAGGGAGTTAAAGGCGTTGACTATGTCCAATGACACAGCCAACGCCACACCTCCCTCCTTCACGATTCGGTCCGAGAGGGCCTTAAGACGCACGATTGCGTCAACTGTTGACCGGCCCTCTCGGAATCCGTACTGGGAATCATGTAAGTCGGGACCATTCCGCGTTATCCGCTGGATGATTCTGCCCGCTATGATGCGCTCAAAGAGCTTACTGACTTCATCCAGCAGACAAATCGGGCGGTAAGCCGAAGGCTGCTCCGTCGGCTTCCCCTCCTTGTGGAGTAGGACCAAATTGGCCATCTTCCACTTGGAGGGGAAAGTGCCCGACCTGAGACAAGCGTTGAGCAAGCTCCTCAGGCGGGCACTCACCTCGCCAAAGGCCAAGGCCCATGCGCGACCGGGAACCCCGTCGGGACCAGGGGCTTTACTGGCTGCCCCCAGTCTCCGAGCGGCCTCGCAGAGTTCTCGATCCGTGATATCCAGGTCCTCCGACCAGGGGGGAGGCTCGTCCCTTTCAGGGATGCTGACAACCCTGAAAGGGAACAGTGTCCCCACCACCCTGTCGAGGAAGTCAGGATCGAGTCTCTCCGAGATTGGGGGCGCAGCTGGCCTAAGCTTGTTCATGACAAGCCGGTATGCTCGCCCCCAAGGATCCCGGTCGAGGTCTTCCTGTAACTCCTCCCAGGCCTTGGCCTTGGCTCTGCTAATGGCCGCACGAAGGGCGTACTTTGCGGCTAAGTACGCCTCGTGGGCCACAGCAGTCTCTTCCACAACGTCCCCGCCCGCTCTCCTCAGCCGGGCGCGGGTCCGGAGGAAATCGCGGCGGGCGCGAATAGTTGCTACCCGCAACTCCGCGATCTCCTCGGACCACCAGTACGCCGCCCGGCGAGGGGCGGGCCTGGAACGGGGCATGGCCGCGTCGCATATCCTGCGAGCCATGCCCCCCACTCTGGCGGCCTCGGCCTCCACATCCACGTGGACGGTATCGGACACCGCCCACGTTTCTACGGCGGCCGCCGCGACGAGACGGTCCTGATCAAGCTTCGATAGGACCCATCTCTTGAGGGGTTTTCTGCCCCGCGCCCGGCGGCGGAGCAGCACCTCCTGGGGGGTGGCGGTAAGGACCACCTCTATGTAAAGGTGGTCCGATAAAGATTCCCGATCCGTAATTACCCCCCAGGATTCTACTAAGTGTGCGCCCCGTGGGGAGACCCACGTGAGATCCACGATGGACTCCCCCTGGGGACGCACACAGGTGCTGGTGGACCCTCGGTTTAGCAGGTGAAGGTCCACCTCCGCCGCCCAATCCAGTAGTGTCTCGCCCCTCCAATTCGTGGACCGGGAACCCCACGCCCGATTCCAGGCGTTGAAGTCCCCGGCCACGATAATGGGTTGGGGGCGGCAACGGCGTATGCCGGCCCCCAGAGCCCTTAATAGCTGTTTGTACTGGGGACGAGACAAACTGGGCGGGGCATAAACCCCTACGACCACGAAGGCACCCCATCGCGCAAGAACGTAGCCCCTCCCACTCGCAATTAAGGAGATGGGAGGGGACCGCGGGGAGTGCCTTCGTATGATCGCGACGGAGCCAATTTCATCCGCGACCCAGTTTGGGTCACGGTCGTTAATCCTGTATGGCTCCGCCGCGATCCCCAGACCAGCATCATGCCCGGCAAGATCTGCCAAAAACAGATCTTGAGCCTGCCGGGCATGATTAATGTTGGCCTGCAGGAGGCGTGTGGACATCGGCAATGGTGACGACCGGCTCCTCCTGCAGGCCTATCTCCTCGGAAACACCCTCGGCCAGGGCCGGTAATGCGGGTGTTTCCACCTCCATGGGGGTGGGAAGGGGGGAAACCCCTCCCACAGTACCGGGTGGCGCCGCCGTTATCGCCACCTCGGTAGAACTACTCTGGGAAGGGGGAGCAGCCTTTCCCCCCTTCCCTTTCTTCCCCTTTTTGATGGGGGGAGGACGGCAGCTCTGGCCGCCCATCTTATAATTTGATGGGAGGCCAGCTACCCGGCACACCGCGCAACTGGCGGGTGCCTTGCATGACTTGGCCACGTGCCCGGCGACACCGCAGCGGTAGCAGAGACCGCTGAGATCGGTGCCGCCATCAGGGCACGCGGCCCTGACGTGCCCCCTCCTCATGTAGGCATAGCATCTGAGGGGGCGCGCCTCCAGCATCTCAACCTTGGCTTTAACCAGCCACAGGTTGAGATGCCCAACCTTCGCAACCTTCAAGGCCGCCGCAAGGGGGCAGCGAACCCATGAAGTCCGCTGCCCCTTAAATGAGATCCTGGGATCTCCAGCTTTGACATCGTCAGCCGGGCACCCCCCGGCCGACGCCACGGCGGTTGCCACCTCCTCCGCGGTGGAGGAGGGGTCGAGTCCCCGGACCCGGAGCTCAGCCATTTTTTGAGGTCGGGAGATTTTAATTCCCGGCCTGTTGCCGAACAGGTCGACCAAATGCGTGGCCAGCCTGTCGGCCTGGGCTTTCCCCTCGGGTCCGGGGAATTCCAATATTGTAGCCCCGGTCTGTGCTGTTTTGTGCCGGGGCTGCGGGATGTTAAGAGAGGCCAGGGACACTTTGGCCTTAATCTCTCCGAACACTGCAGCGTAGGTGCCCGGTGAGCAAGTCACCGACACCGCTGCAGTGTTCGGCGTCCTCCTCTTCCTTGCACCTTTTTTGTCCCCAGACTTGGGGACAGAGGAGGGGGGCGAGGGCTTGGCCGCGCCGGCCTTGCTGGCGGACGCCTTCTGGCCGGGGCCAGCCTTCTTCTTCCTCCCCAATACCTCCGTCCACAGGGGGGAGGAGCCCTGGGACGGAGGGGCGGCTTGGACGTTGGTGGCCGCTTTAGGGGAGGCTGCGACCTTAGAGATGGGGGCAGTCCCCGGCTTGGGAACGCCTGACCGGGGATCCTTTTTGGTCCCGTGTGTCGGAGGGGCAACAGTAGAGGCAGAGTTGGTCTGTCGCTGGGCGGCAGGTCTGTTCTGCCCCTCTGTCGTCTTCTTCGGCCCCTTCTTCTTCTTCTTTTTATTACCCCCCTTAGCCACTGGGCCCTCCGTGGACGGAGAGGCCCCCTTGACCGGGGGCTGGCCCAGCGTGCAAGAGGGGTTGAGAGAAGGGGATGAGGGCTTGGGCGGGGCCGGAAGGGAGAACCTCTCGCCCAAGAGATCTTGTAGGATCCCGCCGATAGAGTTTCTGAGCCGAGCCTCGACTCCATCGACGGTGTCCTTGAGCTTTGCCTCGACCTTTTTGACGATTGCGCCTACGAAGTCATAGCCAGACCCCTCCTTGACTACCACGTTGCCAATAACCTTCGGCAGGGGTCTGTCCGGCAAGATTTTCGCCACCCCCTGGACCGGAGGACGTCTGACCGGGTGACGGGCCAGTTCCTCCTGCGTAATCACAGGGGGTTTGGGCTGCGGGGGCTGGACTTCGGACGACTCACCGAATACGCTGATCGTATCCATGTCGTCCTCCGCCGCAGCTCTGGCAGCGCCTCGAGTCACCGGGGGGGAGGGAGGTGGGGAGGTGCGTTTTATCTCCGCCAATTCATGACGGAGGTCCTCCAGCTCCCTCTCGAGGCGACGGTTGGCCACCATCACCTCCTCCACCTTAGCATTCACCGGAGATGGGGCCCTGCCCGCAATGGGGTCATAAAAGCCCCTGGTCGCTGCGCGGGAGGCCATAATTTTGGTTCCCGCTTCAACTGTGGAAGCAGCCGTGTATAGGAGACCTCTGAGGCCTCCACTTATGTTGGCGCTCTTCCCAGCAACCTTAATGATGGAGTTCACCTGCTCCTGTAAGACATTAAGGATTTGCTGGGTGGGTGCCTCCTCGAAGGCGTCGGCCTGGGCTTTCACATCGACCCGGTGTGTTTTGTACCTCCGGGTAGTGTGGTCCAGGTCGACGCCCTCAATGATGGAGCTTGTCAGCTCCTCGTTCATCCTCACCATCCGCAAGGCTTTTTGCTCCCTCATACTTCTCTTTGAATATGGCCCTGCGCGCCCAGATGAAGTGGACAGCCTCTTCCTCTTGGACCCAGCTCCCTCGAAAAGGGCGGAGTCCGAGGCAAGCGAGTCGATCTGGGCAAGGGAGGTATCTAAGTCGAGCGCTCCCTCCCTGTCCCTCTCATCCATCAACTCCGTAGCCACGGAGTTGTTGTGGTCGGAGTCAGAATCCATAATATTTACGAATAGATCCTCCCCATCATCGATCTTCTCGACAGATCGCAGATTTGGACACAGTGGTACTCCATCCGTAGAGCAACCGGGGATTTGTGGATCCCCAACGGTCGCTCTGTCAGCACCCCCTCTTAACCTAAGGGGGTCAGAACAAACCAGTTCCTTCTTTGGATCGAAGAACTCCATAAGTTGCCGCACGCTGCGGCGACCTCCTTCCTTTATCGCATCAGATATAACTTGTGTATTGTTTTGGTCGCTGTAATTAATTTCATAAATCATTTTTGGGTTTTAAACCCACCACCCTGCACGGCTGTGTCGACCAGGGCGTGCCCTCACCCACACGAGACGTGACCGCATGGGGCCCCGAGTTCCCCCGGGGGGTCGACCTATGGTACTGGCCCCAGGAATGTTACATCTGGGGCACTGACCTCCAGCCCCCTACACCCCCCCGGTGTTGCCACCGACGGGTTTCGGGGGTCCCGTCCCTTCGACAAGACGGGCACCGTGCAGGGCGCCGCCACGCGGGGGGCCCCACGGACGGTTGGGACGATAGGTCGTGGCGACCCGACCTACCGCCTTACCCGCCGTGGCAGCCAGCGTGCCGACGCCTCGTCGGAACATCCCCGGGACCGGTCAGCCATGACCGGGGCGCCCTCCGGGGGAGTCCGACCGCGCCGCTCGACCCTGCCCTGGAATACGTCCAGGCGGCCCGAGCGGCCTCCGAGCCAGGCCGAAGTCCTCGGGCTACGCCCCCAGACTCGCCCTGGCCCGCTCCGCCACTCCAGCCCCGACCCCGGAAATGTCCGAGCGGCCTGGAGTGGCCCGGCCCGGTGGGCTCGAAACTCGAGACACCACCGGCCCGTCGCCCCCCTTCACTCCCGCGTACTGCGGGACCACGTCCCGCAGCCGTTAGGGAGGAGAGGAAGGGCCCACCCCCACTGTGGGACGCCGCTTCCCCCGATGCCGGTGCGCACCTCCCCCCGCCCATAACTGGGCGGGAATCGGCCGCCTCCCGACACCGGTGGACCAGCACCCACGTCCCCCCACCGAGCGTCCCGTGCCCGGAGCACCGGACACGAGAACACCCGGTTTTGACCGGGAGCACCCGGTCCCCCCCAACTGGGACACCTGCCGTCCGGAACACCGGACGTCAGGCACCCAGGAAGCCGAGAGCACTCGGCAACCCCGTGGTCGGTGGAGGACTAACGTCTTCCTAACGGCCCCGACCGGCTGGGCGATTGCACTCGGGGCCGCCTACCCCTACCGACAATGGGGCTTAAGAAACTAAGCCCCTAAAGGGAAGCCGGGCTCCTTTGGATGCTCTTAGTTGGAGAGACTCCTCCCCGTCGAGCCAATGATGCCGGCTAACGTTGCCGAACATCATTGCCCCGACGGATCGCTGGAGTCCCTCCTTAAGCCCCCTCACCACGACAAGGTGGCATCCACGAGGGGGGTCACCACACGACCTTGCCTTAACTGGTTGGGTCACCACACGACCTTGCCTTCACTGGCTGGGTCACTACTTGACCTTGCCTTAACTGGTTGGGTCACCACACGACCTTGCCTTAACTGGTTGGGTCACCACACGACCTTGCCTTCACTGGTTGGGTCACCACACGACCTTGCCTTCACTGGCTGGGTTACCACACGTTCAAGCACCCCGAATTGTGAGAGGCGAGGGGACTCACGTTAATCAAGCACCCCGAAGGGAACAGAAAACTGCTACGTCCACGTCGTTGTTCCTGGGTTACGCTAAAAGCAGTTTCTTGAGAAGTAATTAATGAGTAATAAAAAATAATGAGAAGTTTGTTTTAAGACTAATTTCGAGTATTAACAATGAAAACGTAGTATTTTTATTGTTAATTTATTGCAGAATCGTAAGCATGGGTTCTCAGTAAGAGAAATCGAAGAAATTGAATTTCGTCGATTACAGCGCCATCTATCATGAATCGAGAAAAATGTTTCAGACAAATTGTATGTGTTTTTAGCCAAAGATTCCGAATATGCAATAAAAAATAGGGGTTCCCATTTAAGATTTCAAACTTGCCCCCCCTCACCGCCCAGGGGGAGGGGTGGGGGGGCTGATTTTAACGTCATTGTACGTCCCCCTCGAAATGACGAAATTTTGATTCTAAACATTTTTTCGTAGTGTGCTTATTTTTCGAGTTATTTGGCTGCCTAAGTTAAAATGGGTCACCCTGTATATATATATATAATAAATATATATAAATATATATATTTCACTATTTGTTTATTATAGCAATAAAAATGGTGAAATGCATAGTGCCAGGATGTCCTATTACAAATTCTGCAGATAAACATAAAAATATATTTAAAGAAGCATTAGAACAAAAGCATTAGTGATAGACAAAAATTTACTAAATTAATTCAGCATAAACATCAACTGTTTATGCTGAATATATTTTTTAAGTAATATGTTTTTTATGAGATTTTATTAGTTAAGTAAAAAGATCTATAAAATTCTTTTGTTTAAAGTTAGTTTTAGATCTAACATATTGTCATTTATTTTTTGAAGAGTGAGTTAAGCTAATAATAAGATTAAAGTTACGCGATGTTGTACTGGGCCTGAATCTTTCAATTTACATGTATGTACGTGCACGCACGCACGCACGCACGCACTCACGCACGCACACACGCACACACGTATATTCTATGTGTGCAAAGATGGAGATAAACATGGCGGCCTTCCCCGCCGCTAAAGTGACCCCGCTTGTCTTATGCTTCGTCCCCCTTTTCTTAAGTCCGTGCTGCAGACACAACATAACGGCTGAAATGCGGCAGAAATTGAGCATGTGCTGCCGTTTCAAAAGAACAGCAGAATAAAATCATAAGTCATGATTTTCATCTATGACAAAACTTTTCACCACTTCATAAAAGCAAATCATTGATTGGCTACTGTATCGCTTTTAGCGCATCCAATAGCCAATAAGATTTTTCTGTTAAGCGCAGCGTTGAGTGAGAATAGTAGCATTATCGTGCACATTATTCTTTGGTATAATCCAATTTTTATATGTACGGAGAAAGAGGTCAATGACAAGAGGACAAAAGTTAGACGGAGATTAGACAGAAAAAAAACATGAGATCTGATTATGTGTTTGAAAACTCTACTATCATATGCGTGATTTATGCCGCAAAATCTAAGTTTTTCGTCTTATCAATTTTAAAGAATATATAATTATTAAGTATATAATTTTTAAGGATGAGACGCTTTTTTAATTTACTATATCTTTACATCCGGGTGGCTTGTTTGTGTAAATTTATATTTTACTTATTAAATATTGAAGTTTTATAAAAATTAAGATAATCTTCTCTCTCATTCTAAATACTTACCGAAAAATCAGAAAAAGATAAAATTAAGTTTTTCTTAAAGAACTGTATTACACGGTGTATATATAATAATAAGATTTATTTTATGATCTTATTTTATAAGGTTTATGTAGGAAAGCGGAAAAGATCTAAGCGCGATTGATCTCAGCGACATAAAGGGAAGATCTGAAGTTGATGCGAGCGATTGATGTAAGCAACTGTTGTGGCGTAGCGTTTGTCATCGCGAGTGCGGCACGGATTAAAGATTATACGCGACGGCGAAAAGAAAAGATCTATCATGCCGATTGTGCGATTTAGTATATAAGCGAGCTTCAGAAAGAACAGGGAGTTCAGTTGCTCTTCGACCACTGCTGAGTGAGTTTACTTCTTCCACCATTATGAATAAATCTTACATAAATTTGGGGGCTCGTCCGGGATTGAGCTAACGGTGTTAAGAAGTAACGTGCGAGTTCGTTTATGAACGAATTTGTGAGTTTGTGAGTCTAATGAAGAGTCATGAGTACGAGACGCGCAAGTGAACTGTCGGTGTTAGAGCTGAAAGAAAAACTGTGAGTATTAGGATTGCCGTGTACGGGAAATAAAAACGAGTTAATAATCCGGTTGAATGAGACAGATCTGTCAGGTATGTGGACTAAGACATTATCAGAAGAGGTGGCCAGAAACGCTGAGGCTGCTTCCATGACAGAGGTGCGAGATAGCGCGAGGGAACTTGAGATACACCTTCGAGACAAACGCAGAATGGAAGCCGAGCTGGATTTTCTTAAACGAGAGCTTGAGTCATTAAGAGCAAACTCGGGAACGATCACTCGCATGCAGATGTACGGAGAGGAACCTAGCACCATACAACCAAGAATCAATCTCACTGCTATAGCTGAGTTACTTGCTGCTTTTGACGGTACGACAGGTGATTTTGAGACGTGGGAAAGACAGCTAAAATTATTGAAACGAACATATCGACTGGATGACGAACATGTAAAAATATTAATGGGCATGCGACTAAAGGGAAAGGCATTGGATTGGCTACATTCTAAGCCTGAGTTTATCGAGGTATCACTCGAAGCTTTGCGGATGCTGTTGCGTCGGAAATTTGAAGAGTGCAAATAGAGGAAAGGAGAAACATTCTGTGATTACGTGCACAAAAAAATTATTCTGGGAAACCGTATCCCGATCGATGAAGAAGAGATCGTTGAGTACATCATTGACGGTATCCCTAATCCAATATTGAGAGATCAAGCAAGAGGCAGTAGCCTTAAGTCGAAAAGGTCATTATTAGAAGCATTCGAAAAAGTCACGTTATGGGAAAGAAAATATTCTGGAACAAAGAGCGGCGGATCAAAGGAGAAAACACCACATAATCAAAAGGTGGATGGGAATGATAGCAGCGGAAAGAGTGAGCAGCGGAAGACGTTACACAATGAGAAGAAAAACTGTTTCAACTGCGACCTGCCCGATCACCTCGGAAAAGACTGCCCAACCAAAGAAAACGGACCGAAGTGCTTCCAATGTGGTGAACATGGACACATCGCGGTAAAATGCCCCAAAAAACAAGAGGTGAAAGATAGTTGCGTTGCGATGCATGTAAGCTAAACAAAATATACTAAAGAAGTCGTAGTTAATGATTGTAAAGTTGTAGCTCTAATTGACACAGGAAGCGATTTGTGTTTAATGCGCGCCGATCAATACATTAAATTAGGATCTCCTCCGTTAGATCACTAAGAAATTCATTTTCGTGGTGTCGGTCTGAATGAGAATGTATCACTCGGAGAATTTCGCACAAATTTGACAGTAGATGGACATTTGTACACTATACTTATTCGGGTCGTATCAGATAATATAATTAATCACAAATTTCTTATTGGTACCGATTTCTTAAACACAATAGAGTTACGCATAAAAAACGGAAATATATCAATCAGTCCAACAAAAGAGGAAATAACAAGTAACAGTGAATTGTCTGAAATTTTTCAAATAGATTTAGAGCGCGAGAATACCGATAAAAGATGTTACGTATGCTTCGGATAATACACATCAATTAACTCTTAAGAATATTATTGACAATTACCACTCCATGAAAACTAGAGAAATAAACGTCAAGATGATGATAGGTTTTAAAGGACGAGATACCGGTGTATCTGAGAGCCCGACGGTTATCACCGAGAGAGAGGGAGAGAGTGAATGAACATATAAATGAGTGGATTCGAGATAATATAACGCAATCTTCTCTTTCTGACTATGCGAGTCCAATAGTATTAGTTGAGAAAAAAGACGGCGACACTAGACTGTGTGTCGATTACCGACAATTAAACAAAAAAATTGTACGAGACAGATATCCGTTTCACCGAAGATCAGTTAGATCTCTTACAAAATGCGAAATTTTTTAGTACATTAGACCTAAGAAACAGATTCTAATGTACTAAATTTCTTAAGAAACACATTCTTTCACGTCCCAATCGACGAAAATAGTCGAAAATATACAGCTTTTATATACAGCCCGACAGTCACTACGAATTTCTAAAAGTACCTTTTGGACTTTGCAATTCACCATTAATTTATCAAAGATTTATAAATGTAATAAACTTTTTTATACGCGATAAAATACTGTTAACTTTAGATGATTTAATAATACCTTCTGCAGACAAAGAGACCGGGATAAAAAATCTTGAAATAATATAATATTAAAAATTGCGAGTGAAGTAGGATTAATAATAAATTGGAAAAAGTGTTACTTCTTGCAAAGCAAAGTAGAGTTCCTTGGTTATATTATAGAAGATGGCCGAATATATCCATCTACACGAAAAGTCGAAGCAGTAAATTCCCGGAACCAACTAATATTAAACAGATACAAAATTTTCTCGGTTTAAGAGGTTATTTCAGAAAGTTCCTATACAATTACTCGATTATAGCGCGTCCACTGAGTGATTTATTGAAATCAAATGCAAAATTTCAATTTACAGAAAAAGAGAAGGAAGCGTTTACCTGTCTGAAAGATATGTTGTGCAATAAACCTGTGTTATATTTATACAATCCACCAACAGAGTGCACCAACAGAGTTGCATACCGGTGCGTCAGCTGATGGATATGGCGCGATTTTGCAAAAAGGTAACGACGATAGATTCCATCCAACATATTATTCGAGCGGTAAGACCTCCCCTGCAGAAAAACGATACACGAGTTACGAATTAGAGGTACTGTTCATAATCAAGGCGTTGGTTAAATTCCGTGTTTATTTATTGAGAATACATTTTAGTATAATAACAGACTGCCGCGCATTTACTCTGACTATGCATAAAAGGGATTTATGCGTACGAATTGCCAGATGGACTCTCCTCCTAGAAGAGTTTGACTATGTTATTGAGCATCGCCCCGGGAAAAATATGGGACACGTAGATGCTTTAAGTCGAAATCCCCTACCGAAATGTATGGTTGTAGAAAACGATAATAGTTTGACTGAAAATTTTAAACGGGCACAACAGAAAGATAACAATATTAAGAAAATATTAAGAGCAATCAAAGAAAAAAATATTGACGGTTATACAGTTAGAAATGATCTACTTTTTAAAAAACATAACGGAGATATTTTGTTAGTTGTTCCGAAAACGATGAGTACGCAGGTTATCAAACAAGCACATGATAATGGTCACTTCTCTGTTGCAAAAACTGAAATGTTATTATTAAAAGATTTTTGGATACCTAATATTAATATTAAATCGAAGATAGCAAAGGTAATTAAAAACTGTGTAGCTTGTATTTTAGGTGAAAGAAAACAGGGTAAGCAGGAAGGATACTTAAATACGTTAGACAAAAGCGACCATTAGATACATATCATATAGACCATCTAAGATCGTTACCTTCTACTAGAAAAAATTACAAATACATTTTCTCTGTAATTGATGCGTTTACCAAGTTTATTTGGCTATATGCCACTAAAACCACGAATGCCGCAGAAGTTATAAATAAACTTAAGAAACAATCGGCTATTTTTGGAAATCCGCGAAGAATAATATCAGATCATGGAGTGGCTTTTACATCCAAAAAATTCACAGAGTATTGCATGGAAGAGAATATAAGTCATATTTTGATTACAAAGGAGTCCCACAAGCAAATAGAGCGCGTAAATCGAATCTTAATACATTTATTAACTAAATTTGCTAATCCTAAATATGAAGAATGGTTTAGATTGAGTTGGCCCAACTATATTTAAATTGCGCCCCACATAGAAGCATAAATACGACGCCATTTCATCTGCTCTTCGGAACCCATGCGCGTATGAAAGACAATTTTCAGATACAGGAACTGTTAGAGAAGGAGTGAGTTGAAGATTTCCAGAATGGCCGAAACGACTTACGAGATCATGTGAAAGAGTGTATTACGAAAATACAGTGTGAAAACCGAGCGACTTTTAACAAAAAGTGAAAAGCAGCGACAAAATATAATGAAAACAATATTGTAACAATAAAACGCACGCAATTAGGCCCTGGTTTTAAATTAGCGAATAAATATTTGGGCTCATATTCTGTAGTAAAAGTATTACTTAACAACAGATATATTGTTCACAAATGAACATGAAGGTCTCTTCAAGACATCTACTTCTGCAGATCATATGAAGCCATGGGTAGATTATGCGAGCGATAATTTAAAAGGTGAAGAAAATGACATTTGAGGCCAAAATGTCCGATCAGAATGGCCGATTGTAGGAAAGCGGAAAAGATCTAAGCGCGATTGATCTCAGCGACATAAAGGGATTCGAAGTTGATGCGAGCGATTGATGTAAGCGACTGTTGCGGCGTGGCATTTGTCATCGCGAGTGCGGCACGGATTAAAGATTATACGCGACAACGAAAAGAAAACATCTATCATGCCGATTGTGCGATTTTAGTATATAAGCGAGTTTCAGAAAGAACAGGGAGTTCAGTTGCGCTTTAATCACTGCTGAGTGAGTTTGCTTCTTCCACCGTTACGAATAAATCCTACATTTATTGCAAAACAAATTTTCTGTAATATATATAGGAGTAATAAATATTAAGGTAAAATCAATAACCGACTTCAAACCAGCATCAATGATATAAACTTAAAGTTTTATTTTTAAGTTTTGACCTATGGTTCAGGTCCTTATCAAAAATATGAAAGATGGTTCGATGGATGGTTAAAATTTTAATAAATTACATAGTTGGGAGATGTAAGCATGTCATTTCTTGTATTGATGTCACCGATTATTGATTTTACCTTAATTTCATTATCACTGGCAAAGAGAAGATTATACTATCTGTAGTAATAAATATTGTCTAAATTATTAATAACAATCATATGAGTGTATATTTTTGGATACATAGTGTCCTAAAAGTGATAATAAAAGTGTAATTGATGTTTATCGCTATATTAATTAAGTAATGTTGTTGTTACAATGCAAATAAAAAAGTTATTTGCAATTTTTTCATTGGATCATTAATTATAGTGTATTTAATTTAAAAAATAGCAAATTAATGGTGATCTTTAGTTTGATGTAAGTACAATGGGATGGCAACCATATACACATGACTATTATTTCACTTTTAATTGGCTATTTTAATTGGCTATTTTTTAAATTATTTGTTCTATAATTAATGGTTCAATTAAAAAGTTAGAAAATTTTTTTACTTACAACTGTTAGATTATAATGATTGACATTACTATACTGAATAAATAATATAAGAGAGATGCCTTTCACGAGCAGTAAATAAACCATAACTAATCATTTAAAAATAACACATGTTTATTATAGGTCATACGCGTTTCGGCTTACAAAGCCCTCTTCAGTGACATCAAAAATTATAAAATCGTTAGACAATAACAAGAAAATACAATTTTTAACACATAATACTTATAATTGAGGTACGCATATTCTTATGAAGTTCGTCGTCGATTGTCTTCTTCGTGAACCAATAAATTAGATTATCCTCCTCCGGATTGGATATGTCCGTGGAGTGACAATTGGAGTGGCGGACCGATTCTAATCAGAATTGTATTCTTTCTTAGTAGTCGTATAAAAATAAAATTCTTGTAATAATCGCGAAAGTGATTAAGTATGATTCCAACTGTCTAGTCAGCGAATTAAAACTCTATAGTCTTGTTTTTCGAATAAAGACTAATCGGATGAACTATTGATTCTTACCATTAGTGGTGAAGAAATGGAGATACATTTCTAATCCAGGATATAGCTTATTGTTTCTGGAAGTGTCTATACTGTACGAACTTAAGAGTGCTAATGACAATTGGAAATTGATCTGGGCGTCACTCCAATATCACCGTGACTAAACAGGAGTGGGGGTGGGGGTGGTTTGGAAGGGAAAGGGGAATATGGTAGCTAATCCCTTAAATGCGATTATATAAATAGATAAATAAATCAATCAGTAAAAAATAAATACCTAAAACAAATAAAATTAAATAAAAATAAGTAAAAAATAATAAAAAATTAAGAATCAAACTTTAACTCGCCTTTTTACGGTCACACCAAGATCTTTGTTGGCCAATCAATAATCTGCGAAAATCGCAGTACACAATTAAACATAAGTTGCGCGTCGACACTGTCGCCCTTTTAAACGCAACCACAATCACCAACTTAAAATCAATTTGATTTCAAATGTTAGTGTTAATAAGACCCCCCATCCCCTACATATAAATAATTTATTGCGAAAAATATTACTTCAGCCAGGATTCGAACCTGGACCCCCTATTAAAAGGGCGACAGTGTCGACGCGCAACTTATGTTTAATTGTGTACTGCGATTTTCGCAGATTATTGATTGGCCAACAAAGATCTTGGTGTGACCGTAAAAAGGCGAGTTAAAGTTTGATTCTTACTATTTAGTAATACGCGGTCATGATTGTATTGATTGTTTATTGTTTAATATACGTCGCCGAAAAATAAAGACGTTCTCATGTGTACTTGTTATTGCGATAAATATTATCACATGCCTCGGTAGTCGAATGACACCCGCACGGAATGGGGGAGTTCCAGGTTCGAATCCTGGCTGAGGTAATATTTTTCGCAATAAATTATTTATATGTAGGGGATGGGGGGTCTTATTAACACTAACATGTGAAATCAAATTGATTTTAAGTTAGTGATTGTGGTTGCGTTTAAAAGGGCGACAGTGTCGACGCGCAACTTATGTTTAATTGTGCACTGCGATTTTCGCAGATTATTGATTGGCCAACAAAGATCTTGGTATGACCGTAAAAAGGCGAGTTAAAGTTTGATTCTTACTATTTAGTAATACGCGGTCATGATTGTATTGATTGTTTATTGTTTAATAAAAAATTAAATAATAAAATTTAATAAAAAATAATAAAGCTTAAATAGACAAATAAGTCAGTCAGTAAAAAATAATAATAAGTACACAAAAAATAAAAATTGAAAAAGAAGGAAAAAAACAAAATAGATAATTGAGTCAATCAGTAAAAAATAAATACTTAAAATAAATAAAATAAATAAAATTAAATAAATAATTAAATAAGTCAATTAAAAAAAAAATTTTTCCTTTTAATCAAGGATATTATGGATAATGACTGGGAAAGTAAACGGGGTGAGGAACAACTAGGAAAAGAGGGAGGCCAGAGGAGGGGGGAAGGGAGTTTTAATTTAATTTTATTTTGGCGAGTTCTGATATTATTTCAATGTATGCCTCATTTAAAAGTTCAGAGTCTTTTTGCGAATTGATACCATTTCTCTGCTCTCTAATGTGTATCATTTCTGACGTAAGTCTTTTTTGAAAATTGCTTTCTGTGTCTAAAATTCTCACATTCTCCCAATCAAAAACATGATCTAATTTCTTTGCGTGTTCAGTGACCACCGAGTGTTTTTGAGGGGTCTTGCATTTGATTTATGTTCTTTTAACCGTGTACCTAGTTGTCTTTTGGTTTGACCCACATAAGAAGCATCACAATCTCTGCAATTGATTTTATATATTACATTATTCTGTTCTTCCTTTTTGTCCCTATCTTTCCAACCTTTAATAAATATATTCAGACTATTTAAACCACGTAGTCCTAATTTTATGTCAGATTTCATCTGTGATATTTTCGTGGTGAGACCTTTTATATACGGAAGAATCAAATATTGATTGCCCCCCTCCGTCACCTCAACGTTGTTTTTTTCTTTTTCTTTTCTTGGGAAACGAGAGCTAATCTTTAATATTCTCTTGTTCAAATGATGAAATATAAATTTTAGAGGATAACCATTATTCAACAATAGATCTATGTAGAGACGGATATTATTCTTGTGAAATTTCGGATGTGAGTGTAGTATCGCTCTGTCAGTCAAATTGTAAACCATCCCTATTTTCTGTGAGATTGGGTTTTCTGATACGAAAGATAACAGCCTCCCCGAGAAGGTTTCCTTGTGGAACCAATCAATTTGTATTGTACCGTCTTGATTGACGATATTTAAGTCTAAAAAACTGATTGTGTTGGACTTAGCTTACTGTTTCGATAGTGAAATCTATTCTTTCATGGTAATTATTGAATTCCTCGAGTATATCATTTAGTTTATCTTTATGTGCTGACATGATAATGTCGTCTACATATCTGTAATAAAATCCGTATTCGTAACCTAATGAGTCTAGCACCGACTTTTCTAGATCTTGCATAACTATGTCCGCTATTATGGGAGACAAGGGGGAACCCATTGGAGTACCGTGGCATTGTTTATAAAATTTTCCGTTGAATGTAAAATAAGTAGAATTGAGGATGAATTTTACCATGTTTAGAAATTTCTTCTTTGGGATTTGTGAGTGTGGTTCTATGAACCTCCATCTTTTTTCCAAACTTTTTAAAGCTAGATCTAAGGGGACATTAGTGAACAGAGAAACGACATCAAGTGAGAAAACAATATCAGAACTCGTCAATTCTCGTCCTGATAGTTTGTTATATAGCTCCTCACTGTTATCTACATGGCTAAATGGTTTCGGTGTGTGTACCGCGATAATTTTTTGTAGGTGCGAACCTATTTTATGTAACGCCGTGTTTAATGAAGACACAATTACTCTAAAGCATAAATGTACTTTGTGGATTTTCGGTAATCTATACGCTTTCGGTAGGAGGGAATCGCTTGATCTCAATCGGAAGAATTCAGTTTTTGTTATGTAACCTTTTTCAAGCCAGCATTTTAGGTTGTTATTTAATGTTTTTTCTATGTTCTTTATGGGATATTACTATACTGGTTTAGCAACGCCAACAGAATTGGCATTGCTAAACTGAATAAATGTGTGACTGCTTTAATTTCTCTCTCTCTCTCTCCCTCTCTTTCCCTCTTTCTCTCTCCCTCTCTTTCTCTTTCTCTGTTCTGTTTAGCAGCGCCAAGTGTTTAGTATAAAATAATTATTTGTATTAAAATATTTGGCGTAATTTTTTGAAATCATTACTTTTTTAGAAAAGATTTAAGTAATTGAGATTTTTGTAATCTTTTACAAGAATTCTTTTTTGAATGCGTTCTTTTGCGATGCGTATACTTGGCACTTTTTTTGTACCTTTTTTAAAAAAAAGATAATTTGTTGTGATTTCACCTATTTTGTAGAATTAAATATCTTAAGGTGCGGATAAACGACGTGTGATTCAACAAGCCTATCAACAAGTTACAAAAAAAGAAGATTCGTAAATAACGTAAGTAACGTCAGAAAGAGATCGCGACTTGATGCATTGGCTAAACTAGAAATTTTTAGTACCGATAGTAAATATCGAAATCGGTATTATCGACTAGCATCGGCTAATATTCGATGGATAAGGAGGATGGCGGATTTCACCCACAGACTTCTATATAATATACTAGACTGCGAGAGCTTCTTATATACTAATCATATATCCGTGTATTGAAAAAGTATGTACGAAAAAGTGTTGTACTGCTCATGTGCCAAATAAACTTACAAGGAATGTTGGTTATATTCATGTACGTATGCCGCACAGGGGATTAGAGAGAGAAGCGTAAATACGCATATTCATTTTATCTTGAAATGCTAGTAGAAAGCCACATTCTATCAGCTTATTTCGCGCATGCGCTTTAATCTATGTATAAATTTTGTACATAAAAGTTTGTTACACGCTCTGGCAGGAGTTCGCAGTCTAGTATATTATATAGAAGTCTGTGATTTCACTCATCACCGCAGTCCCCCTTGCTGACACTTGACGACCAATAAACGACGTCCTGTGGCACATTTCTTCACCGCGGACCCTCTTGCCTACATTTGACGATGATGACTAAGAAAACGAAGTTTCTATTTTTAAGGCTTTCGTGGTCATTGATATCGTTAACCGAGAGGGTTTCCGGATGGATGCCATGTGCGTGTTGAGCACTTTGCCGACGTTTCGCAAACATTGCAGCTTGCATCATCAGGGCTAGGAGCTCCGATTCTGAGCTCTCTTCGGTTGCAGTAGTCCTTATATAACTCGTTGTCCCTGGTAGAAAGAGGGGGGGGGGTGGTTGGTCAGCCAATTAGAATGTTTTAATTGATCGGCCGATCAATTAAAAAACCCGGGAGGACGGTATGCCAAATAAGATTTACTTGAAGACCTTTGTCACGGTTGAGGTTGTCAGGATGTTTCAAAATTTCCAGACCTTCACTATATTTTCTGGTGAAATAGCTTTGTGAAGGGGCCAGTATGGTAGACTTATCATACTGCACGGAATGTTCAGTCTCTATCTAGTGTTCAGCTGATTGAGAAAAGTGGCTGTATTTGGCACACCGCTGGTGTTGACCTTGATCCGTGTACCGATCTTCTTCCCGGTTTCTCCTATGTACACTTTTCCGCAAGTGCAAGGTATTTTGTACACACCTGGTGTTTCCTGGTGTCTTTGATCCTCGGGATTAGGGAGTAATTGAGAAATCTTCTTTTGGAGTTTGGAGTTTGAAGATCACTCTAATGTTATGTTTACACAAAATTCTGTCTATGCGCTCCGTCGTACCTTGAAGAAAGACAGCCGTCTTTTTCTTTTCTCTCTCTTCATCTGGTGTTTCGGTGTTGTTGAGACTAGAGATTTTGTTCTTCAATCTCTTGGTTATCTGATTGATGCTCTTGCTGTTGTACCCATTCTTAGTCAAGGCCTGATTAAGATGTTTTAATTCTTCATCCAGGGAGGTTGGCTCAGAGATTGTGAGAGCTCTGTATATCAACGAATTGATAACCGAATTCTTTTGCGAAGGATGGTGATGGGAGGTTGCGTGAAGATACAATCAGTGTGGGTTAGTTTTCGGTAAACCTGATGGTCTAAGGTGCCATCTCCATTTCTTTGAATCAACAGAGAAAGGGGATTTGGTTCTTTTATTCCACCTCCATTGTGAACTTAATGTTTCGGGTGTTGAGAAAGGCGAGAAAGAGTGGGAGAGTTTTCTGTCGTGGCTCCATATAACAAATGTATCCACATATCGGAACCACGTGGAGGGTTTAAGGAATGTTCTTCAGGATTTCGTTTTCGAAATGTTCCATGAAGATGTTCGCAATGATAAGGGAAATAGAGGATCCCATTGCTGCTCCAGAAGTTTGTTCAAAGAATTCTCCTTGAAACTGGAAGTAGGTCAAGGTTAAGTAATGTTCTATTAATGAAAAGAGGTTGGCAGGGAGTCTATCGGACTTTTTAATAATGTCCAATGTATCCTGGACTAGGACATTTGTGAACAATGAAACCACATCAAAACTTACCAGGATGTTATTAGGTTTTGTTTTGGTTTTTACGATTTTGCTCACAAAATCGATAGAGTTTTTGATGTGAGAATCATTGAGATCAGTGAGTTCTTGGAGGGGTTTGGAGGTAGCGGGCTAATTGGTAGGTGGGTCCATCGATATTGCTGACAATGGGGCGTGGGGCACTGATTCTTTATGAATCTTGGGAAGACCTAGAGTCTGGGAGCCGAGAATTCCCGAGGGATTAGGTATTTAATAGTTTCAGGAGGGAGACCTGCGTTCTTGAGAAGAGAGGATGTTTTTTCTCTATGGTGGAGGTCGGGTTGCGTTTTTTATAAAGTTTTTTATAAACGTTGCAATCCAAAAGCATAGCATTGACCTTATTACAGTAGTCTTCTTAGTCTTTTAGTTTTTTAATTGATCGGCCGATCAATTAAAACATTCTGATTAGCTGACCAACCACCCTTCTCTCTCTACCAGGGACAACGGGGTATATAAGGACTACCGCAACCGAAGAGAGCTCAGAATCGGAGCTCCTAGCCCTGATGATGCAAGCTGCAATGTTTGCGAAACGTCGGCAAAGTGCCCAACACGCACATGGCATCCATCCGGAAACCCTCTCGGTTAACGAAAACGGAGTTTCTTAATCGTAAATTCGTCACATTTAGACTTTGCATCGCAATATCTCCGCTCGTAGGGCACATAGGAGAAAAATAAAAATACTTTTCTTATGCAAATCAATCCCAAGCTATCCATTGAACCTACTTAAAAGCTGATTGGATCAGCCGTTATTGAGATCTGATAATCGAAGTCTCTCAAAACTTGATCTCGCGTCTAAAGAGTCTCGATCTGTTTCACGCTTTGTATCGCACTGTACGCGCTGCGTATACTTGGCGCGAGACACTATCGTGCCTCTTGATTTGCTATATTTTTGTCGACACGGCATAATGGCAAGCCATGCTCAATTTTTTTGCATTTTTGCTTTTACACTGTCACTATGAATTTATGCTAGCAGAATATCATCAATTACGGAAACAATGGATAGGAATACACAGTGTGGCTAAAAAGTTTTAGGATTGATTTAATAGAAACAGTGTAGGTCGCGCTATTTGTTTGCGACAAACAGAACTACGTAGTACGAAGCCTTCTGATTGCAGTCACCATATTGCATCAATTGTTGTTAAGTTTTACCGAGATATAACGTTTTGCGTGTCGTCTGTTGTTTACGGTTGTAATAAAGTCATATTTGGAACAGAGGTATGCGATAAAGTTTTGTTTTAAAAGTGGCAAAACTGCTAGCGAAACTTATCAAATGATGCAGAACGCATACGGTGATGAATGTTTGTCTCGATCGAACGTGCTTTTGTGGTTTGGGAAATTTCGAGATGGTAGAGAGGACGTTAAGGATGACGAAAGAACGGGGTGTCCTCGCACCAACCGAACTGACTCGAACATCGAAGCTGTCCGCGCTGCGTTGAAAAGCGACCGTCGATTAACGATTAGACTGCTCGTAAAGTATTTACACATCGATAAAAAAACCCCTCATACTCGCCGGACTTGGCACTAGCGGATTACTTTTTGTTTCAAAAACTGAAATTGAAGCTAAAAGGACAGCGATTTGACGATATCAAGATAACGTTACGAGGGATCTATGAGATATTCCAGCAGAGGATTTCCAGCACGCTCTGGAGCGGTTCGCGGATTGCGCCAACCGATTTATAACTTCACAAGGATCATATGTGGAATAATTAGTAATAAAAATTTATTTAGTGTGCTTTCTGTTTTATTTATAAGCTCAGTCCTAAAACTTTTTAACCAGACTGTGTATACTGTAAAGTCATGATTTGCTGTTATACTGCCGACATGCTGCTAACATTTTGTTATCTGGTTACTACTCGCATTATTTTGTTTTTGGTCGTAGTGCGGGCAATCCTGCAAATCCTATCCCTCACATCCTTCACATCTGAATTTTAAACTGTCATCGGCAGGATTAAAATAAAAGTGTGGGATCTTGCGGAATTGCAACTCCTAATTACAACATCTTCACCAAGAGCGGCACAAATCATCTCCGTAGCTTCAACAACATTTTTCTTTAATTGAGATATGAAAAGAATGCAGTGCCTCATGTTGCTTATCGACCGCCATCGTGTCCACTGCTGTTTTGTGAAGTTATGTCTTCTGCTTGCTAAAGCATATGGTATTTTGAAAACTCAGTGGTTAGATACACACTTACAAACGACCGGGAAACTATTTACTATTAGTTTTAAAATGGAGTTAGGCACAAAATGTAAAGACATCGAATTAATTTTTGTACACCTAATATTTATATAATGTAGTATATATTTTAATTATAATATAGTATATATCATAATTATATATAATAATTGTATAATTAATATATAATGATAATTTATGAGAGAGATGCTTATTAGGCTCTAGGTTTTAGTTCATAATCATAAGAAATACCTATGTGCTGCTTGTGTTATTGTATTCATTAAATAATCGAAGATGTCTAGCACGACAATGATCAAACTATTATAGTTCATATTGCGTGTGACGACGCACATTTTAAGCGTATTACCGCTGTATTTAAAATGGATCTTATAAAATATGAATTCGTTGTTGTACTAAATCTTCGATTTGGATCCGAGAATATACCGTTTTGTTTTGTACGCATTTATACAGACATCGTGCGGAGCAGTCATTCAGCGATAATGAACAGTTGCCCAAGAGTCGGTTCATACGTGAGAAACATTACGGAAGCATTGCTCTCTTTGTTGAGGATCACCGCAGCATTTTACAGTTAGTAATCATTTAACAATGTGACATTTACATGCTTACTGATTCACGTACATACAGGGTAACAAGTAGGGAGACAGGATCAATTCAATATATATTATACTTTAAAATCTAAGTCAAATCAAATAATTAAGTTTTATTTTCTAGGATTCGAGTAATATTCAAAAAATTATATTTCATATATTATATGAGAGTCGTTTGTTAAGTAAAAAGGCAAGTAAAATATTTTTTTAGAAAAAATCGCCTTTATTTCTCAACATAGACCAGTATTCGGGTCTTATAATTAAGAGCGTCTTAAGTTCATCTTTAGATACTCTGTAGCCAATGAACTGATTCGTACAGTATCTAAAAATAAATTTAAGAAGATAAACTTAAATATAAGACTCGATTATAAGTACCAGCCATAGTCTCCATTGAGAGTTATACACTTGGTTCAACAAGTTTCCAATTTTTTAATGCCGTCGGAAAAATAGGCTGTCTCAAAGCGTGCAAAATACTCATTGACGGCGATGATGATTTCCTTATTCGAGAATTTCTTCCCACTGAGCCAAGTTTTTAAGTTTGGGAACAGGAAGAAGTCACATGAGGCCAAATCCGAAGAATAGGATGGATGAGGAATCAATTCAAAGCCCAATTCGTATAATTTTGTCATTGCGACTCGTGGGATGTCTTGGTGGAAGAATACTGTTTTGCACGTCAATTTTGGTCTTTTTTTCAGCTCTTCTTTCAAATGGTCCAATAACGTTACGTAATACTCTCCTGTTATTGTCTTATCCTTTTGCAAGTAGTCAATCAGGATTCCTTCGGAATCCCCAAAAAAACAGTGGTCATCAGAAAATCAAAATAATGTCAATTTGATGTCATATTTGACCGAATCATGACCAAAACGTGACATTTTTTTGTCATAATTTAGTCAATATGACGTCAAATTGATATTATTTTGACTTTCTTGTTCTTCTTGGGTTTCCAGCCGACAGTCTTCGTCTTCTTCACTTGTGCACTTTCACTAGGCATTATTCACTGCTTTGACTGCTCTTTCGTCTCAGGAGTGTAGTGGTGGATCCAAGTTTCGTCCATAGTCACGATCGACACCAATCCTGCGGATTACATTTAAACGTCGCCAAACACTGTGTTAAAACGTCCTTTCGCGTGCGTTTTTGATCGAGAGTGAGCAATCGTGGCACCTATCGTGCACACAGATTTTTCATATATATACAGTTTTTCATGCAAGGTGTTATGTACTCGTTCTATGGAGATGCCTACAGCCTCAGAAATCTCACGCACTTTCATTCAGCGATCTTCCATAATCATATCATAGATTTTTTTTATGATATCCAATGTGGTGATCTCAACTGGGCATGCGGAGCCCACTTCATCTTCAATATAAGTTCGGCATGTTTAAATTCGTTTATCCAAAAATAAACTTTCTTTAATGCAGGAGCAGAGTTTCCATGAACTTCGTCTAACTTGGCTTTGATCTGCTGTTCACTTCTTTAAATAAAAGTGTTTTATTACTGCACAGAATTCGTTTTTATCCATTTTTGTGACTTCTAAACCCCTCGCTTCGAATGACTACCGAACGTGAACTACGTGTCACTTTTGGCTGAAATTTGGCTTGGGAAGGTTTGAAGAGTGGAATTTTCTAAGCGTCACGTCACTAAATGGATTGTGACACCATCACATAGAAATTTATCAAATTTATCAAACGACTCTCGTACTTGCGAAGTAATCAATTCCAACTAGTTACTTTTGAATTAGAATGAGAATCTGCAGAATTTGAAATATAATTAGAAAGATGATTTCGATCATTTTGACAATTTTGATTAACTTAATGCTTAACTTATTAACTTAATTAGTGGTAATTAACCTAATTAGTGGTAGAATTGTCAATAACAATGCGAACTATATTTACTATACAAATTATATTTAATATCTCTGGCGATTAATAGCAAGCTATAAGCTTATTTTGTAACTCTTAACAATGTTATTTTACAAGATTTGAGTTACGGAATAGGATCGCTGTTGTATCAAACACCACGAAGCATAGTATTGCGTTATCTATTGGTATCTACGTCAATCTGTATTTGTGTTGAGCGATTACTGGTTTTTTTTTTGTACGTATTTGTAGCATTTGATGGTATCATCTCCAAATAGGGAGATAAACTTTTAAAGATTCAATCCGTATATTTGGAATGTAAAAACTGAATGTAAAAAAAATTTTAAGTAACTTTTATTCTATATTTTTAATCATATTTTTCTTGATATTTTTAGTATAATATTTAATTTCAATAATCGATAATATAATATTTTTAATTATCAAAAAATAATATATTAAAATAATTGTCGCTTTCTACAAAATTTGATTTGAAGCAAAATTTCTAGCAAAATACTTGTAGAAAGATTCGAACATATTTGATTCAGGTTCGAGATTTTATTTGGAAGTAATACTCTTCTTGTTTTTCGAGTAAAAAGTTCTAACTCATTTTACCCAGATTTGAGTTTCGAACTTTAATTTTTTGAAGTAATAATAGAAACTTTGAAAATAGAGAGTTTGAATTACGACAACACAGATTCAAATTTGTATGATACTCAGTGAAACAACTGAGTCAAAATAATGTCAAACTGTGTGTGTGTGCGTGCGTGCGTGCGTGCGTGCGTGCGTGGGTGTGTGTGGATGTGTGTGTGTGTGTTGTGTCTGGCTGTGTGTGACTGTGTGTGTATCTGTATCTGCTGTGCCTGGCTCTGGTTTGTGTGTGTGTATCTGCGTCTGCTGTGTCTGGCTCTGGGTGTGTGTGGATGTGTGTGTGTGTGTTGTGTCTGGCTGTGTGTGACTGTGTGTGTATCTGTATCTGCTGTGCCTGGCTCTGGTTTGTGTGTGTGTATGTGTGTGTGTGATGTTAAAAAGAGTGGTCAAATGATAGTAAAAAGATGACAATTCGACTACAAAACATCTCACATTTTGATGGTGACCCTGACTGTCACTTGATGTTTGTTTGATATCAAACAAAACACTTATCTTTTACAGTAACAAATGCGGAAGACTTGTATCAATTGATTCAGATGTCAATTTTTTGCCATGTTGAACTATTTTCTTGATGCAATAAAGATGGTTTTAATATCATATTGACATTATTTTGACTAGGCGTCCAAAGAACACACCCAAGGAGAATGGAAATTTAAAATAATGTAAATTTGATGTTATTTGATGTCATACTGACCGAATCGCGACCAAAACATGATACTTTTTGTCATAATTAAGTATATATATTTATATATAGATACGGTTCTTACATATATTTATATATATATATATATATATATATACAGGGTTGGGCAAAAGTCCGGAAACAGTCAAATATCTCGAAAAGAATCAACTATAGCGAAAAATATGTAAATAGCAAAGTTGTAGGGCTTAATAAAATGTACCTAATGATGGCTAAAAATTTGACTTTGGGTGTAGGACGAAAATCATATGAAGGTCAAATTAAATTTTTTAAATGGAACTGCCTACTTTTTATTGCATATTCTTGTAGCTTATCTCGAGACCTTTCCAAAACACTATAAATAAATGTTTTTTCGTTAAGTATTTTTCGAGTTATAAAGGTTGAAATAATTTCTTAATTTTACATGAACTATAAAATATCTCGTAAAATATTCACCTTTCGATGACCTTACCTCAATACTTTTATGCACAGAATAATGAGAGGAATCAATTAGTGTAAAGGAAACACATAGTTGTTTTTAACAAAAAATATGCAATTTGTAACTAACAATTACATACTTTTTGTTAAAAACAACTATGTGTTTTCTTTACACTAATTGATTCTTCTCATTATTCTGTGCATAAAAGTATTGAGGTACCCCATACTCTCCAGAATTGGTTTAACTCTGCAATCTTCATATACCAAATCATTTTAGATCATCGGAATCACTTGAAAATTATTGATTGACAATTATTAGGGTCGCTGATTATGGATTTGATATTAGAATTGAGAAATTCAATATAGCGGATCCAATATGGTTTGCTTGATATCCCTCTTTCAAAAATTTTTTTTACGATTAAACATTTTTATGCATTTCTTTTCAAACTTTTAACTTTTTTTAATTTTTTGATATTTGTTAATACAATTACATTATTTTCAAACACAAAGATAAATTTAAACAAGTATTTAAATAAAATATTCAAAATGACAGCCTTCAGCATGAAGGCCCTTATTCTCCTATCAAAAGAATCCCGTACTATATCTCCACGTGGTGCATCTTGAGTAACGCCTAAATAGTTCGAAATAAAGTTATTTTTGTTTAAAAGCCATGCAGAAATATGATTATTTTGATTGTGATTATGAAAACTAAATTACGATTTTTTTAACATAAAAGTGGTTATAACTTGGAAACAATTCATTTCCGGACCTATGTTTATATAACTTTTGTTGCTTCTTTTTGGACTCTGAATCATCTCCAGAAGTGGCGCAGGCGAGTTTCCGGACACCCTGTATATATATATATATATATATATATGTTTTTCATATATATATATGAGGCATTCTTTCTGAACGGGAGACCCCATGCTCTCCAAAATTGGTTTGATTCGAAAAAATCGAATGGGGGTGCAAATGAAAGCTTGAAACCTCTGCTTTCGATTGCTGTATAGCGCTTTTCGAAATTCGCAATGGCGGGTTCAATATGGCGGCTTAAGCTGACAAAGTGTCAGGAAAACTTTCGATCAGTTGTGATTTTTGCGTTCTAAATCAGTCCAAGTTTATTGTAATCATTTGGTAACGTATGATTGGAGGTCTTTAGTGATGAATTCGATCTCAAAATGTCCAAATTAAAATGGTATCCAATATGGCGGCCAAAAACCTCACTTGCGTAACGTAATTTACTGGAAATTTATTGGCTCTTGGAATTGATCATACAAGAGTTTCAAGGACCACTGATGAGTAATCCAATGCTAAAATACCCAAATTCAAAATAGCGGATCCAATATGGTGACCAAAAATCTTGCTTACATACCGCAATTTACTAGAAAGAACTCCGTAGAATTTTTATGAGAAATGGCTTTTAGTAAAATTGGTTGAAATTGTAGTATAATGTAGTTCATTACATCCTGATGAAAAGTGTCAATGAGCACAAGGTCGAAACATGGACAGTTTCCGAGTTATAAAACGTCAAAGATCGGAAAAATGAGCAGATAAACCCATTTTTCCGATCTTTAACGCTCTATAACTCGGAAACTATCCATTTTTCAAACTTGTGCTCACTGACACTTTTCATCAGAATGTAACTACATTATACTATAATTTCAACCGATTTTACCAAAAGCCATTTCTCATAAGAATTCTGCGAGGTTCTTTCTAGTAAATTGCGGTATGTTAGCAAGATTTTTGACCACCATACCCAGCGAGAAATGACCCATCGAATTGATATTGAATCGACATCGAAAACATACATCGAAGACTGATTGAAATACTCACCGATTTCGATTGATTTATGTCACAGCTTTCGATGAATTTTCGACACTCAGAATAATTTCGATTCAATATCGATTCAATATCGATTATTTGACATTTTGTTTAAATATTTTTGTATTTATAAAGTTGCTTTTAAAAGCTGTTTCTTCACTATGTATCTTCAACTGGGATATCAGAAATGAGAAAATATATAATAATTTTTGGAAAATACGTTGAACTACATTAATATTTTACAAATTTTATTTTACAATAAAAAAATAAAAATATTTGCAACGTACATTTGTGGGAAGGATAGCTAGTAAGTAGTGCGAGGTAATAGGTGGCGTGTCGGCTCCTTACTGAGTTTCCGCGCTTGGCGAGTTTTAGTTTCTAGTTCTAGTTTTCTGTTGATGTAATACGTGTCATCATCCTCCCGATTCCTTTTACATCCATCTCCAATAATATTCTTGTGGCCAAATACATCTTTTATAATATTCATCTTGTATGGATCTTAATCAATTCCTACAAATTGGGGGCTCAGCCGGGATGGTGCAAGAAGCGTAAAAAGGACAGAGAGGCGTAAAAGGACAAGAAGGCAGCACGAAAGACGAGAGAGACGACGTGAGAAGTAGAGAAAAAAAAGACGAAAAGACTTGAGCAACGACGGTGTAGCAATATTTAATATACTTCTTCCGAGGAGAGAATCGTAAGCTTTCGAAGAAGACGCGAAGGTATAAAGACGACGACATTTCTCTCGGCATAGAAAGTCAAGAGGAGCTACCGCTCGCTAAAAGAAACTGATTATATCACTGGCTTGTATAAAATACCAAAAATGGAAAATTTGGGACAGATTACGTCTATAAGAGATAAAATTAAGACTGCATCTCGCCCTGCAATACAGGCGTTATACAAGCTGATATTTGAAGAAGAAGGAGATAGAACTAGTCGACGTAAACTGCGAGAATTCTCTGGATTTACATTCCAGGATGAATCCAATGAATATCGAATGAAGTTTGAATATGCTAACATTTTTAAGGTCGGAGACCTAACCTCAATGTGTAATGTGCTTGGCTTGAGTTACACCGGCACCAGAGAAGAATTACGGACGCGCGTTATACGTGCACTTATGGACATTAATGGCCTCGTTCCGAGGGAAAGCCAGGATGACGACGGGGAAGAAGATGATAACGCTGATGAGGATACCTCTCAACATAGCGATGACAATCAAAGTGCATATCACAATGATTCGGACGAGCAAATAGATAGTAGTGGCTCAGAAAACAGCAGACGTAAAAAACAGAAGAAAAGTAAGGTTAAGTTTGCTTTGAATTTCAAGAACGTGGAGGACTCAGTCCGTACGTTTGACGGAAGCGGCGATTACCCAATTGAGCGATGGATTGCTGACTTCGAAGATACAGCCATGCTATTTGAATGGAATAGTATGCAGAAATTAATTTTTGCGAGAAAGTTTTTAAAAGGTGCAGCCAATATATTTTTGCAAAGTGAAGGCGTAGTTAAGAGCTGGGAAAAACTCAAGACAATACTCGAAGATGAATTCAGTTCCAAAATCAATAGTGCTGAGTTACATCGGATGCTTGCAACTAGACGAATAAAAAAAGAAGAAAGCATACAAGAATATTATTTATCAATGAAGGAGCTTGCATCACGAGGTAACATCGATAAGGAATCTGTTATCCAATACGTCATTGATGGAATTACGGATGAGGAGACCAATAAAATACTACTATACGGAGCAAAGGATTTCGCTGGGTTCAAGGAACGTCTACGTACTTACGAAAAGATGAAGCTAGCACAAGACAGAAAGACAACGAGAAATAAAGAGTCTGCAAAGAACAAGGACGATCCATCAAAACAAGTGAAGAAAAGCAACAGGGAGTCATCGAATAAGATCTTAACTTGTTACAATTGCGGTGGCAGCGGCCACAAGTCTAACGCATGTAAATATAAAGATCAGGGAAAGAAATGCTTCAAGTGTAACAAATTTGGACATGAAGCATCTAATTGTACAAACGATAGTTCAAAAGATAAAACTTCTGTAGAGTCAAAAACAGCAGTAAATTTAAATATCGAGTCTAACAATTCTATTAAGCGTATGTGCAAAGAGATCACTGTTAATGATGTTAAGATTGATGCATTAATTGATACAGGTAGTCAACTTTGTTTGTTACGTGAAGATATTTATTTAAAATTAAATTCAAAAGATTTACTAAAATCATATACAGTAATAACCGGAATTGCACAAGGCGAAGTTAAAACTCTAGGTTGTTTTCAAACCATAGTTTCTATCGATAACAATGACTATCCTTTAACTTTTCATGTTGTACCTTCTAATGCAATGAAGATGCTTGCTATAATAGGAATTGATTTTTTAAATCAAGCTGAAATTAAAATCACAGCAGGGTATTTTAATTAGCAAAATTGAGCACAAAACATTCCTAGCACAGATTAATTTAACGGAAGAAGCAAACGTTAATACAGATTCTATTGTTGATAAAGACGTTAAAAAGACGATTGATGATTTAATTATGTCATATGAACCTAAAAAATGTAAAAGCACTGACATAGAGTTGTCAATAGTACTTAAAGATGAAACTCCTATTTATCAAAGGCCGTATAAAACTTCAATTCAAGAAAAGGAAATTATCGAAAAAGTCGTGGCTGAATGGATCAAGGAGGGAATTGCAGAACCTTGCTCATCAGAATTTGCAAGCCCTATACTTATTGTTAAAAAAAAAGATGGTTCCCCACGTGTATGTGTTGACTATCGCAAAATTAATAAAGTTATAGTTAAAGATAGATTTCCATTACCACTTATCGAGGATCAAATCGATCAGTTGTTAGAAGCTCATATATCCAGCACTATCGATTTAAAAAATGGATTTTTCCACGTGTCAATTGCAAAAGAGAGTAGAAAATATACTTCATTTATAACACATCACGGGCAATTTCAGTTTTTAAGAGTACCGTTCGGATTGTGCAATTCACCTCCAATCTTTCAGAAATTTATTAATCATATTTTCAGACCTTTAATTAATGAGAAAATAGTTTTATTATATTTAGATGATATAATTATTATTTCGTCTGATATAAAACAAGGTATCGAGCGATTAAAATTGGTGTTACAAGTTGCTAGTGACTATGGTTTGGAAATAAACAAAAAGAAATGTCAATTTATGAAAACGCGTATCGCATTCTTGGGTTATATAGTTGAAGCCGGTCGCGTGTATCCATCTCGTGAAAAATTAACAGCGGTATTACATTTTCCGGAACCCCGCAATGTAAAGGATGTACAAATATTTTTAGGATTAACAGGATACTTCCGTAAATTTATAGAATTTTACAGTATTATAGCGAAACCTCTCAGTGATTTGTTGCAAAAGGATAAGCCTTTTAATTTTGGCATTACATAGAAACAAGCTTTTGATAAGTTTAAAGAGTTGTTAAGCAAGGGTCCTGTTCTGAAAATATTTAATCCTAAATTGGAGACAGAATTGCACACAGATGCAAGTCGTGATGGCTTCGGTGCTATTCTTCTGCAACGAGATCCTGATGATTATAAGTTACATCCAGTATATTATTTTAGTCGTAAAACAAGCATTGCTGAACGTTACTACACCAGTTATGAGTTAGAAGCATTAGCTGTTATTCAAGCTTTGGAAAAATTTCGCCATTATTTATTAGGGATAAAATTCAAAATAGTTACAGACTGTGCTGCTCTTAAGCAAACAATGGATAAAATAAAATTATGCCCTAAAATTGCAAGGTGGGCTATAGCATTAGAGGAGTACGATAAAATCATTGAACATCGTTCTGGTTCTCAAATACGACATGTTGACGCATTGAGCCGATATCCTGTTATGAATATAGTTGAAAACTCTATTTCTGTTAAGATTAAAGAAGCACAAAAAAATGACTCGGAGTTGAAAGCCATTATGGAGATACTTCAGCATAAAGCTTATGATGATTATTTTTTACGAAATGGTATCTTGTACAAATATAAGGATGGCCGAGAATTATTAGTTCCACCAAAATCCATGTATACCGAAGTGATTCAAATGGCTCACAATAGGGGTCATTTTTCGGTCAAGCGAACTGAGGAAAATTTAAAAAGCGAGTATTATATTCCTCATTTAAAAGAAAGAATTGAAAAATGTATTTCCAATTGTATTCATTGCATATTAGCAAACAAAAAAGAGGGTAAGCAAGAAGGATTTCTAAATCCGTTGGAAAAAGTAGATCTACCCTTATATATTTATCATGCAGACCATTTAGGACCACTAGAATCTACACACAAAAACTATAATCATATTTTCGCAATAGTTGATAGTTTTACAAAGTTTATATGGCTATACCCTGTTAAGTCGACTACTACCAAAGAGGTAATTTCGAAATTAGAACTACAAAAGCAGATTTTTGGTAATCCTGTTGCTATAATTTCCGATCGCGGAACAGCATTTTCATCATTAGAATTTGCTAACTATTGTAAGCAAGAAAACATTAAACATACTATGATTACTACTGGTTTACCGCGTGCCAACGGACAAATTGAAAGAATCAATCGTACAATCATTCCCGTATTGACAAAACTGTCCTTAGATGATCCAACTAAATGGTATAAGCTCTCTTACAACAAACTTTAAACTCAACATATCAACGTAGTATCAATACAACTCCATTCGAGTTACTGATTGGTACTAAAATGCGACATAAAAATGCAGATATTAAAGAGCTACTAGAAAAGGAATTCCAGGGACGATTCGAAGAATTCGAAGAAGAGCGTGATAGTATACGAACCAAAGCGAAAGAACAAATTTTGAAAACACAGGAAGAAAATCGTCGTACCTACAACCTTAGACGTAAGAAAGCTATAAAGTACAAAATAGGTGACTTAGTAGCAATTAAACGCGTTCAGTTAGGACCAGGCCGAAAATTGCGTGCGAAATATTTGGGACCTTACAAAATATGTAAAATCAAACCGAATAACACATATAATGTAAAGCGAACGGATGCTGGAGAAGGTCCCATCTCGACAAGTACCTGCGCAGAATATCTGAAGCCTTGGTCAAGTATTAATAATATCATCGAGGGCGATGATTAAGTAGGATGGCTGAATGTGGGAAGGATAGCTAGTAAGTAGTGCGAGGTAATAGGTGGCGCGTCGGCTCCTTACTGAGTTTCCGCGCTTGGCGAGTTTTAGTTTCTAGTTCTAGTTTTCTGTTGATGTAATACGTGTCATCATCCTCCCGATTCCTTTTACATCCATCTCCAATAATATTCTTGTGGCCAAATACATCTTTTATAATATTCATCTTGTATGGATCTTAATCAATTCCTACACATTTATATAAAAATAGAAATATTTGCAACGTACATTTATATAAAAATTATTTTTAAGTAAATAGTTGTCAGTACAAAAAATAGACTTATAGGAAATATATCAAAAACTCCTTATTTAACAAGTTTCCAATATATTTTACAACAAAATAATTATTTTATTGGGTTGATGCATAATTATCCGCCGTTTTTTAAACAATATTTATTATGAAAAAAGACACATAAAAATTTAACAGAAACATGTTTAAATGATTATTCTGGAGCATATCACCTAAACATAGAAGAATATTTTTATAAAACAAAAGTAAACAAAATGCCAATTTTCACTTAAAAAAACGCGCCTACATGAACGGCGGATAATTATGATCGAATCTGTTTTGTATATTAATAAATGTTAATACTACTACTATTATACTGTTTAAATATTTAGTTACTTATTTTAACTTGTTTATTAGATATATAAATATAATATTTTATTTTAATTTTCGAAAATTGACAAATTATAAACAAAATTGACAAATTATAAACAAAAACGTTGCTGTTGAAATTTTTTTCAATTAAAGCTGCGTTCCGAAATTCATTGCCAGTATTGAAAATCTATAGTTCATGTTACGTATACTATAGAATTCCAGTACTGGTAATGCATTTCGGAATACAGTATAAAATTCATGTAAGAAGCGAATCAAAATAATATCGCATTGATATCGAAATAATGAAATATTTACTAAAAAACATAAAATTTGCTTATTTAAGATCTTGATGATGAATACGTATCACAAATAATATTTATCTTTAAAAAATGTCATAAAACATACACTTCAAACTTTAAATATCGATCATTATTTTGATTCGATGAAATATCGATGATTTCGACGTCGATTTGATGTTGATTCGATGGGTCATTTCTCGCTGGGTATTGAATCCGCTATTTTAAATTTGGGTATTTTGGCATTGGATTACTTATCAGCGGACCCTTGTATGACCAATTCCAAATAGATCCAATGAATTTCTAGTAAATTACGTTACGCAAGTGAGGTTTTTGGCCGCCATATTGGATACGCCATTTTTAATTTGGATATTCTGAGATCGAATTCATCACTAAAGACCTCCAACCATACGTTACCAAATGATTACAATAGACTTGGACTGATTTAGAGCGCGAAAATTGCAACTAATCGAAAGTTTTCCTGGCACTTTGTCAGCTTGAGCCGCCATATTGAGCCCGTCATTGCGAAAAGCGCCATACGGCAATCGAAAGCAGAGGTTTCAAGCTTTCATTTGTACCCCCATTCAATTTTTTCGAGCCAAACCAATTTTGGAGAGCATGGGGTCTCCCATTCAGAAAGAATGCCACATATGTGTATATACAGGGTGTCCCATTATAAAACATCCACGCAAATTACTCCGAAGATAAGGGTGATAGCAAAAAATGACCTTAACAAACGTTGTAGGATTAAAAGGGGGCCAACTGAGGGTGACCTTGACTTTGATCTCGCAGTTGATTTTCAAGGTCATTTGAAGGTCAGAGTAATTTTTTAAAATGGAAACCCCTATTTTTGACACCGGATTCGAAAAGAGCGGAAAATTTTACGTCAGAAATGATATTTTAAATTTTTTTTGTGTGACCTTGAGAAGGTCAAATGAGGGTCAAATGTTGAAAAACTGCTTGCTGATTGTTTATTTAAATTTATAGGCGAAATAAACGTTATAAAAGTACCTTTAGCAGGTAGATCAAGCTCAAATGTGCCAACGATCGTGACCATTTTGACCTTGAGGTCAATTTTCAAGGTCATTTAAAGGTCAGAGAGATTTTTATAAACTCTTATTTTTGACACCGGATTCGAAAAGAGCGGAAAATTTTACGTCAGAAAAAATATTTTAAAGTTTGTTGGTGTGACCTTGAATAGATCAATTCAAGGTTAAATATTCAACAAGCACTCAAAAGCTGTTGCTTACATGTGCTAACCTTACTTTAGCTTTAAAACCACCACGCAAATTACTCCGAAAATAAGGGTAATAGCAATACCGAATTCGAGTTATCAATTTTTAAAGTTGTAGCTTTTAACACGTAAGATATAGGAAAAACGTGTGCTCAAGTGATTTATCAATTCGTAGCGACAATAATACTTGCTCGATTTTTTTAAAAAACTAGGATACAGTGCAGGATAATGCTAGAAATAACATTTAAAGAAACAAGGATTATTAGCAATTGCCGTTTTTGAATTATTGAAGTTCAAAGTGGTGTATCCGACATAATTTTTAAGAGTTTAAAGCATTTTGAGCGCAAATCGATTAACTGATGAACGTTCTTAAAATTGTTTTTAAATTGTACATACTTATACCGGCAACAAAAATTAAATTTTTTCTTGTTAAAAAATTGTACCTCACTTACATGTGTTGTGTACCATATATGTAAGTCTGAAATCTCTTATTCTTATTCTTGTCCTGACCGTCCAATACCGTCCAATATTGACCGTCGCTTGATAGTATGTACATATAATAACATCTAATTTATTTTGTCGTATGTTGACAAATGTTCTCATACATTTGAAACTCTTTTTTGCGATCGTTATTATCGTTAAAAAAATGCCTGACTACACTGCTAATGAAATTATTGACATTCTTCTTATTTTAGGAGAATGTCGACGAAACTATCGAGAGGCAGCAAGACTGTATCGTGCTCGATTCCCTCAAAAACAACATCCTAATCATACGGTAATACGTGACATTGAACTACGCGGTCGACAAGGAATTTTTGTTCGAAGAAAGAGGGCACTGAATGAACACGATTATGAATATAATCCTCGCTTTATTGCTGTTCTAGCCATGGTACATTTAAATGTTCACGTCAGTTTACGTGAAATCGAGTTAACAATGGGCATTCCAAGATCTACGGCCAGTAGATATTTACGACTTGCGCGTTATCATCCTTATCACATTTCTTTAAATCAAGCTTTAACTGAGGAAGATCATCGACGGAGAATAACATTTTGCCAATGGGCAGCGCAACAAATTACTGATGATGAAAATTTCTTCAACAATGTTCTTTTTAGTGATGAGACTACATTTGAGAGTACTGGTATGTTGAATCGCCATAATTGCCACTATTGGTCTCCTGTTAATCCTCATTGGATGCAAGAAGTTGATCATCAGCATCGCTGGAGTGTAACAGTATGGTGTGGCATTGTAAACGGATATCTAATTGGACCTTATTTTTTTGAAGGTAACGTAACTCAACACACTTATTTACAGTTGCTCAGAGAGGAACTTCCACTTTTGCTAGAAAACGTTGATCTTCATACAAGAGCCAGGATGTGGCTACAACAAGATGGCGCTCCTCCACATTATGCCAGAATTGTCAGAGATTTTCTTAACGAAAGGTTCAACAACCGATGGATTGGTAGAGGAGGCCCTATAGCATGGCCACCAAGATCTCCAGATCTGACATCTCCAGACTTTTATTTATGGGGCTATCTAAAAAATACAGTCTACCGCAACAGACCAACTACAAGAGCTGACATGATTCAAAGGGTTACGCAAGCCTGCTTAAATATTCCACGTCAAGTATTATTAAATACTATTAGGAACTTTGAAAGAAGAATAGAATATTGTCAACAAGTAAATGGTGAAACTTTTGAGCATTTTCTTCATTAAATGGTGACTGAAACACTTGGACTCTATGACTAAATGCACATGTAAGCGTGGAATTTTCAATGTTTTTTCAACTGTCTAGACTTATCCCCGATCTTGCCTTAACTGGCCGGGTCATCCCCGACCTTGCCTTAACTGGCCGGGTCATCTCTGACCTTGCCTTAAATGGCCGAGTCATCTTCGATCTTGCCTTAAATGGCCGAGTCATCTTCGATCTTGCCTTAAATGGCCGGGTCATCTCTGACCTTGCCTTAAATGGCCGAGTCATCTTCGATCTTGCCTTAAATGGCCGAGTCATCTTCGATCTTGCTTTAAATGACCGGATCATCGACAAACTTGCCTTACCATAAAAATAATGAAGTTTTAAACACTTGATCTTAATTAAGTTAATGTCAATTAACTTAATTAACATTAATTTAATTAACTAGTAAAGGTCACACACCTGAACGCAGAATTTTGTGCTCTTTCAGAATCCGTGGTCAAAAATAAGAGTTCCTATTTCGACAAACAAAGACTTTTAAATAATTTTGAAAATCAACTCCAAGGTCAAAGTCGAAGTCACTCTTAATTGGCTCCCTTCGATGCCTACAACCTACAATACTTACTGGTTTTAAAGCTAAAGTAAGGTTAGCACATGTAAGCAACAGCTTTTGAGTGCTTGTTGAATATTTAACCTTGAATTGATCTATTCAAGGTCACACCAACAAACTTTAAAATATTTTTTCTGACGTAAAATTTTCCGCTCTTTTCGAATCCGGTGTCAAAAATAAGAGTTTATAAAAATCTCTCTGACCTTTAAATGACCTTGAAAATTGACCTCAAGGTCAAAATGGTCACGATCGTTGGCACATTTGAGCTTGATCTACCTGCTAAAGGTACTTTTATAACGTTTATTTCGCCTATAAATTTAAATAAACAATCAGCAAGCAGTTTTTCAACATTTGACCCTCATTTGACCTTCTCAAGGTCACACAAAAAAAATTTAAAATATCATTTCTGACGTAAAATTTTCCGCTTTTTTCGAATCCGGTGTCAAAAATAGGGGTTTCCATTTAAAAAAATTACTCTGACCTTCAAATGACCTTGAAAATCAACTGCGAGATCAAAGTCAAGGTCACCCTCAGTTGGCCCCCTTTTAATCCTACAACGTTTGTTAAGGTCATTTTTTGCTATCACCCTTATCTTCGGAGTAATTTGCGTGGATGTTTTATAATGGGACACCCTGTATATACACTGCCGTCGAAAAGTTTCCGGACAGGGATATAAGTAGGAAAAATTCTTGATAAAATACTAATTACTATAAAAAAAGGACTAGAAGTACGCAGCAACTGCGCATAGACGGGTCGAGTAAGTTGTGTAAACAATATGAGTATATCATGAGGTCAAATATTGCTGAAGAGAAATTGACAGAGAAGTCTCGAGAAGATGCGAGAAGACTTTAAACTTAGGTGTAGACATTGTCCGGAAACTTTTCGACGGCAGTGTATATTGTATACAGGGTTGGGCAAAAGTCCGGAAACGGTCAAATATCTCGAAAAGGATCAACTATAGCGAAAAATTGTAAATAGCAAAGTTGTAGGGCTTAAAAAAATGTACCTAATGATGACTAAAAATTTTACTTTGAGTGGAGGACGAAGATCATATAAAAGTCAAATTGAATTTTTTAAATGGAACTGCCTACTTTTTATTGCATATTCTTATAGCTTATCTCGAGACCTTTCCAAAACACTATAATAAAGTATTTTTTTGTTAAGTATTTTCCGAGTTACAAGACTTGAAAGTTACAGTACCGCCGGCATTAGCATAATCCAAGGTGCACCACGTGGAGGTTGCACGGTCGGATTTGCACCTCGTGTGTGTGTGTGTAGCAGAGATTAAGACTCCACGGTTCGTCACTTCCGCGGTATTTAGTGACTCCAAACTCTCTCTAATTCGAGAATTTCTAAACCGTGTTTTTCCTGATCGATGGATAGGTAGGAGAGGTTCCATTGAATGGCCTGCTAGATCACCTGATTTGTCTCCTCTTGATTATTTTCTTTGGGGATATCTCAAAAGTAAGGTTTATGTGATAAAACCACGTAATTTGGAAGACCTTAGCAACCGAATAACACAGGAAGCATCTCTGATAGGCGCGCGGAGATTGTTTACTACAGGCGCACCGTAGTCGACATATGTACCTATTCTGTAGAAGAAATTGTCGAGAAGCTTCTGTAGCAAACGTAGCTGCCTGTAGTAAACAAGTGTCCGCGCGCCTAGCAACCGCTGGGGAGAGCGCACAGCTCCTCCGTCTCGCCGCACTGCGCCCACGTTCGCGTCGACGACACTCGCGTTCTCTCTCTTCGCCGCGCGCCGTCCGTCGGCTGCCAATGAATGATACAATGGGCTGTACTTTATAGTACAGCTGAGTTATCTCAAGCGGCTCGGTGCTTCCCTGGGAGCGCTCTTATTCGCTTGATTTTAATATTTAATATCTTGATTAGTATTGCGAATATCGTAAAATGGTACAGGACTTTTCTGTTCATCTCGATCCGCTCTACTCGTGTACGAGAGCTTGGGCGCCAGTCGCCGGACACCCTATATATACATATAATTGTCGATGTGATTATTCGATATATAGTAGTAGTATCAAAAGATAATAGAATATATATATAATATATATAGTATAATATATGTATATAATTTTCGGTCACAACATAGAATAATGAATCACTTTTTTTAGGTACGTTTTATGTCAAGTAAATATGTGACACCGTAAATACTAATCTTTTTCGAGATCAAGACGTATCCATTAATTCACAAATATTTTTTGCAATCTAAGGTTTGTGGACATTATTCAATCGTGTTACGGTTTGAGCCTGTTCCTCGAATTTTTAAGTTTAGTAGTCTTGATAGACCTCACAATGGTACAAGTGAGTGTTCTACGTAATACTTGAATTAATTAATACATACTGTCAAACAAAATTAATAAATGGGATTAAGTTAAGATGAGATTGCATTGCGGTAAGAATTAAATTAATAATCAGCATAGTCTCGTTACTATTTAGATAATTAAGTTCTCCAGCATGTCGGACCGATCAATTAGATCTACAGCTTATATCAGTGGACAATTGACTTATATGTTTATATACAGTTATTTGGGTCAGCAATTAATTGATAAGAGCTCACAGCTGTCTATGAAGATGTGAGTGTCAGCACGTATATCATATGCAAATCGCGTACGCATGTATATTAATAATTTTTTTGAGAGGGAAATAGAAATAGAAGAAATTTTTCGCACTATTTCGTTGAAAATTGTAGTGGATTTTGATATACGTCAATTTTTAGATATAATGCAAGATGGTACAGTATATCTATATGGAAACAAAAAATGATGCTGTATGTTATGTTGAAATGTATGAATACGATTACCATTAATGCGTACAACATATTTATTCTGAGTTTAGAAAGTTTTTCGGCGGTAAGCAAAAATGAATACGATAATGATAATAAATTATGAAATTTTCTCTTCCTTTCTAATGAGAAAAATTCTTGTTTCAAGATCGTGCAGTCGGCCGTATCGGTTTGTATGCTGCTAAGACGCGTATAAAGTACTGTTTATGGGGACGGATAGGCAAGAATATGCTAAGTTTGTTGAAAGAAAGTAATATGTAATTGGAACACATTTATTTATTTATAACAAAAAAAAAACGAGATTTAGATTTTTTAGACTTAATCAAGAAATGAAAAAAATAATTAAAATATTCATTTCTCTTAGTAATTATTTAAAAAAAAACGTGGATATTATCTCGTCTTACCCAACTATACTGGGCAAAAAGAATATTAATGAAAAATCATAAATTAACTGTTTATTCTTGCAAACAATGCAAAAGTAATCACGGTTTTCATTTTCTTTGGCGGTCTGGTTATTTTTGGCACGAATTTTACTTTTTTACATTAGCTGGATCAAGTAGATGAAATGATATTTTTTTTTTTGGTAGAAGCTGTCAAGTTTTGTTCGAACAAATATTATCTATTTTATTTCGATTTGTTTGCCTTACAACTAACCTAAGTGTGAAACATCAAGGAACAGATTCACAATAAATATTGATAATTGAAAATAATTTCGATTGCTTATCGACCCGTCTGGCAAATCATCTGCGCGCCTTTGACAGATTTGTTGCTTCATTGGAATGCAGAACAATCGCCAACTTTTAAAATCGATATCGACTTTAATTCTTTTTGCCCTAAATTAGATGAAGAATTTATTGCAAAAAATATTATCTCGTCCAGGATTCGAAGCTGGAACTTCCCTATTCCGTGCGGGTATCATACCAATTCAACCACCGAGACATATGATAATATTTATCGCCATAACCTGTATCCTGTGACGTCTTTATTTTGGCAACGTATAGTATGTGCTTGAGAAACGTTCTAGTAACACCATTATTTTGGTCTAAGGTGGGAATTTAAACAAATTCAAACTCTACTTCACCAGTGAATACTTAATAATTTCGATTGCTTATTGACCTGTCTGGCAAATCATCTGGAATTGGTATGACGCCCACACGGAATGGGGGAGTTCCAGGTTCGAATCCTGGCTGAGGTAATATTATTCGCAATAAATTCTTCATCTAATTTAGGGCCAAAGAATTAAAATCGATATCAATTTTAAAGTTGGCGGTTTTGCATTCCAAAAGCGACAAATTTGTCGATAGCACACAGATGATCTGCCAGACGGGTGGATAAGTAATCGAATGTTACGTCTGGGAGAAATTAAAAGTAAAAGACTTACCATACGAGGACTTACCAAAGTGGAATGGATAACGTAACAATGCCTCACTTACTTTTTAGTCACCGGGTTTACCGGGGATGAGGGAGTTAAATGATCTCTCGTCAAATCGAAGTGGATTTTAATGCCTTCATCTTAATACAGTGAATTGTGAGACTGATGGTAGACTTCTGATTGACAACAGTAGCGTCTTTTGGTGAGACTGACGGTAGACTTCTGATTGTTAATAGTAGCGTTTTTACAACAGTAGCGTCTTTCGATATACTTCTGATTGACAACAGTGAACACAGTGAAAATTAAAACGCGCTGTCTGCACGGAGTCAACTAAACGAATGACTGGAGCGTTCACGGCAGATCCTTTTGTCCGTCTTTCTTTTTACAGTCTTCTTTGTGTCCAATAGCTTCCTGATATTTTTGCCGATAACGATGGTGTGTAATTTTGATGTCGTTCCGCTAATCGATGGCACTTCTTCGATGAGTAATAATTATAATACGTGTCAAATTTCTTAGCATTAAAAGATTATATAAGCAAATAATATGAAAATAATAATAATGAAAAGATGCTTATATAATAAAAATTATATAATAAAAATTATCTAAACAAAATTAATGAAAACATTAATGTAACTTAAAATAAATTCATATTATCCGTAATTGAACTCTCGCAGCAACATAGCGCTGTACAGCGATTATATAAAAATTTTAAACTTTTGGATTCATACTCGTTCCCTTGGTTTAGTAATATATATATAATAACTGCTTTTATTCCCTTGCGGGGTACAGTGCGGACCTCCGCTCCGCTTACATTATTCCAACTTAACCCTTAATCTAACTTATACACTATTCATTTGCGAGAGAGAGAGAGACACACTTCGTCACACATTCATCCACCCTTCTTCCATTCATCCCTCTGGACCTCCGTTTCCTTTCCTTCCATTCTTTTCTCCTTCATACATTCTTTCCTCTCTCCCCTCTCTCTCTCCTCCCTTAATTCCTTCAATCTCTTCATCCACCTCTTACCTTCTCCTCCTTCCCCTAGCACCTCATACACCATCTCTTGCCCTTCTCCCTTCCCCAATTCGTGCTTTCTTCCCAGACATGCTTCCATGTCTCCTCCCCCCTCACAGACCTTGCACCTTCTTCTCTCTTCCCTCTCCCAATATTTACATCCCCTCATACCGTCCCCTAACCTGAACCTTGCCACCCTTTGCCATCTCTCCTCACTCCAACCCTTCCTCAGATATTCTGGAACCCCCTTCCCCTTTACCTTTCCATACCATCCATTAAACTTTGATTATTTACCCTATTTTGTCCCATTTTTCCTTTTCCTGCCATCCTCTCTCCTTCCCCACTAATACCTCCCTTAATCTCTCCACCTCCTCTATCTTCCATCCCTTCTCTTCATAAAATCCTCTCCTCTCCTCCTCCCAATCTCCTATCACTTTTCCCTCCTCTGCCCTCCCCTTTAATTCCTCCCAGCACCATCTAGTCAGCTCCCCTCCCTCTTCCTTCTTCCAACTTCCTTTCATAACCCCACGCTCTCAAACCTGTTCTCTCTCTTAACTTATCCCTCTGCAGCTCTTCCCTTACCATATACCCCGGGGTGTACCTCCTTACTCCCATTACCCATTTCAAAAACCTGCATCAAATCCTGCACCCTTTCCATCTCTTCCTTTTCTTTCCACCCCCATATCCTACTACCGCCCATACTAATCTGTCAAATAGCCACATCCTTCTCACCCAATCCTTCCCAAATCTCCTTTTTCCTTTATCCCTCATACCTCCCTCATCACCACTGCTCCTTTTCTTACCCTTTCCTTCACCTCTTCCTGCCTCCCATTCGATGTCAGTATATATCTCAAGTACCTAAACTTTTTCACCTCCTCTATTTCCCTCCCTCTCCATTTCCAAACCACCTTCTTCGACCTTCCTCCTCCGCTCCTACACAGGGTTGGCAAAATTCCACATTTTTTTGATAAAGTCCATGTCAGTGATAAAAACCGATATTTTCCGGTAAAAACCGGCAAAAACTGGTCTTTTCTAAAACGAATTTTTTCAAAATAAAACATCTTTTTATCAATATTGTAATTCACAGACAGCCCTACGAATAAAATTTTTTAAATGTTTATTTGTAAAGACTGTAAAGGATATGCTGCAAGCGTAAAAAAATTTCGCCATTGCCTTGTCACAGCTTTTCCTATGTGCAGTTGTAATTTTAATTACATAATTTGATATGAATGGTTGTTTCAAAAAATAGGAGCATAAATATGATTTGGTGTAGTATTGTTGTCTTTTACCCGATTCTTCTAAATCATTATTTAATTTATTTTTATTTATTAAATCATCGTCTCTCTGTTTATTTTAATTTTATTAAACTTTTTAAAATGCTATTTCAGCCGTGGAGCTTTTGCACTTACTAATGTTCCACAAACGACATATTTTTTTGCGTATGGACGTTATTAATAAACAGAATTGTTTTTAAATATATAAAATATATCTAATATATATATATACATAATGTAACATATACCAGGAGTGTAAGTTGAAGTTTGCCGGTTTTTTCGTTAAAAAAAACACATAATTTTCAAGGGAATCTCAAAATATTTTTATTCAAAGTATTGACCATTTGATTCTACACATTTTGTCCATCTTTCAGGCAAATTATGGATACCATTCCAAAAAAACTTTTTCTCTTTCGAGGAAAACCATTCGACGAGCCATTTTTCAACTTCTTCAAAATTGACGAAGTGCTGCTCTGCAAGTGAGTGCCCCATCGATGCGAAAAGGTGGAAGTCGGACGGGGCGAGGTCTGGAGAGTACGGCGGGTGCGATAATATTTCCCAATTAAGTGCTTTTAATGTGTCCTTCACGGATTTAGCGGTATGAGACGGTGCGTTGTCATGTTGCAAAATAACTTTGCCATGTCTTCGGGCCCATTCCGGTCGTTTAACGATCAACGCATGATTCAAATTGATCATTTGTTGTCGGTAGCGATCCGTATTTACCGTTTCACCAGGTTTTAATAGTTCGTGGTACACCACACCATCCTGGTCCCACCAAACATAGAGCATTGTCTTACGGCCAAAGCGATTGGGCTTTGCAGTGGATGGGGCGGCTTCACCAGGTGAAAGCCATGATCTTTTTCGCTTTGGGTTCTCAAAAAAAATCCACTTCTCGTCACCCGTGACAATCCGATGCAAAAAAGACTTCCTTTCGAACCGTTGAAGCAGCATTTCACAAATGGTTTTTCGATGTTCCATTTGCCTGTCGTTCAATGCGTGTGGCACCCATTTTCCATACTTCTGGATTTTTCCCATGGCTTTTAAACGTTGGCAAATTGCTACTCGGGACACATTAAGTTTTTCTGCCAATATTTGTTGTGATTGGGTTGGGTCTTCATCCAACAACACCTGCAAATCCTCGTCTTCAAACCTTTTCGCTGCACCAGGATGTTCATTGTCTTTCAAATCGAAATCTCCACTTTTAAATTGACGAAACCATGTCTCACATGTTCTAATCACTGGAGCATGTTCACCATAAGTTTCTACTAGCAAACGATGTGCTTCAGCTGCTTTTTTCTTTTGATGAAATAAGAAAAGCAACGAATGCCGCAAATGCTCTTTATTTGGAACGAAACTCGACATATTCATTGATATTAAACGACTATGATGCTATTATTTTGACAGAATGAGACTTAGGTGTTTTTGGAGGTTAATGTCAATAGAAAACAATCGTGTATATAACAAATCATAGAAATGCCTACATCCTGCTAGCGACACCTACTATAAAAACCGGCAAACTTCAACTTACACTCCTGGTATATAATATATAAAATATATAAAATATATATACGCACAGAATTGAGCCACGGGCCTCTTATAGTCCTAGTTACGGTTCTGTGCACAAGAATCGGAATAGAATCGGTAGAGAAACAAATGAAAAGCGCGCGAATTTTGTTCATTTGTTCATACTCTACATGTATCTTTCCGCGCAGCTGAGACAACAGTTCACGCCGTGAAGTAGCTAAGGCAAGAGGTGTTAAAGTAAATCATACATTTATTGTTTACTAGTGAAGTAGTTAACATGAGTAATACGCATGAGAAAAACGCATCAGGAGAAAGACATAAAGACGCTGTGGGCTTGCTTTGAATCCTGTTTTATTGATAACGTCAATAAGCAGAAATGTATCGCTTGTGGAACATTAGTAAGCGCAAAAGCTCCACGACTAAAACAACATATCCAAAAGTGTAATAAGATTAAAATAGACAAAGTTAATTTAGTAAGTGAAGATAATTCGGATGATAATTTATAAGAATCGAATAAAAGAAAACGAGTCGATACCGAGTCGTCTTCATGCTCTTACGTTTTGAAGCAGCCATCGATATCAAATTATGTGATTAAAACTACAACTGCGCATAAGGAAGAGCTGAACAAAGCAATGGCGAAATTTTCTTATGCTTGTAATATACCCTTTAGAGTTTCTGAAAATAAACATTTTAAAAATTTTATCCAAATCTTACGACCAGACTATGAACCTCCAAACAGAAAACAGTTATCTGGAAATTTATTAGATAAAATTCATAATGAAATAATGGATCAAACGCAATCTGAGTTGAAAGGGAAAACAGTGACGTTAATGCAAGATGGTTGGAGCGATGTACATAACACTCCAATTATTGCTAATGTTTTATCTACTGGTGAATCGTCTTACTTCTTATCGGCAATTGATTCTGGATGTAATGTAAAATCTGCAGATTACTGTTTAAAAGTGGTAAAGAAAGCCATTAAAGAAACCGCTACAAAATTTAATTGTAAAGTACGAAGTTTCGTTTCTGATAACGAAAAGAAAATAGTCCTGATGAGAAAAAAATTACCAGAATTATATAATGATGAGAAATTTATATCATATGGTTGTGCCTTACATTATTTAAATTTAGTTGGTGAAAAAATTTTCAAAAAAAAACATCAGAGACTTAATAACAAATATTATAGAAATCCAAAAATACTTTAGAAATCACCATTGTGCAGGAGCATGACTAAAAAATTGTGAAGGGTCATGCAAACCTCAGTTACCTGGTGAAACAAGATGGAACAGTCAACTAAAGTGTTTGGAAACTTTTCCGTAATCGAAAATTTTATCTCCAAATAGTTGATGAGCATGAAAAAGAGAGCCAAGACTGCTCGCTTAATTAATAATGTTGCAATTTATAAAGAAGCAAAATCTTTATATAGTCAATTATTACATATAGCAAACGCTCTTGACAAGGTAAAATTAAGAAAAAAATATTTATTTTAAAAAATTCGATTTTTTCTAATTTTATTTTTTTTGCTTTACACACAAACACGATGTTTAGAAGAAATTTATATATATTTATTAATTGCCTTTTAAAATGTATTATATATTATTTTTTTAAGATGAAACTTTGAGATAAAAATAATATAACATGATATTTGCTTATTAAAAATATAACTTGAATAATAAATGAAATCTGAATGATAATTTATTCAATTTTAGTGCCAAGCTGAAAATTGTAATATAGCGGATAGCACCAACCTATGGTTGAAATTGCTAAACGAGGAAGAAGTAGAGCCTTATAAAAATATCTTGGAAAAAAGATTTTCTGAAGCTATTACACTTGCGCATTTGTTAGCTTATATGCTGCATCCACAATACGACAATGCAAGATTATCCAAGAAACAAGAAGAAATCGCACGGAATTATGCAGCAAAATTATCACCTGACTTTTTACCGTTAATTATATCTTTTCAAGCAGAGGCTGAACCTTTTCCAAAATCATTTTTTCTCGAGAAAGCTAGAAATATAAATGTCAGAACATGGTGGAAAGCACTACATAAAAATAATGATTTTCCTACAGATTTCATTAATTTTGTCATGCACTTACTATAATATAATAATAATAACTTACATAACTGTCCGGCGAGTTCAGCGTCTATCGAGAGAGTATTTTCCAATTTAAGTTTTATCCAAAATAAAATTCGTAATAAATTAGGAACCGATACAGCAAGTAAATTAGTTTTTTGTTATAAAATGTTAAATAGTAAATGCGAATCGGATATAAATTGGTGAAAATTTTTAATTCTTTTATATTATGTTTCTTTCTTAATCCAAACTAAAAATTACTATAAAATTTAATAACATTTATATTTTCAATGTGATTTTTTAAAATGTATTTTATATTATTTGAATTAAAAAATTTTATTATTAGATTTTGTATTTGTTTAAACCGTAATTAATAGTACGATTTATTATTTAAAACAAAAGTATCTTCCGTAAAATTATAAATATATTTTAATGTTACATATATTAATTGTTTTTAGTTTTTGCCAGTTTATTCCATGGATAAAGTCCAGGACGGTAAAAACCGGAATTTACCATGGTTTTTTCTACCCACTGGACTTTTCCTGCCAACTCTGCTCCTTATCACTTTCGTTTTCTCTACATTTACCTCCAAGCCCTTCCCTTCTATATACTCCTCCAACACTCTAATCATTCCTCTCATCCCTCCCTCGCTTTCCGCTATCACAGCCACATCGTCTGCGTATGCTAGCGAGAAAATTTTTCTCCCTCCCACCTTTAGCCCTATCCCCCTTTTTCCAATTCTCCATCCATATCCGCCAGCAACAGAGTAAACAAGCATGGACTAGTCCTGTCTCACCCTTCTACCTGTTCAAAATTTTTCCCCTTCTTCTTCTCCCACCCTCACTCTACTCACCGTCTCCATTAGCACCTCCTCGCATCTCACTACTAAACCCTTCTTCATCCCTTTCTTCCTCATACCCTCCACTAGAATTTCCCTATCTACCGAGTCAAAAGCCGCCTTCATATCCACAAACATTATCACCATTTTCCCTTTTCTCCTTGCTATCTCCCTGTTTATTAGGTAATTTAAAACATAAATTTGGTCTATCGTCCCTATCCCCTTCTTAAACCTCGTTTGACTCGGTGGTAAGATCCCCTTCGTTTCCACATCTTCCCTTAGCCTCTCTGCCAACACTGCATACACCTTATACACAGTTTGCATCTAGGTTACCCCCCTATAACCCCCCAGTTTCTCCCTCTCCCCCTTTTTCACTATCGGCACAACTATTTCCTCCCTCCACTCTTCTGGCCAACCCTCCCCCTCTATACTCCGTTGCATATCTCCCACAACTACTCCCTCACCTCTCCCCCTCCGTACTTCCACACCTTATTTACGATACCATCCCTTCCTGCTGCCTTTCCCTCCTTCAACTTTCCAACTACCCTTTCTATCTCCTCTCTGCTTATCTCTCGCTCCTCCTCCGACTCTCCTTTCCTCCCCCTCCCCCTCTTGTTACCCTCCAATCTACTCCCCCTAACACCTCCTTAAAATATCCTGCCCATTCTTCCATCTTAATCCCTTCATTTACTCCCTTTCTTCTTTTCCTTTCTCTATTTATTACCTTCCATATCTATCGCTCCGTCCTCACCCCTTCTATCTCCCTCTCCCATCTCTCTCTCTCCTCTTTTTTTCCTCACACAATTTCTTATACTCCTTTCCTATACTCCATTTCCTATACTCCTTTTTCATTATCTTATAACTTCCCCTCTCTCCTCCTTCCTTCCTCCATCTCCTTAATTCCTCTTTCAATTTCGTTTTCATTCTCCTGCACTCCCAATTCCACCAGCCCTTCTCCCCCCTCCCTCTCTCTCCTTCCTCCACCCTTTTCAGGGTCTCTTCCATTTTCTTCCTTAGCCCTTTCAATCTCTTCCACCCCCTCCCACCTCTCATCCTTTTTTCCGAAGTATTCCTCAAACTTCCGTCTTCCTCTCTCCGTCCAAACACCTCTTCTTCCCCTTTTCCTTCTACTCCTCTTCTTCTTTTCCCTCTTGCCTCTCCCTTTTACCCACACCGTTATCGGTTGATGGTCCGAGTTCACCCTGTCCTCTACTTCCATCTTTTTAATCCCCTCCCTCGTCTCATCATTCCCCAACACGTAGTCTATCACCGTGCCTCCCCTTTCCTCTGTATACGTCTATTCACCCTCTTCATCTCCTATTACACTCCCATTTATTAGCGATCATCCTAGCTCCCCTAAGAATCCACATAACTTCCTTCCCTCTTCATTGACCTTTTCGTCCCTCGACCTTCTTCCTTCTTCGCCTGTATTCTCTTCCCCTTCCTCCCCCGTCCTCCTCCCTTTTCTTCCTGTCCTCGCATTAAAATCCCCCCTATTAATACCCTCACCCCTTCCTCTCCATCCTCCATCCAATCCCTCATCTTTTCCATCTTTCCTTCCAAGTCCCTATTCACATAAACCCCGACTAGCCTCCACCACTTCCCTCCTAGGCACATTTTTCCTGTCATCAACCCCCTCTCCCTTCCTTGCTTCTCCTCTCCTTTTTCCTCTATCTCTTCTCTCCTTCCCATAACCATTCCCCCCATCGCCCTCCCCTTTTTTATTCCTTTTCTCCGCCTCCTGCATTTCCCACACATATCCTTTTGATAACCACTTCCTCACTCTTTCCCATCCTCTCTTCTGTAATCATGTTTCACTCAAGAATATTACGTCCCAGTCCTTTAATTTCTCCCAAAAATCCCTATCCTTGTTCTCCAACCCGGCCACATTCCAAAAGCCCACTTTATCATCCCTTTTTCCCTCTCCCTTTCTCTTTTTTCTCCTCCCATTCCATCTGCCCCCTTCTCCCTCTCCCCTTCCTCCTTCCCTCCTGTCCCCCTCTAGCAAAAAACCCCCCCTTCCTCTCCCTCCAACTTTCTCTCCTGCCTTCTTGTCTCCTACACCCTCCTGTCCTTTTCTCTCCCTTAACACATCCTCCAACTCGTCCCATATCCACATCCTCCCTTCCACAGCTTCATGTATCCTACTCTTACCTTCTTCCCCTCCCTCCTTTTCCTTTCCGCCTCCCTCTTTATTAGCCAATCCACCCTTCTCTCTCTTGCCGTTAGATCACCCGTTATCCACTCACTCCTATCCATTTAACTTTGTTTTTCTTCTCATTACATCTACTTTCTCCTGCACACTCGCTAATCTTGCCCACACCATCTCCCTTCTTCCCTTTTCCCGTCTCCTTATCCTCCTTACCCCCTCTATTTTCCCTACTGCTCTTGTCGCCTTCACAATCTCTTCCACTGTCTCTCTCAACCCTTCCTGCCCTTCCTTCTTCACCTCTATCCCTCTTATTATTATATTCCTTTTCCTCTCCTCTCTCTTTTTCTTCTCCTCTTCCAGCTCCAGCCTCTTCATTCTTCCCTCCAAATCTCCCACTCCTTCTCCACTTCTCCTCACTCACCCTTCTCCCTCCTTCTCCTCCTCTCTCCTATCTTCTCCACCCCTCCCTTTCTCTCTTCTCTCACACTCCTCCAATCTTTTCTCCAACCTCTCTATCCTCTTCTCCATCCCTTCCTTCTCCCTCTCCCACCCCTTCCTTCTCTCCTCCATCCAAACCTTCATCTCTTCCCTACCCTCCCTCAATTCTCTTACCTCATTCATTAATTCCTTAAAACCCATCCTCATCTTCCTCACCACATCCTTCCAACCCTCTTGCGCTCCTTTCACTGGTGACCTTTCTACCTTGGAGCTTTTCCTGAAAGCCTCTATCCCCTCCACCTGCTTCTCTTCCTCCTGCCTCTCTTTTCTCCCCCCTCTTGAACATCTCCACCAGCGGCACACTATTTACCCTCTCCCTTGTCATCTTCTCCGTATTTTTCGGCCTCCCTACTCTTTTCCTATCTTCAAATCTCCCCCTCTCCGTTTTCTTCTTCTCCTCACTCCCCTTCCCCCCTCTGCTCCCTCCTCTCAACCTCCTTCCCCTCCGCCGCTCTCTCTTTTCCCCCTAACTTTAACATCTTTCCCAATTCACCCACTTTACCTCCAATCTCTCTCCTTTCCACTTTTGCCGCCTAGTATCGCCACCTCAACCCTCTATCTCCTACCTTCCTGTCAACCCTCCACGCCACTCCCCTCATTCTTCTCCATCCTTCTCACCCTCGATCTGCTCTCTCAAAATTCACTCTACTCTCACTCAACTGTCACTCTCGCTACCGGAAACGGAGGTCCGTTCCCTTGGTTTAGTAGTATGATAAAACAGTTTGGACAGAATGCGACGACGTTACAATAGGTTTGTTCTTTTCAGCTGCACTAGTTCTGCACTAGTTCTGAACTAGAACTGACGAGTACAGTAAAAATTTCATAGGTGCAGAAATGTAGATAGAAACGAAAAGAACGCTACAGTGCAGAAATCAACATGACGCGACACATGATTCCGGATTTTTTTTCATCAATATTATTTCTTTCATTGTTTGTATTTCTTTGTACATTTTGTTATATATCTTGGTGTAATTTAATAAATACTAATTGATCATCGACAGTAC
>CABEGB010000043.1:0-64760 GCA_901521435.1 Crematogaster levior
TCTTAACGTCTTACTCGCGACAGGAAATACGACAGTTTGTAATGAAAATAAACATTATTCTGGATAGGGAGGTAGATTATTTCTATGATGATAAGAATCCATTCGCTAGTTTAAGACCATTCAGATCTTTAGGGCCGGAACAAGTGGTTTTTCAGAATGATTTTATGGTTATCTCTAGAAGTCTTTGTTCGTAACCGTTACGTTCATAATTTCACCGATACAAACTAAAGTCTGTTTGATGCTGAAGAAATGTCGCAGCGTGACACGAAATAAAAAGAACACGAGTTAAATGAAACTCAATAATAACTTTAATAAATATAATTGGAGAGGTACACAAAACTATGTAAGTACCGAACTACATTTGTGAATTGCGACGCATCTTCGGCACGAAACAAAGGCCTCCGGAGTGTCTGCCTTTGTTTAAAATCTAAATATCTCAGGGACCATTGTTTTGTTCATAAAATCGACTGTATCGAGCATGATAGATTTTAAATATAACGGATACCTAGATTTAGTAACGCACATATGACAACGGCTGTAGCCTTCAATTTTCTTAATTGTGACAAAGACAAGACTTTCGTCGATTGTTTGTAATAAAACTTATATATTTTTGTAATAAAATCTACTTCGAGCTTTTATGAAATGATAATTATTTTTTCTCCAACGATTTCAGCAAACCAAGTAACATTAATATCTCCTTAAATTTTGGTTGTACCTTTTCAGAACATCTTGTATACATATATATATATATATATAAATATAAATATATATATATATACATGTAAATATGTATGTATATAATATGTATATAACTGTTGCAAACTACAGGCAATACAAGTCAAGTGTTTTTTTATTGAAAATTTTATTTAGAATAAGCGTTTATAAAAATCGAACAAGTATATTATTAAAATCTTTATTTAAAATATTACTATTATTTATTGAAAGAATTGTATTAAGTTTTTAATGATTAAAACCATTTTTCTCTTGCTACGGATTCTAATCGTTCGATTGCTTCAAAATGGACGTAACCGGCAAACAATAGTGACAAGTGTCAATCTGGTAGCTACAGAAGAAGAACATTAATACAAGTGTTTTTTTTAGGGAGTCCATTTGGGCGAAGGAAAGGTGAATTTGAATTTCTTTTTTGGATCATGTAACGCTTGAATATCTAGAGTCACTGAAATCGTTCTTCCTATCCCGATGCAAAAGTGTCTGGCACGCTAAATCTAGGTTATGTTTTAGTAAATATGATTTATTATTTAATTTATTTTTAGAAACGTTTGAGAGAATAAAAAGATATATCTTACAATTGATTCTTTTCAGATATGTGATAAGACACATGTTAATTTTACAACTTTTCTGGTTGAGAATTACGTAGCTGAGAAGATGAGCAACGAAACTCAGATTACAAATATCTTAAACGATATTTTGGTAAGCGTTAAAGTGTATTGTCGATAGATGCTTGAATATTTTGTGTAGTTATAATTTTGAGGACTGTCCTTCATATTTATATTTGTATTTTACATGCTTTAGAAAGTAGAGGCGATAGAAGAAGCTTTCAGTTGTGTTCTCGTTCATCATCCTAAGAAAGAAGATGAGAAGGTAGCAACATGGCATCAAGAACTAAAGGCAGCTCTGACCGGATTGACGAAGGAACAGCAAGAAGCAGCAGTTCGACAGTTCTTGTCGATGGCAGCTGCAATGACGAACCATAGACGATTGCAATTATTATTGTCGTTATTGGAGAATCTAGTGTATTCAAATTATTTGCCTGCTAGGTACTTTTAGATGACTGAATTTGCTCATTATTCATATTTCTTTGATTTTTTTCTGATCATTTTTTAATTTTTTTATCATATAAAATTACTTTCTATAAATTCTTTTTTTGCAGGCTAGTGTGTGAATGTATCCTAAGTTGTGACAAATTACAATATCAGTTGGAGGATTTTTGGGTCGAATGTTTTGTTCTTATTAGACATATTATTGGTGGAGTTGATTATAAGGGAGTCAGAGAAATTATGAAAGTAAGTTCTCATAGTAATCTCAAATATATCTCATATTTTCAATATGCAAGGCATTATAATATCTCTCGTAATCATATGCGAGGATACATATTTTTCTGTGTTTTACTTTTAGGGATGCAAAGAAAAAGCCCAAACCATACCAGCTCGATTAGACGCATCGGTACAACCACAACTAAAGGCTTTAGAAAACGTTATTGAATACATCTTCGATAGAAATGCATGTTTATTGCCGAGTTATTTTATTGTTAACGAGATACAAAAAGCTTATCCCGACGGCAAAAATTGGCCTCATTGGGTAAGTAACATTAAAATATTGAGAGTAATGAAAAAAATTATTACGATTAAGTGTAAAACGCTGCATTTAATGTGAAAAATTACTTCTCGTTTGTTACCTAATTTTATATTTTTTGACATGTCCGTTTCAGAAACTGGCAAAGTTACTTTCAAATTTTGTTGAAAGTTTTCGAAATACCGCGCAAAGTGGTATCTATAGTAGGACACTCGAAGATGTTACCAGTGGTTGAACATACAGGATATGCAGATTACTTGATTAATCCTTGGTTATTAGATCCTACTACATTAAAGTTTTCTTTAAAAGGAAATTTACCTTACGATCCAGATTTACTTAAGCCTCAAACGGAATTACTTAGATATGTTTTAGAACAGCCATACAGCAGAGATATGGTCTGCTCGATGCTTGGTTTGCAGAAACAGGTAACACGAAATTAAGCACGTGAAACATGAAAATTAATGAAATACAAGAATTAGGAAATAAAAACGAAATTACTAACTCGAAATAATAAGATAAGATAAATATTTATGCCAGCTTTTCTTCATTAGTGCCACATGCTAACTGTATTTCTCGAAAGTACTATATATATATATTAAAAGTACTGCCGAAAGTATTTATTATATCTTTTTTAAATTGATATATTTTTATTTGTATAACAGCATAAACAACGATGCATTGTCTTGGAAGAACAACTCGTAGAACTCGTCATACTCGCGATGGAACGGTCTGAAAACGAATCTCTACCAGCAGAAGGAATGGATGGAACGGTGGCCAATCACTGGGTGTGGTTGCACCTGTCATCGCAACTTATTTATTTTATTCTCTTTCAATTTGCCTGTTTCCCAAGTATCGTTATGGCGATACACGATAAATTAGCGGGCAGAGAATTGAGGAAGGGTAGAGATCATCTGATGTGGGTTCTTTTACAGTTTATCTCCGGCAGCATTCAGCGGAATCCGTTGTCGAATTTCTTACCCGTACTGAAACTGTACGATCTTCTTTATCCGGAAAAAGAACCTCTGGCTGTTCCGGATTTTAACCAAGCTCTATGCACTCATCAGATGGCGATAACATGTATATGGATACATCTACTGAAGAAGGCTCAAACTGAACCCTGCACTAATATTCACAGGCCTATACCGCACACGCTGAAGGTCCATCATGAGTTCCTGCAACATTTAGTCATGCCAAACGCGTCTCTCTGTATGGGTTCGGATTATCGCATTGCGCTTTTGTGCAATGCGTATTCGACGAATCAGGAGTATTTTAGCAGACCGATGGCAGCGTTGGTAGATACCATTTTGGGTACGCAGAAAAATCAGCAACAACAATCCTTGCAAAACCTGCAGAATAATGCAGCACTGGCGAACGGTCCGACGACGCCTCTTTCAATGTCTATTTTGGATTCTCTGACCGTACACTCCAAGATGAGCCTGATTCACAGTATCGTTACACATGTGATCAAATTGGCGCAGTCCAAGAGCAACATGGCACTAGCACCAGCATTGGTCGAAACTTACAGCAGATTACTGGTATACACGGAGATCGAGAGTCTCGGTATCAAAGGTTTTATCAGTCAATTGTTGCCAACAGTATTTAAATCACACGCCTGGGGAACACTGTACACACTATTGGAAATGTTCAGCTACAGGATGCACCATATTCAACCACATTACAGAGTACAGCTACTGTCGCATCTACATAGCCTCGCAGCTGTACCGCAAACCAACCAGACACAGCTTCATTTGTGTGTTGAAAGCACGGCTTTGCGACTTATTACCGGCTTAGGTTCTGCGGAAGTACAACCACAACTGTCTAGATTTCTATCAGAGCCAAAAACTCTCGTGTCTGCGGAATCGGAAGAACTTAATCGAGCATTGGTATTAACATTAGCACGATCCATGCATGTAACCGGCACCGGCGCCGATAGTCTCAGCGGCACGTGGTGCAAGGAACTGTTGAACACCATCATGCAAAATACGCCACATTCTTGGGCTAATCACACTCTCCAATGTTTTCCGCCGGTATTGAGCGAGTTTTTCCAGCAGAACAGTGTGGCGAAAGAGAACAAGCAACAGATCAGAAAAGCAGTCGAAGAAGAGTATAGAAATTGGGCGTCCATGAACAATGAAAATGACATTATTGCGCATTTCTCTGTTCCTGGCACGCCACCATTATTTTTGTGTCTTCTGTGGAAAATGATATTCGAGACTGATCGCATTAGTCCTATCGCGTACAAAATTCTCGAAAGAATCGGCGCTCGAGCGCTGTCGGCACATCTCAGAAAGTTTTGCGATTATCTAGTGTTTGAGTTTGCCAATAGCGTCGGCGGCCAGCATGTCAATAAGTGTGTAGACACTATTAACGATATGATCTGGAAATACAACATAGTAACCATTGACAGACTTGTACTTTGTCTAGCGTTAAGAACTCAGGAAGGTAATGAAGCCCAAGTGTGTTTTTTCATCATACAATTGTTGCTATTAAAAGCTGCAGAATTTAGAAATCGCGTACAAGAGTTCGTTAAGGAGAACTCGCCGGAGCATTGGAAACAATCAAATTGGCACGAGAAGCATCTTGCTTTTCACAGGAAATTTCCAGAAAAGTTCGCGCCGGAGGGTATTATGGAGCAAACTAGTGGTGGACCTAGTCAGTATCAAAACTTGCCCGTGTACTTCGGAAATGTATGTCTCCGCTTCTTACCGGTTTTCGACATAGTGGTGCATCGATATCTGGAGATACCACCCGTTATCAAGAGTTTGGAAATATTGCTGGAACATTTGGGCTGTTTATATAAATTTCACGGTATGTAGTTGATAAAATCGATTTTAATAAAAGAAAGATTTTTCTCTATCATGCAATATAATATTTGTACACATATACATATTTGTTGTTTCCGAAATAAATTATCATTTCATTATTTTTACAATAATAATTATAATAAATTATTACAATAATTTCATATTCTTTTATTCATATAATTTATAATAATTATTCAAGTTGGCTTTGGTATAATAATAATAATAATAATAATAATAATAATAATAATATATATATATATATATATATATATATATACATATTGTACATATATCTTTTTTTGTTTTATAAAATGCAATTGAAATAAATAGATTTCTGTCGACGAATTGATTAAATTTTGTTTAATTGAAGGCAATTACAATTTTTAGATCGACCTGTTACGTACCTTTATAATACATTGCATTATTATGAAAAAAAGTTGCGAGATCGGCCATTATTAAAACGCCGATTGGTATCCGCTGTTTTGGGGTCGTTACGGGAAATTAGAGCACCAGGATGGGCACTTTCTGAGGCTTACCAAATGTACATGACACGCTTCACTGCAGTCGAGGATGTAGTCACATGGGTACCAGAATTGGATTATTACATTCGACTTGTACAAAGGATCGTAGAAAGTAAGACAACCAAAGTTTTTGTATCGCATGACGATTTATTTTTGCTTCGTTATTAATGATTAATTATAGTAAAAATTAGAAAATGTGTGTAAATTGTTATTTTTACACAATTTTAAAATTTATATTGAACAGAAACAAATTAAAATTCAAAAGCTTGAAGAAAGTTAAACGAATATTAATTAATTCTGCTAATTAGCAATATATTTATTAAAAATGAAAATATATAATAGAAAGCAAATGCTAAATTTTGTCTTTATATTTATTTTTATATTCGCGAAATAAATTTTCGCTTGATAAATTTTTTATTGTTTTTAAACAAAAAGCAATCTATGAATTATATTAAAATGACATAAAATTTACTTTTTTATAATTTTAATAATTGAGCATTTATGTTAAAGCAATGTCCGGCACAGCACACTTTCCTGCCACCGATTGGAGATTCAACGAATTCCCAAATCCAGCGGCACACGCATTGTATGTGACTTGCGTCGAACTCATGGCTCTTCCGGTTGCTCCAGATGCAGTAGCTAATTTTTTATTAGACGTTGTTGCTAAAGGGTATCGTTTTTTTCTATCTTTAAATTAGCATGGACAGATTTACAATGATTCTACTGTTCCAAAACAATATACCGAACTGTTATGTAACTTTGTTTATTATCCTAGGTATACTGTTGTGCCGTCAGACGAGATACATTTGTGGATAAATTGCGTCGGTTTATTACTAGCAGCGTTACCAGAATGTTATTGGTCAGCATTACACAAACGTTTGTTGGAGACCATCAGCAGTCCCGGCCTGGTCAACTGGCAGTATAATAACTTGACGCCATTTCAAATGTTTAATTTCAATATTACACATAACAGTTTGTTAGAAAACAAGTATAGCTACATGCTTGCATTGGCGCATTCTGTATGGCATCATGCAGGGGTAGGGCAAATCACGACAATGCCTCAGTAAGTCTGGTATAAATGTATATTTATAAATAACAGTGTAGTATGTGTATATATATATATGGAAAGGTATTGTATATCACAAAAGAAAATTTAAACAAAATTAACATTTTTAGTTTTTAGAAACAAAAATTTGTTGTGGTTATATTTAATTTATTATATTTCGTTATGAATTAATGATAAATCACTCTTCAGGTTTATCAAGGAAAAGCTTCAGCCGGTTGTAAGCAGCGAGGAACAATTAATATATGCATGCCATCTAATCGGTCCCACCCTGGCGAGATTTAACGCGGAGCGGCCACATTGCGTGGTCGAGCTTGCAGTCTGTCTATACGAGATGCTGGAGCGAGTTGATCACACTCAAACAACCCTGAATTACATGGATCCAATTTGCGATTTATTGTATCCTTTTGTATACAACGCTATACGAATTTGAAATTAACTTTCGACAACTTTCTTTAATTATCATTAAAAATAAATTTAAGTAACAGATTCATAAAATTAATTTGAAAGGATCTTGCTCTCTGGTGCATTTATCTAGAGATTTTCACGATGTGCATTCGTTTTATATCTTCCTTAACACTCGTGACAGGTATCATATCAAGTATATGTTCGTCGGTGATATGACTAAAAATGAAGTGGAGTGTATTATACGAAGGCTGAGACCCGCGTTGCAAATGAGGCTACGTTTCATCACTCACATAAACATAGACGAGATCCATACATCCTAAGACTTTATACATCCCCAAGACAGCTGCTTCTGCCGATGCAGGGACGATGTGTAACTCACTCGTCCTAACTTGTTTCTCGAAATAAACAAATGCCGTTTTAAGGATAAGGATGTAGAATTTTTAATCAAGTGACTTAAAATTTAATCCTAATTGGCTTTCGTAAGTAATCCAGTACGAAAAATCGTATCGTGTGCCGCAGGTTTTAGAATTATAATTATTAATAAAAATATACATAGATGTAAGAAATGTCTTTTTCTTAACACTTTGCGAAATGATATCTCTTGTACTTTGATATTTTGAACGCGTAGAATGAGAGAAATAAAGTTGAATGTTCTCAACAATCGCACGTCATTCCCTTTCGATGAGCGTGCGTCACATGTGAAATAATCACAGTGAGTAGTCTAGTTAGTATATAGAAGTCTGTGAAAACTTAGAGTTGAATAAGAGTTTGGACATTGTTCAGCTTTTCGTCAACTACCCGAGCAACAATGATTCGAATAATCTGAATATTTCATAACTTCTATAGAATATATTAAGAATATCCTAATATACTAGGAACATCCTGTAATTTTGCAAGAATCCACGTGTGTTGTATGACTGGTTTACATTAAAGTCAACAAATAAAATAAAAAAAATTACATATTAATAGCTCTTTTCTAGTTTTCAAGAGAAAAATTCTCAAAAAATCCTTTTTTTCTAGTCGTCAAAGTGGTATGATGCCTTAATGGCTTAAAATAAATATAACCTGTATCTGTGATGGATATTGCGACTACTGGAGGTTAAATGAAACAAAAATGAATTTAATTCTCGTATGCTCGCCGCCGATTTCGATTTTATCCATTTCCGCTTTTTTTCTTTTCTCCTCGATGTCGTTACCTTTCCGCGGATGCTAAATCGAATGTTCCCTCCCTTTCGCTTTCGTCACCGGTAACGATCGGTCGCGCCGAAGACGGCCGAACGTGACTCTCGAATTTCCGGCGCTCTCGCGAGGAGAATTCATGATGGCGCGCGCGTGAGGATCGCGCTAACGATGCGTATCGAGCGTGTCAGCCCAAAGATTTGACGTGAGTGCGTTTGCCCAAGAGTTCGGCAGTCCCGGACGCGGTTTTCCGAGTACGTCGCAACGAGCGGGTCGGCAATTTCGCTGTCGCGCTCCACTGTAGCTCGTACCTCCGTTCCTCGTCGGGAAGACCATTGCAGCCATGCAGGCTCAGCAGCAACCGCAACAGCAACAGCAGCAAGGCCATCAACAGATAGCGGGCACCAGCGTGATATTGAAAATGAACGAGATCCAGCAGCTGTCGACCGTCGGTACGTTGGCGCCTCTTATTTCTTTTCTAAACTTTCCTTTCTGGAACGAGTGTAGCGTCTCTCATCCCTTTCTGTCCTTTTAACCTGCTCGTTTCCGACTTGTCCTTTACACTCGCTCGCTTTTTCATTCTTTGGAGATGGCATATAAGAGCACACGATGCCGCTCCCAGTAGCGGAGCAGCACTTTTTACGTCTCGCAACTTTAATATTTCTTTTTCTCACGAAGCTTGAACGTGTGTTTCATTTTCAGCGTGTCGCCGAGATTCGGCATGGTGTAACAAGTGCAGCTAATGTCCATTTCTCTCTCACTCTCTATATATCGTTTTTTTAATTCTTAGAGCAAAGTCAACGATTACTATTTTTTTCTACGCTTGCGACGACAGCCAATTAGGATTAAGCCTCAAGTCACCTGATTAAAATTCTGCGCCCTTATTGGCTCTCGTAAGAAATCTAGTAGGCAAAATAGTACAGTGTGCCGTTGGCTTTAGAAAGAGATAAAAAGTAAACAAGACCAAAAATTGAGATTAAAGTTAATCTTCATCGATAGAAGTGGACTCGAGAGAAATGAATATCGAGTATCTACATGAAGACGTTATTTTAATACTGGTACTACTTTTTGTAAAATTGGAGTTCACACCACATTTTCGGGACCACAAGACACAAGAGTATTCTTTTTGTCTCGAAGCTGATATCCCTCCAACTTTTTTCCATAACGACTTCGCGAAATACAACAGCACGGTTGCATTTGTGGACCTTTCAATTTTGCACAGCTGACAACTTTAAGTAAGCAAAGAAACAGAAAATCCACAAGCGAAATGATATTTAACGCATTTACGTCTGAGAGACAAGACACACACCGAAATATGAAGTAGCATTCTGAAATAGAATCTCGCATTTTGAGCGATATTCAGGCCTGATATTCAGGCGCTAAAGTGTTATTTGAGATCTTTTGTTATAAATCCCAATTCTGCTTAAATTTGTCTCTGTTACTAAGTCACATTTTTTTAGTTATATGATATATTATCGAATAATATCATCTTCCATTTTGATATTTCTAAGTTTTCACTTATAAATTTTAACTCTTTTTACGGGATAAAAAAATGTGGTGCTTTTAATCAGTTATACTTTATTTTGATCGAACATCGACGATTGACAAAAGTATTTTTCTCTTGGTTTTTTTTTTCATAAATTCACCGGCATCGGCGTTGTCGGTAAAGCTTTGCTACTCCTCCCTCAATAGCGGATACCTCCCCCTTCGTTCCTCCCCTTTCCGTTGAACGCGACAATGGAATATTCCACTGGGTACCTATTCCATCTGCTTTTTGCTTCTGAGAGGGGGAGATCTCGGTTCTCTCTCTCTTCCTCTCTCTTTCCTTTTTCGTTGCAATAGCAACTTCTCCTGGCTTGGTCTCCCAGGTACGTGTATAGCGATTGGCGGTAATGAATATTCATTTCCAAATGATTCAGGTTGAAACTTAAATTTTCATGCGGGTTTTATTAGAAAGAGCAGTCGTGATAATTTTATTATATTTTTATATCTAGACGTTAATAACGTGTCAACGAACGATTTTCCCGCATTGTGACAACACATTAGCAGCAGGAAAATATTTGTTACAACAAATATTCTCTGTGTCTACATTGTGTTTTGTCGACAGAGCCTGTCAATATAATCTAAAACAGAATGACAGAAACATTTAAGTGGAAACAGCAGATCTGGTTAATTTTTGTAGTCAAACTGTCACTATATTCTGTTAGCAGATTTGGTTACATTTTTGCTGGCATTCTATCGGCAAAATTTGTAGCAGACACTTTCGAAATCTGTTCTTGACAGATTTGACTTGCGATTACGCTTTTAAAATGATACATCTGTATCATTTTAAAATGATACATCTGTGTGGTTATCTCAGAAATTGACGATCAAAAGATGTATGAGGGTAAAAACTCGTTCTGTTTTGAAAGAAAATTTGATTTGTTTTTTATGATGAGTTAATAAGTTGATGGGCTTTGTTCTAGTCCAAAATCACTTTTGGAATTCGCAGGTTACCTCCATTTTTGAAAATGGAGTATATATTGATTCCTTTTTTTTATATTAAATTAATTCTTCCAGTCTTCTTAATTCTTCCGTTCTTTTTCTACAAGCAGAGTAACGATAAAATCGATTTGCATGTAACGAGCTTTTGTGGCTATTGTAAATTAAATTGTACCCAATCTTATAACTTTAATTTTATTCATGTAACTTCATAATAGCTTAGAATAATTAATATTTCTTTTTTGAAACGTGAGAAAACGCATAGCGTAGCTGTAAAGAAAAAGAAAAGAAGAATTTTTCTGAAACAACAATGAGGATATTCAATGTGCAGCAAGATGTCGATATGTACGCTCCTGAAGTTTCCTCTCGCCGCTTCTCCCCCCTCTTCTTTTCGTTCCAATCTGACGCGTAGTCCGCTATAGCACCGACCAATCGGCTCGTTCGTCGCTTGCACTCTTGTGAACAGGGAGGGAGGCTACAGGGTGAATTAGGCAGACGTATGTACGTTTAGCGAGGCTCGATGCAAAGCGTAAGCGAGTTGGAGTAATTACTTCGCAGTGCTGGAATATTTTCCGTGATCTGGGCCAGGGCCGGGCTGATGCGCGTTGAGTGAAGTTAGCTGCGAACCTCCGCACTGAAAAAGGAGGTTTACCGTATTTATTCGTGAATTGCCCGCCGTCGAAGATGAGCGTGTACGTTGCGGAGAAAAAGGGCAGCACGCTCAAGGGCTCCAACGGGCTGATCGCGACTATGGAGAATGAAGATGGTGACTGGCAGAACGGACAGAACCTTCTACTGGTCGCGCAGGATTCCCAGGGCAAAGAGCTGATCAGCCTGACCGACAATCAGACTATCAATGTGGCTGTGGATACCTATTGTTCGTACATTTCCTGGATATCGCTTCTTTTGCCGAGGGCGACGGTCTCTGGAGGGTCATTGATCGATCCTGGGTCGCGTTTTGTAGTCGATGAATGCAAATCGAATTTAAATTTGCGTGGATATAATGCAAATCCGCTTAACATTGATTCGATTAGACACGTTTGTTCTCTGACATATTTTTATGATGATATTTTCGGAAAGGAGAGGAAAGGTTTTCATTCTCTTTTAAATTAATCCTTCATTCCTGGGCTTGTCTTATGTCTGACCAGGTGTTCATGCAGTGAACATTCTTATATAAAACTGTATGTACACTTTTTCAGTGTTTAGAATTTTTACAGTGAAACTTGAGAAACAATGGAAACATTTTTATTTGGTATTGGATTCTGTTATGATATTAAATAGAAAGTGAATGAAGGATATTGCAAACTAGGGACATATCTTATTTCTTTGGAGCTAGGTATTAATCCAAATACTTCAATATCTTACGCATTGTCTCGATTTTTGTTTCAGGGTTACTAGAACTTGCTCATAGAGAATATCAAGCGGGAGACTACGAGAATGCTGAAAGACACTGCATGCAGTTATGGCGGCAGGAGACAAACAATACCGGCGTTCTTCTGTTACTTTCCTCTATACATTTCCAATGTAGGAGATTAGAGAAGTACGTAACTTCTTATCATATTTATATTATCTTTCACACACAAATACATAAATATATTACATATGAGATCATACATTTTTTTAAATTGTTGTGTTTTTCAGTGTATATATAAAGTAAGTCTTAATTTATATTATAGATCGGCACATTATAGCAGCTTAGCAATAAAGCAAAACCCATTGCTGGCGGAGGCATATAGCAATTTGGGAAATGTATATAAAGAACGCGGGCAGCTACCGGAAGCACTGGAGAATTATCGTCATGCTGTCAGATTGAAACCCGACTTCATCGATGGTTACATCAACTTGGCCGCAGCACTCGTGGCGGCTGGTGATATGGAACAAGCCGTTCAAGCCTATGTGACAGCACTACAATACAATCCTGTGAGAAAATCAACATTACGAACACACATATTACAGTTTAACTATCACTGAAATATAAAACAACATTTGAATGATTTTTTAAGATGCAGAAAATAAAATTTTTGCTTAAAGATGAAAGTCGAGCTTTACACTTTAGTAAAGCTATTACGCTAATAAGATTTATTTATCGTTCTTTGGCTATAGATTCAAAGATGAAAAATTTTATCAGCAAACTAGTGTTTTATTACATAATATTTGTTTGATTTTGAATGATATTTAAGTTATGAGGAAATAATTTATATATTTTATCTGTTCCAGGACCTTTATTGCGTGCGGAGTGATCTTGGTAATCTTTTGAAAGCATTAACAAGACTTGATGAAGCCAAGGTATGTTTTAGAATCATTTCCACTAGTTAATAAACTAATCCAACGTGTTATGCACATTTTCGCGAGCATCTTTATTTTGATCAAGTTACAGATGGCGGAACCGTCGAGTAAGGAATAGTATTTATCCTCCTTGAATTAACAGATTGTTGTTTTTAAAATCCTATTTACCCTATCCTGAAAATTATTACTTTTCCTGAACCCTAGAAATAATAGAAATAAATATCAATTCTATGAGCACATCTGAATCAAGTAGAACAGAGAAATTTATTTTATGTTACTTATTTTATTTTGTATCTTTTGTAATTAGCAAGATATGTTCCGCCATTCTTGGGTCTTTATTGACATTTCTTGACGGAGTAAAAATGCATCGCGCGTATGTGCACGAGCTACAGTGCTTAGTTCTCTGCGAAATGAGCGGATCGAACAAAATTCGTTCGTGCCGTTACCACGAGAAGCTTTCAGTCCTTGCTAAGCAACTTGCAAGCGCGGTGCACGATCTTCCATCGTTGAGACTGATTTATAAATTGAGCCGCAAGTTTCAAATCTTGTTTGATGATCCTTTCCCGTGAAATGTTCAGTGCGTAATCGCGAGCTCTATAATAGATTGAAGATTGTGCACATTTCTACCAAACCAAAAGAACCGCGTTTTATGTCGTGAGCAGAATTCGATTTTCCGGAGCGACATTAAGCGATGGTTTCAACATAAAACCCTAAACAATATAACGACTTTTGATAGACGCATTTCAACCTGGATGCTTTGTAAAAGCTTACGAATCTTTCTCTATTGAAAGTAATACATTGTCAAAATAGTTGGAGATTTAATCGCATATTTCAAAAGAGAAAAATATTTTAAGTTGTTTTAAATACTTTTTTTTTATTTATTACTGTAACATCTTAAGAGTCAAAATAATAAAGACTATTTTATAGTGTTTAGGGGATTATTGTCAATGAAGAGAGAATATTCTTTCTAGCGTTGCGCGTTTTGCAGCAACACCAAGTGCGTTTTGATTATTTTGAAGATTTGTAGTGTTGCCGCAAATTATAAATTGTTTGCCAGTTCCATCCAAGTGGATTTCAGTGCCACCGAATCAATACCCGATGGTTCTAGCAGCGCGCGAATGTAGTGTATGAGCTGATTTTATCTCTTGTTTGGGATGTGTGACTTATTGCAGCGCACATGCATTACCACGTATGCGCTTATACGACACTTTCATGTGATGACGGAAAGAAAGAGGGAGAGAATCTATGGTGTGTACGGTAATAATAGCGCGAGATCACTTGACCAATTTGCTTTTAAATTAAATGGAAAATTATTACATCATATTAAATCAACAATGTGACAATATTTGGTGAGAAAAAAAAAATCATCAAAATTCACGTGAAAACGAAAGTAATAAAGCCACTATTTCTAAATAATATTAATACGAATGAATATTAAGAAATGCTATGAGAAACACATGATTATGAAACACAATGAGATCTTTAAACTTACCTTTATATCTTGTTTTCTAAATCAATGACTATGATTTATTGTTAATCGGTCAAGTGATCTATTTTTGCAGCGCGGCGCGGCAACGATCGGTGAGGGTGTATCTATAAATGTTACATTCGTTATGTATACTCTTTTTGTTTGCATTATTGGTTGTTCTTGCAAATGATAAATGTTTCGATACATGATTAACAAGTATGATTTGTAGATATACCTTTACTCGATCTTGAAGGTGACAGCAATGAGGAAAGCTTCCCGTTACGCTTCCCGCTATTCCTGAGAACTGGCTGTTACGCTCGTTCGTTTCTTGCCGAGCTTCTTCAGCCATCTCTTGTACCGATAATGTAAGATAACACAATGTGACTTTTTCGCATTTTTTTGTTTTCCACATCTGATGGTTGATAGAATTAATAGAATGTTTATAAAAAAGGAGAGAAATGCAGTTTCGCAATCGCGAAAGATTAGCAGCAGCTGGCTGATGAGTTCGGCGAGGCGTGTCCTTCGCAGGCACGTGAATTATATTCTTTGTGTACGCAAATATACAGAAAAAAATAGAGAAAAAAAGAGATGATAAAAGATAAAAGACAAAGATTGAGGCGAAGAGTAATCAGTGAAGAGACATTAACGCAGCTGTCTTATTGTTGTGGATGGGATGATCAACTCTAGGAGGGGCAATGTGCAGGAGCAATGTGAGGTTGGTCGGTTACCGTGCCGGTTCCTTCGTCAAAGGGTGAATCTGAATCTGGTTATTCAGTAACACACTGTCTCTCGGTCTAAGTTTATTATGAGAGCCGTACCTACCGAGTCGACCTACCGGGTACACTGCAGGTAAAGTAATTCCCACGGCCGGTCTCTAAGAACCTTCCAGTTCCTCTCAACTCGTCCTGTCAACAAAAGAAAAGATCAAAAGTAACCTTTATCCAAGCCCTTGTCGCGAAGTACTTTACGAAAGCCAACCGTTGATTATTCTTAAATTTACATATAACATCCAAATAGCATTATGCGACTGGTTTTTAATTTGATTAAATGAACTTTGAGAGATCCTGCACAAGACTTTTGGATTTTCATAACGTCCTAGTATAAGATAATGTTGTCTCTGTATTATTATTCCACATTTATTATTTAGCTTGTCTTATAATAACATTTATATTCTTATCGTTAAAGTTATTTTTAAAACTGATATACACCCTGGGTATCTTTGTATTCGATAAATTTACTAATTTTTTAAACGTTTTATTAATAGTAAGCAATTTGTTGTATAATTTTTGATAAATCATTTTTGCTAAATGATTAATTTTTTTGCTATATCTTCTTATTTTCTATTTTTTATCAAAAAATACAGATTAGTCTCGGTAGGCCTTATGCATTTGCATTCTATCGTTTATTCCGATATAACAAAGTATTCTCTTTTCCCATCCTTTTTTTTCCTTTAATTCCAGATCTCCACACCTTACAGAGACCGGTCAACTGTAAATGCCCTCTTATTGTTTAGGTACGGATTACTCTGTTTAATATTAATGCAGCCCGCCTCTCGGCACGCGCGATGATTATCCACGCTGTATCCTTAGAATCGTCATCTTGTCGTCGGAAAGTCCTTGCGCTTATTCCTCTCTAGAGATCGAAATTTCTCGTCGAGCTTTCTTTCGTTTAATCGTGAGTCCAGAGGAAATTGAATCGACTTGATTTTAGCGTACGACCTTCGGCGTGCGGTCGAGTCCGCTGAACGCATTTCGGGGACTCCACGTGCACTGAAAGTCGCGCGTTCCAAGATGACGGCTTTAGCGCGCACCTCAATACCTTTTTTTATCCTAAACTTACCTAAGTCCTATCCGAGAATGAATTGTTAACCATTCGCGAGGCAACCTTTGTTCATTCTGTTTCAATTCCTTGCCTCTTTCTTGCCCTTGATGAGCACGAGAAGGGTAAACTTCAAGATCGACATTGAGGAGCCAAAGAAGAATAAAAAATCACGAAGGTGGCAATTAGCAAAAGAAACCTGACGTGATGTAGTGACGTTCGTCGAACACTATGAATTTACTTTTTTTATATTTCTACAGATAATTTTGATATGGCATATTTTTGTATTTTCAGGAAGATTTATTAGATCGTAGTAGAAAACTTCTTGATATTTGGTGTGGTGGTATTTTAATGTATGGTTTCACACAGGTTTACTTGTACTTCTACAGATTTTGGTTTTACATATTGTTAACCATTCCCACGGATTATGGCTTTCACAGACATCTTGCCTGAATGTTTCCACTGATCTTTGATTTCATGATACATTAAATCTAGTTTAAATATGTCTTATAATGCATTATTCCGACGTTTTTAAACTGTATTTTGCTGTTATACAGGATGTTGGAAAATGGTTCAGAATTCAAGATATAGTATTCACTAAGTAGAAATTATTTAATGTGTATTAATGAAAGATTCATGTACGGTTAAAAACAATTTACATTTCATATATTTTAAAACGTCTGACAACAATCTTCTTAAAGTCAATGATTTTGAACCTGAGGAAATAATGATCTATCTTACATACACAATCATTCGATAACAAAAAATAAAGACTTGAGCTCTAAAGAAACATCAAAACTGTCCAACGTTTGAAGATATGGTGGAGAAATATGGTGAGGAAAGGAAACAGAACTGACATAGAGTGGCAAAATATGTTTTTTCCTTTGAGATTAACGATGAGAGGATGAAGGGAGAGAAAAAGAAAGATGGAAAGTGAGAGTATGTGAAAGAGAGAGAGAAGCTGCGGCGCGGCGATGGGAGGTCGGGCATACCGCGCGGCGCGCGTCCCTTTGACTTCGCGAATAAAACCGCTATAAATTATATTCTGTTTCTCTAGGCCTGCTACTTGAAGGCGATCGAGACACGACCGGACTTTGCAGTTGCTTGGAGTAATCTCGGCTGCGTGTTCAATGCGCAAGGAGAAATATGGTTGGCGATACATCATTTTGAAAAGGCGGTTGCTTTGGATCCTAACTTTTTAGATGCGTACATCAACCTTGGAAATGTGTTGAAGGAAGCTAGAATTTTTGACAGGTTTGTTTCTATGTAAATTAACGATTTATCATTCTTTTTATGTCTTTAATACGAGTTGTGTGGTAATTCTAATAGTCAAATCTGTTGAACACATGTCTTGCAAGGTGTTTGCTATTGATTTTCTCGGCGAAACGGAAATTTTCCGTTAGTAGAAGTGTAATCGGTTAAGATGACAGATTGACTATAGAAATTGAGTAAAATTTGTCATTTTGTAATCTAAATCATTTCGTGATTATGAATGTTATGAAACTGTTAGATTGTGACGGTAGATTCTATTTAATACGAATAGCAGACACAGTTGATCTGCTACAATTTTATTAGAATCTAATGGCTAACTACGAGTATAATTGCTAATTTTACTTACTGAAACTGATTAAAAAAGAATTTTTCTCAAATAGTATAGTAGTATAAGTGATATATCAATAGAAATGATTTTATCTAAAAATAAAATGACAATCTTTTCTATGTTTGTACGTTTACTAACATTTAATGTATAAAAATTTGAAAATTAAGCACGACAATTTGGCATAAGTTTAGTAGTAAGTGAAACGTACAATATAAGGTATCGTTCCATCTTATGCCATGTAATCATCTCTAAGTCGATATCTGAGAATTTAAATTCAGATTTGTGAAAAATGATACATGAAGAAATGTCACACGCACAGTGTTGATCAACCAACGTCTTGAAATTGTCATCGTCGTCGGTTTTAAAGTCTGTGCGAGATTAAAAGTGGCTTTAATTGAATCCATTGATATGTCACAGGTAATCAGTGGCGAATTCTAAAGCTACAGTTTCTTTTACTTTAAGCAACTTTGTTTTCTTTTTTGACGCAAGTGTAAAACACAAAGATATATTTTGAGATACTGAAGTTTTTAATTTAAAAAAAGAAAATATTGACTGGCAAAATTATATAAGCGTTACGGATTTAACATTTGTGTTTCATGCGCTTAGAAACAGGCGAATACGGCGCATGAGCTGTCGAGTCAGCACTGAGGATCGATATTTATGTAACATCCTTTTCAAGTTCATCGTCCTCTGCTTTCGAATGAGAATTCGGACAATGCACCGTTTCTCTCTTCGAACACAATTTTTAAGTACAGAACATTTCGCGCGATTAACATTCGTTTGCATTAATTTATAGTGGATTTCAACTATTTTATCCATGTTTCTCATGTATTAAAAATACTTTTAGTTTTAGAGATATAGAGAATAGAAGATCTCTTTATTAGAAATCCATATATCTGCATATTATCACATTTCTTATTTTTAATTTTCACATTTTGCATGTAAATGTGATTGATTGTAAAATTGTTTTCGTAACACATTTATTTCTTATCTTTCTTTTTACATCTAGCTGTTTGCTTATTGATCGTCAAAATTCGTTGTAAGATGGTTAAAGAAATAACAGATTTTGGTGTCTTTTGTAATATTATCCTTTTGTCTACGCGGTCGCCAGTGCCAAATACCACTTAAATACGACTTCCATATTTAAATATATAATGTTAAATTTTGATAGATATATTAAAATATTTCGTTATCACAGTCGAGATTAAAATAAACATAATCGTACAAAATATTTATTTTTGCGCATCTTATTTTTAGCTTTTTTTCTTATTTGTCTATAATAATATATACAAAAATGAATTAAAATAAAAAATAAAAGAAAATAACTAAATAAAAGAACTTATAAAATATAATAGATTGATAATAATAAATTCATTAAATGCATTTAGTCTCGGCTGCGAGGTTTTCTTACGCATAAAGTGGGAGGAATTCGAGGACAACTATCGATTCTAAAAGCGCTCCGCCCCCATTGGAGCCCTTCGCCTCCCCGTTGTGGGAGGATACGCGTGCCCGTTCAGCTTTCGTTCGCTCGCTTCGAGTTAAGCGGCTTTCCTCTGGTTGCTAACATCTCCCGGAGCTGATCCACCTCCCAGGATCCGTACGACGAAGGATCCGTGCTTGTGTAATTCCTGCTTTAACTCCTGCCTAGACATTTACGGATTCTAGGATAAGTAAATTCTAAATCCACGTGGATCCAATGATCTGCGCAGTTCGTGCTTGTGATTTTTATTTCGATTCCTACGCTTAAATATCAGAATCGAAGTACGTACCAGCCATGTACGTATCCAAGGATCCGTACTGATGTATTTTTCGTTTTAACGTGCGCGTTGAGAATATTGGTGTACCCATGGAAACATAAAAAATTTCCGAAAATCTTGTATCTTCTCGTATATTTATAGAAAGCGTTACACAATTCGTGCAACTTAAGAATTGTGCTAGAAACATCTAAAGAGACTGAATCCACGTTTATCGGAAGGATCTGTTTTTATAATCTGCGAATTCAACATTTTGTGTCTTATGAAAATCCAATATTCCGTGAATCCGACGCTTAAAAAACTCCTTTTTTTTGTGCGCACCCTGCATGGTCGTGCTTTCACGAGCTCCCTCCTCCTGAAAATTCTTAGATTCAGGATTCTCTTAGATCCCTGTCTCTAAGGATTTATTCATCTAACGTGCCGCGTTGTCAAAAATTCTTCCTGCGCACTCGGATCCGTGGCCTCTGGGATCCGCGGATCCAAGATAGTCGGGATGGGGAAGGAATGGACTGCCAGTGCGTGGTCGTCTATACGGTGATCTCGCCTTCGACTACTATCGCGCCCGCGCTTCGCGTTCAAATAGAAGATACTATCGCGCGACCCTCCACCTCTGGATGCGTCTCCTGGATCAGGCGTTACGTTAAAAGGTTCATCAGACTCGTCTCTATAGCTCTGGGAGTTGTATTGCCAACTAATTTCTGCACTTACGATCGAATCGATAGAAATAAGGATAATCTTTCCTTTTTATTATAGAGAGAAATCGAAATTATGTAATATTATTTGATCCTTTCATTTAAAGCTAAGCAAAGATAGTCTGAAATCAATGATTGTTTTTTAATTATTAATTTAATTATTACAGAGCTGTAGCTGCATATCTCCGCGCTTTGAATCTCAGTCCTAACAATGCAGTCGTACATGGAAATTTGGCGTGCGTTTATTATGAACAAGGGTGAGTTAATATTTTATTTACAGATATTTGCGATAGATTTAACTTAATCTTAGTAATATAAACATTGACGTTCTTTCGAGAACAAAATAAGTAATTGAAAATTGCGTAATATAGGCTCATTGATCTGGCCATTGATACGTATCGTCGTGCTATTGAATTGCAACCCAATTTTCCTGATGCATACTGCAATTTGGCGAACGCTCTCAAAGAAAAGGGACAAGTGGTCGAAGCGGAAGAATGTTACAATACCGCCCTCCGACTTTGTCCCACACACGCGGACTCTCTTAATAACTTGGTACGGAATTTTATCATTTTAACTGTAAAAGAATATCAGAAGGATAATTAAATTAAGTTTACAAATGAATTGATTTCTTTAGGCCAACATAAAACGCGAGCAAGGCTACATCGAGGAGGCTACTCGCTTGTATCTTAAAGCCCTGGAAGTATTTCCTGAATTTGCGGCTGCTCACAGCAATCTCGCCTCTGTCTTGCAGCAGCAAGGCAAACTGAATGAGGCATTGATGCATTATAAAGAAGCAATTCGTATACAACCGACCTTTGCGGATGCTTACTCGAATATGGGAAATACGCTGAAAGAAATGCAGGATATACAAGGTGCTCTACAGTGCTACACTCGGGCTATTCAAATCAATCCGGCCTTCGCTGACGCTCATTCCAATTTGGCATCGATCCACAAGGATTCCGGCAACATTCCCGAAGCAATTCAATCTTACAGAACAGCACTGAAGTTGAAACCGGATTTCCCAGATGCTTATTGCAACCTGGCACATTGCTTGCAAATAGTATGCGACTGGACTGATTATGAAGCCAGGATGAAGAAATTGGTGTCCATTGTTGCTGAACAGCTAGACAAGAATAGGCTGCCTAGTGTACATCCGCATCATTCCATGCTTTATCCTTTGTCTCATGAGTTCCGGAAAGCTATCGCTGCTCGGCATGCTAACCTTTGCATAGAGAAAGTAAGTCTGTTTATCTAATTCAGTAAATCTTTTTACAGCAATTATACATCCTATTAAGAATAATTAATATTCTATTTTGTTAATTGTTCCATAAATATTATACGTTCCATAAATAACCATAAGTAATAACTTATAAATCTGTACATTGCAGATTCATGTTCTTCACAAACAACCATACAAATATCCGCGTACAATCAGCACGCGATTGAAGATCGGATATGTCTCATCGGATTTCGGCAATCATCCGACCAGCCACTTAATGCAATCAATACCTGGCTTACACGATCGTGAGACAGTCGAGATCTTCTGCTATGCCCTTAGCGCGGATGATGGCACAACTTTTCGTGCGAAGATAGCACGAGAGACCGAACATTTTGTCGATCTTTCTCAGATTCCGTGCAACGGCAAGGCCGCCGACCGCATCAATGGCGATGGCATTCATATTTTGGTAAACATGAACGGCTACACGAAAGGCGCCAGAAATGAGATTTTTGCTTTGCGACCAGCGCCAGTACAAGTCATGTGGCTGGGTTATCCTGGTACCTCCGGCGCAAGTTTCATGGATTATCTCATAACGGACGAGGTCACCTCGCCGTTGGAGCTCGCCAGTCAGTACAGTGAGAAACTCGCTTACATGCCGCACACTTATTTCATCGGCGATCACAAGTACGTAAATTTATATTTTTCATTTATTCATGAATTTTTTAAATAGATGATGAAGTATAAAAATTATAGTTGCATTCTTGTAAAATATTATTTCACGAAAACTGTACGATTTTGGTTGTTTAAAATCAATTAAAACTCTTTATTTCCTCTCAGGCAAATGTTTCCTCATCTGAAAGAACGTTTAATTCTAACGGACAAGTTGAATCATAAGGGCAAAGTAGCTGACAATGTAGCGGTAATCAATGCTACAGATCTGTCTCCGATGATTGAGAATACTCTGATAAAAGAGATTCGTGAGGTAATTGTGCCGGATGCTAAAAAGCAACCTGTCGAGATCTCACTCAAAGTTGCCGAGTTACCGACTACCACCCCGATCGAAACGATGATCGCTTCCGGTCAGTGTCAGATGTCCGTGAACGGCGTCGTTGTGCAAAATGGTATGGCTACCACACAGGTGAACAACAAAACTGCCACAGGGGAGGAGGTGCCTCAAAACATTGTGATCACAACCAGGCAGCAGTACGGCTTGCCGGAAGATGCTGTTGTTTATTGCAACTTTAATCAGTTATACAAGATAGATCCACTCACTCTTCACATGTGGGCGCATGTGAGTAACGACGAAATAATTTCGTGTAATTTTTCGGCAAGTTGAATATCCGTTGAATGACCGTTTAATTTCAGATATTGAAACATGTGCCAAATTCTGTGCTGTGGCTGCTACGTTTTCCGGCGGTTGGCGAACCCAATCTCCAAGCAACGGCGCAACAATTAGGTCTAGCGCCTGGTAGAATCTTATTCAGCAATGTTGCAGCTAAGGAGGAGCACGTAAGACGAGGTCAGTTGGCTGACGTATGTCTAGATACGCCACTCTGCAATGGACACACGACCAGTATGGATGTTTTGTGGACTGGAACGCCGGTGGTTACGCTACCGGGAGAAACTCTAGCTTCTCGTGTCGCAGCTAGTCAATTAAATACTCTTGGCTGTCCCGAATTAGTAGCGCGAACACGGCAGGAATATCAAGATATCGCTATTCGACTGGGTACTGATAGAGAATAGTAAGTATTTCGATATCTGCATGACATTCCTCTTTAGAAAAAATTGTGTAAAGTTTTTTAATGGAATGTAACATAAAAAATTTAACAATATAATAAACTGTACTTTTTTTATTTATCAGCTTAAAAGCAACAAGAGTTAAGGTTTGGAAGGCTCGATCAGAAAGCCCACTATTTAATTGCAAGATGTACGCCATGGGCATGGAGATGCTATATACAAAAATGTGGGAGCGTTACGCACGTGGAGAAAGTCCTGATCACGTTTCAGCTGTCGATAAGAACGACAGTCAAAAGTCATCGAGCATATCTTCTTAAAAACATTTGACAACTTGTGTCACAATTATTTACTCAGCTTCAAGTTTGCGATTAACGATTTCTCTTCCCTGGAAATTTTAGCATTTGCAATCATGATTAATATATCTAATTCCAATAGTCTCGTATAAATTTCGTGTCTCTGCTGACTGTTTTGTACGATAAATTCACAGAGCTTAAACACTAAACGATAGATATTAATATTTACATTTACATAAGATTTCGTACGATACTCGTATCTACTTCTATTCTTTTTTATGATTTTCTTAATGCTACTTGTGCGTTCGATTAAAAATTAAATCAATCGCATTTTGTGAAGAATTGACAAAATTATGAAAGACGATTTAGTTCATACATGTACAAAATTTAAAGAAGAATTGAAAACAGTAGCAATAGAAACTATTGAATATTCTCTTATTTCTCTAGAGAAACAGTATTTCCAATATTTCATTTTTTATTTAAATAAAATATTGGCAGTGGATTTATCGAATTATCAAAAATCATTGAGAAAAACGAATTTAAGATTTTGATACTCTAAACTCGAAGAATTTTATAAACTCTAAGGGAACGCAAAAAATTGAGTATCTCAAAAATTGGTCTTTAAAAGAAGTTAATATATGATTTTTTTTTTCTAATTTACAATTTTATCGCAAGTTGCAGTACTATAAATTGCAATCGAGAATCCACTGTTATACATTTGGCTTATGTTATTGCCATTCGTTGCGTAAATTGACGGATATGAATGTGCTATCGAGATATTTATCCTCGCTTTCTGTAAACAATCCTTAATGCAGAGATATTCTGCGATCTGCTGAAGAATGCAAGGATACTTAACAAAGAATAGAGTTAATAGAATTTCCTATATACTTTACTGTATTCTCTTTCCACTATCGCAAAACGTATAAAGGCTGCAGGCTTTGATCTTCGAAATCTTCGAAATAATTCTAAGGTTTGGAGAGATCCTGAGAGAAAAAAGCTAAAAAGAAAGATCGAGGTAAAATCTTATCTTCAAATTTCAATAAATCAAAAATCAAAGATGCCAAGAATCCAATAATTCAAACAAAGATCCAGAAATCTCTCCAAGTTCAAATACCTTTTCAATAGAGATTCCAAGGAAAAAGTTGTTGAAAATCTTGGAGAATTGGAAGAATTTGGAGAGAAAGACAATGTCAAGAAATGGATTTAAAACACAAATCTTTAGGAATTTTGATAATCGAATGCAGAAGTTGAATATCGAAATAATTTTGCTAGTAATCGGTATCACATATACTTCTATTTTCATAAAATGGTAATGTTTTTTTTTTATATACATATATAAAAGGTTTTAAAAATTATATTCGATATTTTGATGTCTAATGTCAGTACAATCAAGTCTTTATAAGAATAAAGGTGTATACGATACAATCGTTAACCAAGTTATTTCGGTATTCGTTTTTTGGTTGAATGCGTTCTACAATCTCCAGTATCGGGGATCCTCCAAGCGTCCGAAGAACGAGATGTCACTTATCGGCCACGGACAGCATATAACACAACTGTATTATATCAAACGACTAATGATAATGTTCATGTAAATATTAAGGGTAATTGTTAATTATTTACATTAGTCCAATAGCGGATGTTGTGTGACTTGTGGTACTGACGAAATGTGTAGAGAGATTTAAAAAAGAGATTAAAAAAAAGATATCGGACTGTAGCGAACTGATGTATGTGTAGAGAATAAAAAACGATGAACGAAAAGATTCTTCACAGTTTGTGCGTTGACATTGTGGCAGTTGAGGCATTCGTGTCTTTATACTTTACATCAGTAGATGACCTTTAACCGATCTCGAGCTCGTACCTCGAAGGACAGCGAGTACTAAGGGATTAATTGCGCTCTTAATGTAATAATCGCTCAAGTATGACTGTATTATATTTTCAACATGCTCCAGATTTAAATATTCATCGTTGTATTTAATTTAATTAAATAAATATGGGTTATGAGAATTAACACGGCCGGTGAAGTTGATCGCAATTCGAGCTCGCTGAAGGCGGCATTATCGAGGAATGTGCTTCATTGTTCATCGGGTGATTTTACACGCCTATCGCTATCGTCTCAGTAAGCAAATTGTTAGCGGTGTGTTGGCAGTCTGTCAGCAGATTCGAGCGGAATATTGCGGCAGATCGACTGCGTCAAGTTCGCGTACTCGTGTGGGTAGTGGCGTGACGGTGGAAATTTAAAGCGAAATCCGTCATCTCAACGATTTTAATCTTATATAATGTCTTACGATCTGCCATCGTAGCTTATTATTAGAATCTGTTCTATCTTTAGTATTTCATTGACAAAATTTGGGAGGCGACTCCTTTTGCAAAATCCGTTTTACGATTTAGGATATAAAGCATACTTTTTTTTTCAATGAAGCGCGTTTTTTCCCTAAAAATTAGCCTTTTACTGAATTCGAAAGAAGCCTTGTACAACTTCCAAGAGACGTCTTAGAAATGTCTTTAAGAACGTCCTATAAACGTCCATTGGAAGTCTGCCGTGATTTTATATTTAATGAATGTCGTTAGATGACTAATAAAATGCAAGTCCGGGTTAAAGTTATTAACATTTTTTTTTGCAAAGAGAGGCCATGTTGGAATTGGAATTCTTTTTAATACCATCAATCTCGGCTAGGTGACGCGCATGTTGGCTGTACGATCGCGGATCACAATTTCTCTATCATATTTAATAGCGTATCCGCCCACCGTCGACGCTATCGGCGTCGCTCTCGATAGTCGCTATTAAACGTCGGTTATATACGTGGCAGATAAAAACAATACGGGCGTTTAGGTTTCGATTAGGCACGTGACGTGCGCTTATCGCGCATTTGCATGGAACCCGATGAATCGTTTCGCGCCTCGTCACGCGGCAGTATGCGCTCGGACAGCATTGTGATATTTTAAATTTCGTGGGAGACATTTCCGTCGAAAAAATGCCATTATGAGATATTTAAATTAACGATTTCACGACTTGTATTTTTGAGATCTTTGTCTTAAAATATCTCTTTAAAGTATTTCACGACACAGTTTTGTGCGGAAATGCGTTAACGAACACATAATTACAAATTTTAGATTATTAATCGTTGAAATTAAATATAAATAATAAAAATATGATTAAAAAATAAAAATAAAAAAAGTAATAAGTTATTTAAAATCTTTACACATTATATTTTTTAAATTAACAACTTTATATTCTGGAAATTCGAACGCTACTTATGTAAAAGATTCAATTCTTTATGATTGAAAGTGACTGATTATAATATACCGAAAATTGCGTGAATTCTTCTTTGCGCTTTAAAGTAAATCAGTTTTGATATACGTAATAAGAGTAGATCGAGCTATCTAGATCGAACAAAAGTCACTTATATTTACATTAAATGCACGTAGATATAATTCGATTCAGATTTCACGTGACCCACATTTTCAGCAAAAATGGAACGGTCGCAAGATTTTCAACTATTCATTAATTACACAAATTGAAAAAGGAATCTTCGGTATATTTGATTAATCTGTATTAATCTGCGTGGCGACACGCGAGGAAATTAATGTGCGTTTGTATGTGTGAGAAGAAATGATTCATATGATTTCTCGCTTCTGACGTCACGATCCAATATGGCTGGTGATGGAGAGACAGGGATCTTAAACGGCAAATGAAAATGAACTGGAGCGCCGGACAACGGCGTTCCGAAAAACGTCGGGAATTAATTACGCTTTTCCAGGTCGCTCTATATAAACGCGACATGCGCAAGTCCCAATTCTTGCTTTCGGCACAGCAGCGGCACTGCGATCGCGTTTCATGCGGCCCTTAGGCGCAGTATCGATTGCCGCCACCTTGCGAGGGTGAAACTGGGTCGCAAGTACCCTTCCCGCAGGGAGCAGTCGCTCGCTTTCCTTCCTCCCTGTGCACGTCATTTTAACATCATTCTCTCGCTCTTACCAGCTCAATGTTAAATTTCTACCATTGCTCCAATGACATGGCGGCTAATAATAATCTCAGAACAGAATGCATCTTTAATAGTATTTCACATTCGGGGTATTTTTGATATATTTGTTACATTGTTGCTTCACGTTTTTTTATTCCTCGACAATTTTTTTATTTAACATGCTTAAATGAATAAGTAATTATTTATGAATGTCAGGGACTTGTCCTAGATCCTAAATAGATTTCAAGGTGTCTATATATGTATTATATATGTGAATATATATATATATATATGTATATGCGCACACTCGCGCGGCCTATTTACCCCCTTTTCTCTCTGACTTACATGTATATCATTGGTTAGGTCCCCTCTCTTCCATTTTACTTTTCCTTTCTCCCTTTCCGCAGGTACAATAATTTTTAGAAATTAACATTACGCTCAAATTTTGAATTGATGTGCTATTGAAATTGAAAAGTATATAAACTGTGTGCCTCACTCCACGTAGTTAATAAAATATATATATGTTTTCTCAAGAAGAAAATTCCGATTTGCTGCTTCGAGTTACGCCATTGGGTTCATTCTCTATACGTACTCACTTTGTCCCTATTTACATATTCTACTATCCTGCCCGCAGTTTATCCATTCTCCGGAACTTCTTGGTCTTCAGTGTCACGTGGATAGGCTGTTAGATAGCGAGCGTACCGCCTCCCCGCCCGGGGGTAGTTCGCTCGCGTTTGCGTTTCGTGCCTCGGAGGGTTGCCAGCGGGTGGAGGAAGGGGAATCTTTGACATAAATAATCAGTAGTGGAGTACCGCGGTGCTGGTCTGGTCGTCATAGCAACGGCATCGATCGAGGCCTACCAAGAGGTCGAAGCTGAGCTATCCTCCTTTTTTTTTCTTCTTCCCTTACTATCTCACTTTGTAATCCTTCTCTCGCTCTACTCAATCCGTCCGCCGATAGGGTCTTCCGTTTTGCTTTCTTAACAATTCGCCTCAGCCGCTTCCGCTTCCTGTTCGTCTAGGCGTCCGAGGGGACGGCACATGGATTCTATTTTTTATGGTACAGAAATTTCGCACGCGATGAATTATCGCGTTATTAATTATTCACATATGCGATTACTTCAGAAATGTGTGCGCCTATTTACAGAGATGTACGCATATTATCTTTTACACATTTAAAATATTATTGGTATCTATAGAAAATACTATTCTTTTGAAACTAAATAAAAGAGATAAACTAGAGGAGGTTTAAAGAGGGAGAGAAAAGTAGTATTTTCCAATAATATCGGCTTTTTACGTACAATGTAAAAAAAGATAAGAATGTTAGTATAACTTAAAATAATTTAATCTAACAGCTTGCTAAATTGAAATGACGCAAAATGATATCAGTATGTCAACTATAATATATTATGTCTTGCAGATGCTTAATGAAAAGCGGCTTAACGAAAAACGGACTAAATTGAGAATTCAATGTCAAAGAGAATTGTGCTGCAAAAGATTAACGAATATTTCAACTGGAAAGTCTTCTTTGAGGTGTAAAGTGTCTGGAAATATTTCAGAATGAAAACTGGGTCTTGCCTAGTAACCTACTTCACTATATTTTCGAGTACATCGGATCGATATTCCGTTTCATTGAATATGTATATATTTTATACATACATATATATATATATATATATATTAGGGTGGTTCTTATTTATACTACATCAAAAATTAAAAAAAAATTTTTTTGTCTCACCCCTTAAAATGGTTCCATTTTATGAAAAAATAATTCCTATAAAAGTTTATTTCAATCGGATAACGGGAAAGAGTGCCGAAGAGCGTCTAAATAAGAATTAAATCCTTATTTTAGAACATTTAGACGCTCTTCGGCACTCTTTCCCGTTATCCGATTGAAATAAACTTTTATAGGAATTATTTTTTCATAAAATGGAACCATTTTAAGGGGTGAGACAAAAAAAATTTTTTTTAAATTTTCGATGTAGTATAAATAAGAACCACCCTAATATATATATATATATATATATATTATATATATATTTACGTATGTATATCTGTGCATGTAATATCTGGTAATTGTCAAAAAGAAGAAAAATTGTTTCTACAGAGCTAACAGAAACATTTCATCAATATTATATAATTTCTTACTCAACAATATAAATGTAGTATAACACATGTTGTACATAACAGTTACATTGTCGAGTAGGAAATTATAATATTGATGTTACTATTAGTTGGGATTTGCTGGGTACATTTTTGTAGACATTTTAAGATCGATTTACATAAAGTCTTCTCTCTCTCTCTTTCTGTTGCGCGCGCGCGTGCGCAAATGCCGCCAGACGTGGGAAAAGCGCGAAAAGAAAGGAGTCGCGTAATCCGCAGTGAGTCCAATGTTCGTGCACGACGTTCGTGACGAAGCGTTTCAAGGCTGAGCCGTCGTTCCCCTCCTCTCTTTCTTGTCCGCCTCCTCGTCCCAATTCGTCCATCGATCGGCTTCGTCTTTGTCTATCCGCCGTGTAACCCGTCGCATCGCATCGCGCAGCGGCGGATCTATCCCTATCGCATGACTCCGCAGCGTTACGCAACAGCCTGCGCGCCCGCGCGCCAACACGAGCGGCGAGCGCGACGTTGCCGCGCGGCCAAAGAGGCGGAGACGTTGTATATACACCAAGTACATATATTCCGCGTATATACGTACATATGTAGTCCAGGTAGACACGCGCGTATGCTTTGTGACGTAGGGCCTGGATTCGCGACTGAGGTTGTTATAGCGGTCTGGTGTGGAATCTAGGTAAAGGCTCTGAGACTCGACCCGGTTTGAAATCCGCGATCTCGATACTTCCGAATGTGCGAGTACGAAAGCGTACGTGTCTGGCAATCCGATAATTAATGCGGTATAGATCATCGTACGATATTACGCGAATAACTAACGAAATTTGTAACGGGCGGTTAGATAACTAAAAAGTTTTCCAAGAAATTGGTAATCGTAATATGGCAAATCGATGACTTTTGAGATTGACAATTAGTCGGTAGAATGCGAGGTTGCGCCCCCTTCCGCCAAGGGGTTCGTGTATAGGTTAGCACCTTCGTTACGCTTCCCGATGTACTTCCGCATAGCGCTGGGCCATCAAGGAGATCCCGTAAACGCACATGCACCTGCGATCGCAGAAATGCACGCGACGATCGCGTGCCGCCGTTCGCGTTCAGCGAAATAAAAGCTAATCGTTGTCCTACCAGATGGAATAATAATAGGATACACCGGTTGTACAGAAATCGTCAAAATTTAATAAAGTTGTAACGAAGATATAAAGGAAAGAAGAATGTAATGGAAGAAAGACGTGGATATAAAATGAATATAAGAAGAATGAACTCAACAAACACCAATTAGCAATAACATTACACCAATATTATAATTTCCCACTCAACACTAAAGAGCAATATAACACGTGTTGTACGCTTATATTATATAACATTTACATTGTAAAATACGAAATTATAATATTAATGTAATGTTACTGTTAGTGTTTGGGAATGATTTCAAATTTCGATTTTTTTATCATCGCGAGCGTAACATGCGAAGTTGCAAATATGCGATGATTTTTATTTTTCGAAGATGGGAGTGCGATTTGGAATGCGTACACTTATGAAGAGGGATAGGAAGAATGGACGGAGGACTATATAAAAGTAAAAGAATGAAAGGGAAGAGAATCGAGAAGACGAATCTAGCTCCTTCCATCGTAATATTTCTGTGTTCCTTGTTCCCTCTTCCCCACCCTCGCTCATGTGTTTCCTTCGATCTCCTCCTCGACGTCGTCGAAGAAGCGGTCTGACAATGGCTCTTTTTTCCTACGACGTCCGAAGGTCGAAACACGAGACGAGCCGGTATCGAATGGGAGTAACACGAGGCAAAATGGCGAGCCTAACGTTCACGTAACCGAGGCAGGGGAATCCCTCCACGCCTCGGCTAAATCTAGCTCGCGGTTTTTTCTCGAGCGCTCACAAGGTCGATTAATTATGCTCCCATCTTTTTGTAGCGATCGTCGGTCATTACGGAGGTCTTCTCTCTTTCTCGATGCTTCGCGCGTCTAACTCCGCACGCTATTGCGCCATAGGAAGAGATAAGAAGATAAGAAGATTCGTCTCATTAAAAGAATCCTCATTTTGCAACGGATATTCTATCTATGTCCAGAAAGACGGATAAATAAGATGTCATCTCCAACAGATGTGCGTTTCTAATCATACGATTAGATATAGCGGACGAGAATACGAGCATTAGAAAATCGTATCCGTGCTTGCATAACGTTGAACGAGCAACACCAGTTTTGCAACTACAATTCGCAACCGGTTACAGCGATAAAGTGACTGCCGGCGTTTCTTTTTATGCTTTACGCAAAAAAAAACTTGACGCGTAATAGTTACAAATACACAGAACACACAGATAAGAGCGATATGTCAATTATATAATGTCATATGATAAATAATATGTCAATAAATAAATATATACGTGAATAAATTTTTGACGTAATGTTTCAAGTAGCTCTTTGCTTTTAAAAATAAGCGGGAAACTTACTATAATATTTCCTTAACAGTTGTTTTCGTTCCGTTTGTAAAATTGCAAAGTAAATCGAATTGAAGTTAAAAACTTACTAAAATTATCTCTTTTCGGAGATTTTTATTAATGAAATGAATTCGATGCCATCTTGTATAAGCAAATAAAATTGGGAATATTTCACGACTTCGCGTTTAACGAGGACCAAGAACAACAAAGAGCAATGGTAACAGCTGGTACAGCGCGCGTGTGCAGTGGCACAGATCCACACCTCCAATCTTCTCTTCTTTCATCTTCCTCTTTTCATCAACCCCTTTACAAACTGGGCCAACACATCTAAGACCGTAAATTTGTCCATAGAATTTCCGAGTTATTCGCTGATTTTCAAATTATGTTCATCCCGCTTGTTTTGACATTCTAATTCTATCAGATATATTTCTACATCACAAAAAAGTATTTTACAGACTTTTACGATAGGTAATTTTGCAGATTTTTTTGGCATCCGACTAATTTGTGTCTTTTTCAAAGGCTAAATCTAACTAGCATTTTCGATTCAGCATGGATTCTTGCTTTTGAAGCCAAGGACCAATCGCATTAACAACCATCAGTACGGGTTATGTCACCGAGCGTGAGAACTCATCTATGATCGTTCCAGGACCCTGAACGTCCCCTTCTTTCTCGACAAGAGAACCGATCGTAAGAAATCAGTTTTCAGGGAAGGTGAAAATAATTGTAAAACTTAAGAAGCGAGGAAGAAACACGCAGATTGGTATTTCCGTTGTCCGTTTGGTCGAGAGCATGCGCGCAACACGTGTACCTACCCACTCATCTACCTGCTTGGTTACCTGTCTACCGGTTTACCTTGATCCCTTGAATAGGTAGTAGGTGGGTTGTTAAGTACATCTCTCTTACGTAAGTTAGTCCGCATATGCCGGATCAGCGAGAATGGGTGGAGAGAGGAAAAAGAGGGAGGGGAGAGAAAGAGAGGGGGAAGAGGATAGGACGGGCAGAAGAAAGGAAGATAAATAGACAAATAATTGAAAAGAATCAAATGAAGATGAGTTGTTGATAATTTTTCCATTAATGGATTAATTTTTTCTCTTTCTCTTGATTGAAAATAATTTCGAAGGATATATCTATGTTCTCTGAAGAGAAATATTTTTTATGATACTATCATAATTTAAATAATTGTTTGCATTGATAAGAGAATAATTCAGCGTTGAGATCAATTTGTATATCACATTAAGTCTTCAAACTGTATATATCATATTTCATGATTTCATGAATGACATCATTTTACAATTATTTTTGTCATTATTTTTCCTTTTACAAGATTTTTACCTGGACTAAACCGTCCATTGAAATCTGAAAGTTCGCTTCGACGTAAATTTCCTGAGGCAACCTCGTATCGTATCTTTGACGACATTATACGAAGAATCGAGATGAGGAAACACTTAATCGTTTCCATGTATGATGACCAGTAATTTTCCTACATCATGTGCCATGACGCGCGAATCGGTCCGCTTGTACATTCACAATTTCCGGGAAGAGAGGAACGCGAGAACCACTCGGCACGCTTCCCGTAGGAGCGGAGCTTGTTGTCCTTGAGTTGTTCTTGATCCTCCCTCGACAGTTCCTCTAGCAAGAAAGCCTCGTTTCGCAGGGCGTGGTCTAACGATGACCTCAGCGGCCATCTTCGGCCATGGGATCGTTTGGGAATGGTGGGTGAGGGTGAAAGTCGGGGTGGGCTTTTGGGCGAACAGAGGACGAATACCGTAAAGGGTCCGAGGGACGGAAATGGATGAAAAAGAGGATGTCTTGTGCACGCCTCGTATAGGTTTCACTGAAAATGTCGAAGAATTCCCAATTTGTCTCTCCTTTATAAATGATACTCAAAACAAAAAATAATTATTGTCTATATGATTTTTTGAAAAAAAAAAAAAAATTAAGCGCTTATTTTTCTTTTTTAAAAGATATATCGTGAAAAGTATACGAATGAGTCAACTGTTGCCAGTGTAATATTGGCGAACGCGAGGTTGCCGATGACTCGCCTGTGCTTCGAAGACTGCCTAATAATTGATATCGTCGATTACGCAACCTACTAGTCTATGCATGTATATATGTGCGCATATGTATGATAAATTTATACATATACATAGAATATCTGAGGTGATAATCGTATCACCTTTCACAGGTAGAAATCGAATGAGAAAGTTCTTTTCATTCTTCTCATTTTGCGATTTTCTTAATAATTAATTAGAAATTAATAAAGAGTGTTACGAATAAATGTGTATCAATGCGATTCAACGACGAGAGACAATATTATCCATCATTCGCAGTTGCTAGAAGTATGTTCCTCGACATGCGCGTAGTAACCGCAATTGACGTAACACTAGATCGCCTCTTCCTTGCCGCGCATTTCTCACGTGTTCTACACTCGCCAGACTTTTCTACCCAGTTCAATCCGCTCTATCCGCCTACAAGAGATGATACAGTTATTACCAGACACCCTGTATACGCGTGCCTGCCTATGTATTAACGATAAGTCATCCATCAAATCGTATCTACTTATTACTAATCATTCCAACTTCTTACACTCTTTTCCACCCGTTATATTCTATTATTTATATTTTCGCGAAATCAGTGTTTAGCATCAATATTTAGATATATAAAATAATTATGTGAAAAAAGTGAGATTCTATTTAATCTGTTAAAAACAATATATGCATTATATATTGTATATGTACGTAGATATGTAACGCATATATGGTTTTTCATAGATAAAATACAGATTATTGTTTTATATAGCTAAAATACAAATTTTTTTTTCGGATCTTAAATGTATTCTGTGTAGAGAAAGGTACGCTGACTTCAGCTCGAGAAATAACCGTGCTGACTTCAGCGCTAGAGTTCCGTTCATAAACGATGCGTGCTTTTATCCGTCTTAGTTTCTTCAAGGCCTAGCAACCCCCCTTTCGCCTCCTTCTCCTATCCCCACCAATCGGCAGATTCACTACATACTTATATCACGATACCATTTCGCTCGTCTCGCTTCATCATGGCCGCTCATCGTCCTCTCTCTTTCTCTTCCTCATTGCTTCTTTGCATCTTTCATATGTCTCTCCTTCTCTTTCGTGTCGTCTCTGTCCGTTGTCTCCGTTCTTCTCTAGCATCATATGCTCCACCACCACCTCCTCCTCCTACCCCTTGCAATGATCCATGGTCTTTACCGCTGTCTCTTTGCCCCACGAGCCAACTGTTTCGCAATGATGTCATCCGCGCCATTGGCGTCGACTGGATAACATTTTCGAAAATTCCTATGACGGAACCATTTAACATTGCGAATTTTTTTGGCAATTATTGATCCTTGTCCAGATTATGTGTAATGATCGTTAGTGTTATTAAACTTAATATATAAGATGCATGTCAAAATTTTGTAACATAGTATTAGTAGTATTTGGAAAAACAAATTTAAACCTACTGAAATGAAAATGTCGTTAGAAGAAACACATCGCTGAATAATATAGCTCTGAAAAAAATATTTGATTTCTATTCCGAATTGTTATTTGCAGCTGTGAAAATTTGATTTGTTTATTTGTTAATGAAGTTAAAACTCTTTTCTGAAATCAAGTACGGCGCGATGAAGCAAAACGATGCAATATTGGGGCCAACGAGTAAAATTAGATGGTGAGGATTGGAATCTTGGAGTGCAGCATACGATTCGAAATAAAAACGGAAACGCTTAGGTCGTCTATATGAAAGATGGCTGCAATGCAATGCTGTGTGAGAAAATGGCGCTTTAGCATTTGCAAATGGTCGTATATTTCTCTCACGGCAGAAAATAGTTTCTGCCTATATATATATATATATATATATATCTTTTCTATCTTAATTTGTTAACATAAATTAGAATGGAAAATGCTTGTGTGTAATTACCAACATAGGTGACACATTTTTGCATGTTTTTACTAAATTTGCAGATTGTAGCAGATCTTATTGTTATGTTTCCCATTCGTTAATAAGTAGACGCAACGTGATTGAGATTTTATGATGTGCTATAATCGAAATTATGATCTTTGTATACGCGAGCGAAGACATTTTGCTCACTCTTCTATCCCCAATATCAACTCTTTTCTTTCTGTCATAGATCTCATTATGCTTACATCAATCATGTTGCATTACGAGAAAAATGAAGCTCTTTAGAATTTCGTTAACGAAATATATGTCGCGAAGAGTGTTTAATAAGTCTTCATTTTCACGTGCAAATGGACACCATTGCGTTGCGTAACACATCTAGATATTGACCGGAGTATGATTAACACAAGCGTTGTTTGTCCGACATGTAAAGCAACCGTGGACATTGGTTACGGTATATCATTTTCACACAAAACAATTCAGAAATATGTTCTAACGAACATATTTCGAAGAATATTAAGTGAAAAAAGAAGTACAAAAGATGTATGAATAACAAAGTCTATATGTGTTTTGATACTTGTTAATCTCTTATTGGTATCACAATATCAATACTGATTGTATCTTATTAAATTTTTGGTCAATTTGTGAAACACTCTGTCGTATAAATGTATATTTTTAGAAACTAAAATTTTTATTGTAATCGCCAAACAAGTTACTAACTAATTGCTACAATTTATCATTCACGCAACGATTTGTACTTTGACTTCATTAATAATCATATCATGCTGAGAATAATTGGACTTACAATGTTAGTCGTCGATACCATAATTAAGAATTAGATTATCGACTTTAACTCTTGGAAATTTTATCATTTAAATAATAAAATATTATTTTTTTCTTGTAAAATAAGAAAAAAAATATTGGCATGCTTTATAAAAATAATGAAACTACAGAAATTACAATTACATACATGTAGCAATAGAATTGTATTGTAGGCATAAGTATTTTGTACATTTTGTACATTGTCTGTGTGCGTGATTTATCATGTAAGATAACTTACTTATGTTATGTATTTAAGCGAAGCTTCGATCGTCAGACCATAGAATGAAATATTAGTGTTTCTTAATACCAACGTCGAACATTCAAGAACATTTGAAAAAACAAGTGATAAAGATTGAGCTGTGGGATACTTCCCGTTCGTCTGCTACTGAGTCTTTAGTATATTTAGTATATTGTATAAAATTGAAACATATTTCATCAAAATGTTCAGATTAATTAATGTCAAACATGAAATTCCTACATACATGAGCTACAATTAATATACGTGCATATTTGCAATTATTTCCGACTAATGAAATAACGGACTTCGTTAAAATTTTGTGCGGTAATAAATGACTGAATAAATTAAAAAATGTCGACAAGATCTTAAATAAAATCGAACTCTTCTAATGTATAAGTAATATACAGTGGTTCAGAAGTATGTTACAAAATGCAAAATTTTATTTTTTATTTTGATATAATTGAACTGAATACATTATATAAACAAGATAATGATCGCAATAAATTAGAATAAACATATATAATATAGTTTTTAAAACATATTTTAGCTGTAAATAAAAAATGAGTTTTAGTATTATAATAAAAACAAACAATTTACAGTATAAATTTGGAATTGTGTTCCCATATATGAATCGTAAATGTAAAAAGAATAAAGAAAAAATTATGCATGCACACGTGTATTGATTGAAATTTCTCGATCCGATTGCTGTGTAACGGAGAAGAATGACGTGTGTGAAAAAATATGTGGAAAACGTCATGTCGATCTAGTTAGTTTCTTGGCCGGTCGGGAAAAAGAATCCGCGACAGCTGGTATTTGCCGAGTTACGAAAGTAAGCAGCTTTAGAAAGTATAGTACGCGACAAGGAGGTGAACGGCGGTCTAAGCCCAGCATCTCGCACGACTGTAGAGTCCAACAGCGTATTTGGACGTTAACTCCGCATGTAGGCGGAGCTTAAATTAAATTACATGATCTATCGATATTTTTATTCATTCACTATTTTCATTAGTATCGTTGATAATCAGAAATAATTAAAAAGGAAAATCTTTATACAATCAATAATTAAATTTATATAATCAATATATATAAATATCACAAGATACACGTGTGCGCGTTGCACGCGCGCGGATGTCTTTAGAATTATTATTTAAATTTACTATCTGAACACGATATTTTCGTATATTTCTCTTCCTAAAAAAAAAGACACCTTGTAAAAATATGGATGACTAATAGTAATAGTAATATCTTCCACATATGTGCACTTAATGTAATTTGCGAATTCAATTTGTATATCAAAATGGATCGTAGCACTTAAAAATGTGCGAATTAAAATGTTTGAAGATTACTGGTGAGAGAATCGCAATACACATCAAATTGAGAGGAAGCAAAATAGTCGCAGAGGGAAAAATCCATTGAAGTATGGCCGGTACTCGCTCAGTGTTTTCCGTGATCCCAGAGCCTCTTAATATTATTTGTTACAGCTGGGGGAACATGGCTTTCACTGTTGAGCCCGTGCTACATATGAATGTTTTGTATGAAAATGCGAATCCAACAATCTGCAAAATTACGGATCTAAAATTATGTGCGCGCGAGTAGAAGTTGACGAGGTCAACTTTCAAAAATGGAGGATAAGATGTATTGTGTTGTCAATAGAAATTGTAGTAAATCACATGATCTTTAGACTAAAGATCACTCGGGAATCTGTAAAATTTAGAGATAAAAATATTAATGGAGTGAGACGTTCTGTTTTGAACGATCTCAGTCCGAGCCTGAGTTCTCGACATGAGATATATGCCTCAGTTTTATAAGTTGATTAGAGAGTTTGAAGGTCATGAGTGAAGGGATATCATGAATGGTAACCCGCTCCGAGAACCCACATATCCTTTCTTTTATATATATATATATATATATACATATATATATATAATTTTATAATATATAAATTTTCGAATTGGGTTTACCATGTATTTGTTTTGTATTAGGATGGAATCTAGAACTTTTAAGATCCGTGAGTCGCAGAAAATAATGGATAACAATCAAAGAAAATGAGATTTAAATAATAAAGTATCTGAATCTCAAAATATTGCAAATATCTAGTCACCATACAATTTTAAAAATCAGTTTCTCCATTGCACCATTGAGATTCACATACAGGATCAAGAATACCCTTATCGTTTTCATCCTTTCTTTTCTTTTACATAAAAGAACGAAAGAAAACGACGGCAGATTTAGAATCTTAACGATTCAATTTTTACCGCACGCGTCCTAAAAACCGGATACATCATTGTTCGAGGGAGGAAAACTAGTTTTTATTAAATTGAGCTTTGTCGCGGGGCCGATAGGAGAGAGAAAAAGACTGACTGTCGTTTTGCATATAAGCCAAGCCAGTTTCTCACCCCCACTGACCCAGCGACCGAGAGAGTCTGCGCTGTTGTCGCGCAAGGCAAGAGAAGTGGCTGGGATGAGCCTTTCCCGTCCTCCGCTGCTTCCTGCTGCTTTCTTCGATACGTATTCTCTGCAGTCGGCCGCCGTAACAAACGTTAGATCACACACTGGCCCAGCGAGCGAGCCACAGCTACGGCACGATCACGTGACAGCGGCAGTTGCGTCACATAGTTCGGCCCCTCTCGCCGAGTCTCTCTTGTTGAGTCGACCAACGGGTGAGAGGGGGCCGCCATCTTTGTCCACTGAGTAAGCGACTTGAATGTGCGAAAAGAGAAAGAGAGAGAACGAGAGACGGAAAGAGGGACCGCGAACGCACGGCACCAACGATGGACCACCGACATTTTCCGTTTTCTTTCACTCTTTTCCCCCATCTGTTACTTTTCTTCTCTAATCCCTTCCCAATGATGAATATAAAAATTTAAAAATATTAATTTCGAAAACCGCGAAATATATTCTTCATATCTACAACAGAACAAAACAGTAGAGCTTGCGATGCACAAATGTAAAAAAAATGTAGAATACGAAGGGAAGCCAAATATTAATTCGCGGACTACAAGGATTCGTAAAATGAGAACTTCACGAAACTCACAAAGCATAAGATTTAAAAACTTATAATATATTATATTATAATATATATAATATATATATTTAAGATTTGTAAAACTGAGTAATTCGAATTCGGTCGGTGATCCGCGGGATGAGAGAACCGACGAGCTCATTAATAGCTTTCACCTTTCTCGCAACACAGTTCCGGGAATTCGCCAAACAGAATGCACAAACATCAATCGCTAGATCTCTATTCACTGCACTGGTTACATTAGTCTTCGAGCGGAAATACTCGATGATGCTAGGCTTGCGCGGGAATAGAGATGGAAAGAGGGGAAAAAAGAAAGAACGAGTCCAAAGGTTGCGGTAAATAGGTCAAGCAGTCGCAGTCAATGGGTCGCGTATTTTTTTTTTCTCTTGAAAGTCTCGCTCTCGTAAACAGAGGGAAGAGGGAGGCAAGTATGATGAGAAATTTCTCTCTCTCTCTCTCTCGTTGTAAACTTTTTTCCCCTTTTTTTCTCTCATTCTTGAGAAAGCAGAATTTTTTTCAGCGATTGACAGACGTACCTATATCGTCTTGATACTCACACAGGGAAAAAACCAAATCCAAAAATATGTACGATGTCAAAGCGAGTAATCAGCACGATTCAAGCCAGCACGAGTCTTGCTTCCGGTCACGCCACGCACGCAGAAATCGTGATTCGTGCAACATCGCTCGTATAGGCGGCGCCCGTGGTTTCTGTTGGTTCCTCTTCTTTTAAAATGGACGTTTGTATCTTTGTAACACAATATTACCTTTTTTCCCCGACTTCCCATAATCCCCTTTCTCTGAATTACTTTTATTTAGAGATTTTTCTTAATGAATATCGTAACAGTTTCTTCATAAACCCGAATGAACTTGATTATTTGAAAATGACTGATATTAATTGAAATCCTCTTGAGACAAGCGGGCAAGTATGTCCGATCTATAGATCTTGCCCGTTATTATTAACGAAACAGATTAGCATCTGGAAACCATTCTCGGGTATACAGATTCAATCTTGATTAAATAGGTTCTACTGGATTTTTCGGTTCCTCGGACTCTTCCAGCGAAGAATCCAGAAAAAGCTTTTATCCGCTTTTTCTTTTGAGTCTTCAAAAAAATAGATTTTGGAAAACTCAAAAGAAAAACTGTTCAAATACTCTTCCGTTTTCGCGAATGGATAAAACGACAGGCGGATCGATCGCACGGCGAAATGGCCATTCGAAAACGTTAGGCGCCGGACAAACTCGACCGAGACTGACGCGCGAAACACAACCGAGTCCAAGAACGAGCTACGACGAACGAGAATGCGCCCGAGCGCGTAACCCGTACCGCACTCTCAGTCTTCGCCCCACCATTCACCACGATCGGCCGCATCCGGCGATGACGATGGCGCGCACTCGCAACGAGCACAATCGCTTGCTGCCATTGGTTGGACGCCGTTGCTACTTGGGTCGCGATTGGCTGACATGCGTACACATATACACACACATGCACGCTCCGCGCGCGAAACGTTGCACACTTGGCGGCTTGCCCGCCTCCCTTTTCCCGTCCCTCTTCACTCCCTCTTCGCGAACCTGACACACGCGCATCGATATAGGAGAGCGCGAGCGTGCGCACATTTTGCACGCGCGCGTAATATTTCCATCGTCAGCGACCTATGTATGGACGGTGTGTGTATCGTTGCCGTGCGTACGTAGAGGTAGATTCACTCTCGCCAGCACGATTCTACGACAACAGCCGAACAGGAACTGCTGGCGGTGCGCGCGAGAACCCGCTACTTATGCCACGGGTGGGAAGAAACAGCGGAATGTGCCGTACGGTTTCGTTTTAGGACTCGAACCGCCGCGAATCGCTGCGGCCACGTTGCAGTGCGGTTCGAGCCAAAAGATTGATTTGGTTATGTAAAACCTGCACCGCGCTATAGACAAAATTAGATGATATATCTGTATCTCTGTGCAGGATTTTTAAATTCAAGACCAGACATTTTTATCTTTGCAATTTTTCTGTACCTTTGCTTTTTTAGTAAAATATATTCGATTTATAATAAGACCATTAATATATCGTTATACACGTAATGCCATGGATTTATCAACATTTATCATGTGTTCGAGTTCATTAATATAAAATACAAAGTTGATCTTTCCAAATTCCTAATTGCCGTAAAAAAAAAAAAAATATAAATATATATATATATTTTACACACGGTATATCATCGCATTACTTTTTCCATGCAAAATCTAATATATTCTTTTTATTTTTAATTTATACATATCTTTATATACAATATAATTAATGTTTATCCATTACATTAATATCTCTCTTTCCCTTTCTTTCTGTGACTATAATAGAAAATAAACATTTTTGCATGTTTATTTATACCAACGGTATAATAATATAATTTGTAATTTGATTTCAGTAATGTATTCACCTTTTCACACATTGATTTGAAACGAAAAGAAGATAAAAATTCACAGGTTTTGTTTTTTTCTTTCCATCCCTATCTGCCCTTCAATTTGCCGCGAAACGCTCGCGATCATTTAGTGGTAGAGGCGGTGGCCGAACCTTTGACCCATTTTTCTATCGATCTTGCCTGGTTCTGCATCTAGGGCGTCTCGACGGCCGCGGCCCTGGCTGTCGAGATTTCCGCCACTCCCTGAATACGGAGTCCTCGTGCTGTTCTCTATTGTATCTAAGTTTAGGAATATCTGAATCTTTGATATTGTGTACCTATATAACCAATCAATCAAAAAATGACTTCAATGTGGATAACGTTTGTAATAATTAAAAAGACATAGGACTATCACTCCTGTGATAAAAAATTAATGATTAATAATATTAATATGTAGATGTATCGTTAGACATACGTAGTATTTTTATCTACATTTTGAAACAAAATTTATTTTTTAATAACTTATATAAATTTAGTTTAAATGTAAAATTCAAAATATAAAACTTAGCTATATCAAAGATATATTGTTGACGAAAATATATAATATGGTGAAAATGTGTACATCGAAAGTGTCATTTGTGATGTGAGATTCTTTAACTGTGCCTTGCGAAATATTTGGTGACATTTCTTCATGATTAGCCGCGTTCCCATTATGTGCTTTGTCGAAGAGAGAGAAATGCTTCATTATCATCATATTACATAACGCTTGATGATTGCTGAATGAGCATTGGGACCAGCAATAATTAACGATTCATTGATTAAATGATTAAACAAAGACTATGTAAATCGAAAGCACTGTTTATCCTTATACCACCATTGAATTTCGAACTTAATTATTTCTATGTTAGCTTAGACAATAGATTAACTGACACAATTGTGTAATCGAATTAAGTTACTTAGGATATATCAACCTAAATTCAAAATGGAAAAAATATCTTCTTCTAAATACATTTTATTATAGTCACAGAAAGAGAGGGAAAGAGAGATATTAATGTAATGGATAAACATTAATTATATATATAAAGATATGTATCTATATTTATCTAGTTGTGTATGTGTATATGTGTACACGCATATATGCGTGTGTGAAAGCTACATGCCGAATATGTAATTTATTATCTTTGTGTGTGTGTGCAAAATTATGCACAATCTGCGAAAAACTAGATAATTTTACATCTGAGTGATGAAGACTTAACAGAATCGGATGCTAGATGTAACGATAGCGAGATAGTTGAAAGGGTTAAGGCGATCTGGTAGCATTCAGCCGCTTCGCGGCATCGTACGATCGGGTGGTTGGCGGGGAAAGGAGAAAGAGCTAGCCTGATCCGTAAAACGTCGGGACTCTGCTCGCCATCCGTCCTATTTCTACACTCGGGAAAGTTCGTGTACCGGGTCGATCGTGCACGAAGCGACAGAGAGATATAAGTAGGTCGCTCGTAGCCGCACGTGTCGTCCTTGACTCACATAGAGTGGCGCGCAGGCGCTCGCTGTTGCCGCATTGCTGGTCGCTAGGGCTCTTTGTCGTCTCTGCGCGTCGTTGCGCGCGCGCGTGTGTATGTGTGCGCTTGGATTGGATACTTATATGCGCGTATGTATGTGCCGCGCGCTCGTCGCGGATGGGAGCTTCCCGTTGCTCGATAGATGCGCGTGCGCATATACATGTGCGTATGTATGTGTACACACACGTACACACGCCCCACTCCACCCCATTCCATATATATAGGGTGTCTTAAAAGAATGTGTTGCGCGGTGAAAGTTCTCTTTTTTTTTTAGTTATCCTCCCTTCGGAAAATTTGAGCATAGTGCCATCGGAACTTCTCAAAAAATTTTTTTTCAAACATTTGTACAATAAATCTTATTAAAATCTGTCTTTTCATTTTAATTATCTCGCGTAGCTTCCGTGCATGTACACGAATGATAATTGAAAGAGATAAAAAAAGAGAGGTTATCAGAGGAGAGTTTTATTTCCTCTTCCTCACAAGACAGTAGATGCGATATACCGAGTCATGCGTAACGCAATGCGTCGCGCCGTAACAAAATTATACTTGTTCGATTTTCCTTCTCATGTTCTGCCACATTTGTAACTTATAAACTATTAGTTGCCCGGCATTATTATGGAAAAGTTAACAATAATAGTGTCTATAGGATAGATTTAGATACACGACCTTTGCATTCTACCGCATTCTACAGTCGCGAGACTTCGCGACGACAATTTACTATCGTTGTCAAGGACATTCTCGCATCACGAAGACCTCAGTACGGAGAATCGACGGTAGCTTGGCTTGGCTTTGGCATCGTAGCGTGAGTATTGATCGCAGCGGAAACTCAAAGGGGAGGCCACCACGTTGGACTATTCGAACCCCAATTGGATCACCCTACCTCATGTGGCAGGCAACCGGAGGAGAATAGGAGCGAGAACAGCCTATTTTTCAATATATTTCAATCAGGAATGAGATGTTTATATGTACATATAATGAGATATAGAATGTTGAAAATGAGATTAGAGTAAAAAGTGACACTCTATATTTATAATATATATAATAAAACACTATAAAATAAATCTAAAGTATATAAGTTTCACACACACATAAAATTTGTAAGTAATCTAACAATAAATACTGACAGCCATAATCCAAATAATAATAATAACAACATATAATTATGTTAAATAACTGAGGTTGAGAACGTATTGTTGTGTGTAATTACACTTGAATGTTCAGCCGCCGCTATGATATAGTCGGCATGTAACATTTGATTAGGCAAAAGAGTTATACAATCAGCCTTGACGACCATGAATTTCAGTGTTTATAGCATTCATTCGCTACATCAAACAAGTATGCATAGATACCGTGGAAACTTAATAAATCAGACATCGACTTCTTTCATTAATTATTAATTATTGTTTGGAATAATTAAAACTTAGAAGATACTAAAAAATAACTTATTCAATACAATCTATACTGATTGTATATAACAGTAAATAAAATTGAGAAATTATATATGTATATAAGATGAAAAACCTCAGAGCGATAAAGCTATATAATATCGGGATAAAATTGATACGAAATAGCAAAGTAAAAATAAGTTAGTGATAGAAAGCAGCAGTATATCAAGTATCGAAGCTACACTGAATTAGAAAGATAGCTATGTTTTTGAAGAATATTTTTTGATGCGTGAAAGATACAGCACAATAAAAATAATTAGCATATTAGCACTAATTATACGACGCATATATTCCACGATTTAATCTCTTCAATTCTCTATTCAATTACTCAGAGTTCTCCTTAATATTTTCTCATATCCTTGGCGCCACACTTCAACGACCGTTCTCTTGTCTTTAAGTTGTGTATTATACAAATCAACGTCCATGTATTATTTTCACGACTTAGTTATGGAAAATAAGGATAAAAATTAATTGCGGGATTTTATTTGTTAATTTGTTAACAAATATATATGCTAAAAAGAACGGGGAGGAAAAAATTAGTAAACATACGTACTCGAATACGCATGCCAGCGTTTTTCTTTTTTCGTTTATCAAAATCGTCCTATATTTTGTCTTTTCAAAATTGCATCGTTACGATTTCATACTTCGGCACGCGGTTACTCGTACGGCGAACGTTCCTTAGATAAGCACTTTCTTATCTGCACACATGCTTACGTAAGCAACACTCGCGCAAACTCTCACACGGATCCGCCCCGTTCCTCTCCGCTGTCACTTATCTTTTCCTTTTCCTCGTATTCTTTCTTCCCTTATCAGCTTTCGCGATTCTTTCGGAGTGTTATAATCGGAATGCCCAACTCGCGTCATGATTTTGTAATATAGGGTGTTCTTGAATTTTACAACGGACTCTCGTTTATGGATTCTTTTTCATCGATTTGGTCGAATTTTTTTCCGAAGTTATACATGTTGCGCGTGTATTGAGTGGTGACATCTTAAAAAATTTAAATATCCTTAAATAGAGATGTTTATAATCAAATTCAGATTATTAATGATATATGAGATGCAAGTCATCGTTGACGAATGATGATTCACGATCATTTCGTTAATATTTCACCTTCTGCATTTTGCTCTTACACAACAGATAAAAAATTAAAAGAAATATAATGTGCACATGATCGCGCGCGTGTATATTATAGATTTTTAATATTATATAGAAGAGATATTATGTAACATTTCTCACAAGCCAAATTTAGCGAATGCGAATTGATTACTTTCCAAGATAAATGAAACTAGTTTGTTTTACTTTAATGTTTTATTAGACTTATGAAAATAGGCAACTTCCGCGCTTATGCGTCGTACAACGTACATACCACGTGTTTTACCCTCGCGTGACTGAGATACTGGAAGCACGTGGCCTCTCACTTTGTTAAATCGGATATGAATACGAAAGAAATAAATGAAGGCAATGTAAAACGGGAACAAAAGAGAATAATGAAGAAAGTTAAAAGGTAAAAAAAGTTAAGGTAAAAAAAAAGAAAAAGCGGCGGATAAAAAATGATGAGAAAAGGACGGAAGAAAAGAGATAGAATAAATAGAAGAGAAGAGGGTAAGTAGAGAAAGATGATGAGTAGATGATAGAGTGAGGGAGAGTGATCGATGGAAATAAAGGTCGATGGGATTGGGACAAGGAGAGAGGAATGAAGGGAATTGGAACTGAAAGTGACAAAAAGGGGGAAGGGAAATAGAAGAGTTGTAGGGGGAATGAACGAACAAAGCAAGTAATGGAAAGAGACATGTCTAAGCTATCACGAAGAGGTCAGAAAGGAGGGAAGGGAGAGAGAGAGGAAGAAAGAAGGAAGGAGTGACAGTGAGAAGAAAATGGAACGGGAAAAGCTTTTGGTGGGGTCGATAGTTGGCCGAGTTGCTGAGAGTGCCGGTTGTGTAACAAAGAAGTGAGACGAGTAACGAGAATCCCTAGGGTGCATTTGTTCTTCAAGGCGATAACTTCTTTTTCGCACGTTAAATCGATTATCATCAAGTATAATAATTAAGTAATGTAAAATGTATGTACACAAAATGTATGTACGAAAAGCCAGTCAGTATAAATTAACAAACTTTTAGATTTGGAATAAGTTATTTAGCATCTCATATGTCAGATTATGTATTTAACGACCAGAAATATGCAGAGGATTGTAATAATCTCGTAAACATATAACAAGATTGCTTCACGATATTTGATTATAATGACATCAATTATCATTCGATAGCGTGTACGTAATTATCGCGTGACTGTGATGTTCTGAGACTGAAAATGAACAACGCTCGATAAATCGTTATAACGAATAATTTTTTTGTGGCGTAATTGAGCAATTATATTTACTTAATTTCAGGCTTTCGATTATACTTCAACTTTTTGAAAATCCGTCCCTAATATCAAATGTTGAGTAATACAGTAATATTTAAAAATGTGCATTGTATGCGGTCTCACAAATTTTTCACTAATTGTTGGCACAAATGACCAACCAGTTGCACTTGACTTTTCTGATGCAAGATAAATAGGTCCGGCTGGTTCCTATTAATAGTGGGTCATTTACGTGACTTTACTATGAGCGGCCGAAGTGCACTCGCGTACTGTGTCAAGAATTTCTCACGTCATAAATTATCCATAAGTGCGGTGCCAATCGCGAACGTCAAGATGAAAACTCGTCAAACTCCGTAAGATGATGAGATTTCATTTACCATGATAACAGAGATAAAAACATGATCCGTTGAGCCTGAATGTTTTTTAAACTTTTGTTAATATTTATAATCTATCTATAATATCAACATGACATAGATAAACTTGTCCTATTAAAAATCTGTGAAGTTTTTGAAATAAGTGGGTGTACAAAAGAATGGGAGGAAAGAGAATCGAATAAAATTCGATGTAAAGGGCATCGACCTTTCGACACGTGTCCCACACCACATGTTACATTCGATAAACCAAACAGTCTCAGCTTTTCTAAGTTTATCAACGATTTTACTATTAAAAACTTAAGTATTATTATAGCGCTGAGCATTATCCATATTCTCAAAACTGAGAAATTCATCTGAAAGTAATAGTACCCATTTAATCAAAAAGCTATCTGTTACCGATGTGTCGTACGGTTTATTATTTATTGCCATAAATCTTTCTTTATGTCTGACAGTTTATCCTGGATTTTGTTTGTCCTTGCTCCATCGAGGTGCACGAAGACTGTAACGAACCTGAAGTATTGATCAAACGGTATTCTAGCTTCGCGTCTATATGCTGCGTCACGACACAATGAGAATAGAATTGCAGGTGAAACACGTGGATTGTAAATTACGAAAATCCCTTTATCCGTGTTTGCAAATCTGACAATTTGATTTACAAACATATTATCGGAACATTACGAAATAAAACATCGATCTCTATTTTTAAGTTGTTACTATAATGTGCTATAATTATTCTAGATCTTTAACCATTGAAGACAGGGAGAAACAGTGATAAAAGAGTAGTAGGTATTAATTCAATACTGAACTCTGACCTATTTAGCAGTAGTCCGAAACTCGAAATCGGCAGTAGAACTTTCCCTGGTAGGCAGATTTCAAATATTTTTGCATTCCTAGTCCTAACGACAAAAATAATTCTCTAGATCAAAACATCAATTCAATGATACGGGTTATTTATTCGTATTATATCTTATTATTAGAAGAAATGTGTTACAATTTCAAGTATTTACAGCGTATTCTAAAACACAATGCTCTATCGGAATTATATGTTACAACTGAAATTAAGTGAGATGTTTAATGAGATGTAAGTACATATTATTTATATGCTGTCTGAATTTTGAATAAAATAACAGTATTTATATAGACATTTGTAATAAGGTTTTGCAGCACTTATTGAAAATAAAACAGAAATGTTTTTTAAATAGTTTTTCTTTTAACATCTTCTTTAGCATAACGACCACAATGTATTCAAGGTTTCGTTAATGACGAAATTTTTGCTCTATCTTCCGTTAAAACTAGATCACACGTATCTTTTGGTAAATGTGTCAACTGCCTAGAAGCGGGATCAATACTTACGCCCTGGTTTTGCCTCCCCCATCGTCCTCCCTCGCCCACAATCCACAGATCTGCACCCCCTTATCCCCTCTTCCTCATTGTGTTATTCTCCTTCTCTTATAAAGTGGCTTGTTTTAGAGCGGTTGCTCTTATCTTCTTGTTTGGTGCTTATCATTAAACAGCGTTTGCTATTGTTGAATGTTCACAATCGCGTTGGTTTGCGATAGAAGGAATCTGGAGAAGAGAAGATTCGGTGGAATTGATCTCACAATTCAACGAGAATGACAAAAATGTATGATACAAAGAAAATACATATTTAAATAACTCAAGTAATAGAAATATATCTTATACGATCGGACTTCACTTATTATTATACATATATTTAAATACTTGCTACTATTACATTTTGTATCCACACACCGTACACACGTATCACATGTATGTATGTAGATACAAAAGTACTCGTCTTCCAAAGAATATCTTCTTTGGGACAATTTGATGTTACACAAGAAAATATTATTACAAAATATCTCTTGACCAGTATATATTGTTTATATATCGAATAAGACTTTCTAACAACATTTTCTTCCTCCTTTATTGTATCCCAAAAGATGGATATATAAGAAAAATCCACCATCCACCGTGAATGTATAAATATCAAATATTTAATATTTTTTCTGAAGAACGAATGTTCTTTTTCGTGATGATTCAGAGAATACAATTGCCTTAAGAAATGAAATGAAATATTCTATGCCCGATATCTTGAATACGATTCGTCAATGTTTGCCAAAAAAACGATGAATTAATTGCAAGCACGTAATCAGTGTCGCGCAATTCATGCAGACCGCTATTTCCTAATTTGTCTCGCGTGTATTGAAATAGGTCGCTTCTAATTTGTATGCACATAGCTATTGCAGCAGAACACTAAATGTCTTGAGAGAAATAGCATAAATTCGCGAGAAGACGCTCGACCGCTCGTATGTTACGTGTTCGCGTGCATAATTTCATAACCAACGTTATTTCGCAAAGTGAGAGACAAGCATGAGTTTTCACTTTTTAGTGTTGCTGATTTAAAAATGATATTCACAGACATTCTTTGAAAGAGAACATATATATATGTGTGTGTGTGTGTGTAATATGTACATATATTTATAAGTGAGCTATTTTTATTTATTAAAAACAATTCTGAAAAAAAAATATATATAGAGAGAGAGGGGGGAGGGAGAGAGGAAAACGACTCTGAGTCGTCGCGTCAACATAAGATAATTTTAATTAATTAAAATTTTTTCAATTTTCTTATATATTGATAGACATGAGTCTCTCTTAATATAAGATTTTCAAGAATATAAAAATATTTGTATATTAATGAATAGGGAAAGCGACCTAAATTGTAGATTGATATTTGTAGGTATAACAAATCGAAAGTAACCCGGATTATAGAAATAAATGTAATAGAGAGAAGTGAATCTTCAATAGCGAGGTCGGATCGATGAGGAACGCTTGACCCAATGACCTGGAACTGCGCATGCTATATAGTTTACAAAGTGCGACCTGGATCGATGTAGGCGCGTTAGAAATTTGATTAGAATTGAATTTCTTTTACGTGTACTGAAATATCAGCGTTAACTTTTTCTCTATTAGCTCTGCTTGCCACCGAAAACAACAAATATAATTATCGTTTAGATCATTATACCGTAGAGCATTTCTCATGAATACATTTTACCAAACTGTTATATGGTAGTTTAATTCTTCTCTAAACATTGCCTCTCTGTCTGTTCTCTATCTGTTACCATACATGCGCAGTACTACGTATTCGTACATCAGTTTTTAAGTGACAACCGAGTTGTCACACTCACACATCTCGTTCGTCCACTTTTACTCGCGAGTAAACGGAAGAATCCCAAAACAGGTCGATGACCTGATGCATGACTTTCGATCTTACTTTACTCGATCAACCTGTCAATCTTAAATCACTTTTCTATCAGTGTGAGATATAGAATCACTGTAACTTCATTATAGGCACTTTGATAATTCTTATTTTGTAATGAAATTGGACAGAATAAAATTAATTAAAAACACAACTTTATAAACGTTATTTTATTAGCGTGATGTGTAAAAAAAATATTTTTGAACTCCTTCTTTAATCTGTTTCACTTTGTCCATTCATTCCAAAATAACAGCTATTTAGTTTCGGTAATTTTTTTTTATTGTTCAGAAAATATAAAATATAATGTTATAAAAATAACTCTTAATATTCAAGCGAATGCATATTTCCAGAAATTAATTTGCCGAGCGATTCTCGTAACATTATTCATGTAACATGCATTATCACGTATTACACATGCGAGTCTCTTTCAGCTTGGAATGACATAACTTTTGACTAATTGCAAATTTAGTCATGCGTATGCGTATTTCGTGTATAGGTCGATTTTCAGCGCGCGACCGAATATATGTATGAATCGATTTTAATATAAATTATCCGATTGATCGTGTTCGGTTTCTAAGTAGAAATAGTATAGTAGTAAATCGGCTGCCATATCCTCGATGATTAGTCCTTCGATTACGTAAGAGTTGTTGAACACTCACAGGAACGTAAGAGCGGAGGTCGCGAAGCGGTTGCCACATTTGAAAGTGACGGCAGCCTTTTCTACAAAACGTCTTTCAATTCGACGAGTCTGTTTATCATTGCCAATTCGATTTATATATTATGTCTGTAAAAAGAACTGCGATTATATTTCATAAAAATATAATCGTTTCATAAATCGACATAAACAACAACGGTTACTATAATATTTTTATCACTCAAAAATTTTTTTCAATTTATCAGAATACTACTTTTTGCTTCATTGTATTTTTTTTGATGGAAATATATTTCTGGTGAATATTATATATTCACATTACACTTTTATATAACTTTTATAATTGGTTCTATCTCTCTCTCTCTCTCTCTCTCTCACACACACACACACACACATACACACATTATAGAATTTGACTTATAAAGTTTGAATTTTGTGACAATTTCATAACAGCATATATTGATCCATATATAAAATCGTAACACATATAGACTAAGCATGAGACAAAACTTATTTAAGTTTAAATTTTGAAGTATATTTTTACGATAAAGACCTTTACCTTGAGAGAACAGAAAGGAAGTGGTATTTAAATTTTAATTAATCACATTATTATATGTGATAATGTCAAGTACTTGCCAGGTCAATTTAATTCGTTTGTATGAATGAAGAATAAACAATATTAATAGATTCAGAGACGGAGGGAGAAAAAATTGACAACATTAAAATGATGAATTCATAAAAAGGGGAAATATAATATTTGCAATTAAGTAATGTTACAAGGTTATTATTCCACGCTATTAATTAAAGATTAACTCTTCTCTCTTTCTCTCTCTGTCTTCTTCAGATTAGAAAATACCATAATTTGCGAGAGAAAATATAAAAAATTACACAATGCTGCGCAATACGCGCGATACCTGGTTTTCACGTACATCGGCAATCTTTTGAAGGCGCGCACCATTCGTTCGAAAGTTTGGTGAGGGGATAGAGCTAGGCAAAAGGGACTGGAGGAGAGAAGCCAGGTCGACGACCTCCGCACGTGGAGCTGCTCAGAAGTAGGCCACACCGTGACATCACGCAAATGGCAAAATGGCCGCTATCGTCGAGAAAACCGGCACAATTTCATAGGAACGCTCTACGACGTTGCGCGTCTGCTCTTCGGAATAGGCACGCTGTGTTGGCGCGCGCGGTGCTCGTTGCGCGGTCGCGCATGCGTCGCGCGCGTTGCGTTTAGCGCCGTCCGCGAAGCGAGCGCGGAGAGTTGTTACTCGCGGGAACCTGGTGGCGCGCGCTGCATTGCCGCGCACAATCCGATATCTAGCACTCGTCGTGAGTCTCTCGTCTCAATATGGCGGTTTATGACGATTTACCGATTGACACCTCTATGTCTCTGCATTTTATGCGAGACAATTCTTTCATGGTTATGCTCTTGCGCAGAGCTGATGATGGATCGAGGCGAGCGAGTGGAGTTAGAGCGCCCTCGACCTAATTCTACTTAGCTTAATCGGCAGTTAACTTTTCAAGCAACATCCGTACTATTTTCTCAACGCGAATAGAATCGTTAAGTTTTATTCTTTGACACGTAGAAAGGAAAATTAGTTTTTAGGAATTATGTAGTTCAAAATTTTGTTGTATGAAATTTTCAGTTAAACTTAAATTGATTGAGATTACCGGAATTTGTATTGTTCACCCAGAAAAGCGGCAAATCTAAGTGCAAATTGTCAATCAAGTTGATGGCAAGACAGTTAAATAAATGCAAATTTTTTTTTAGGTTTATTTATTCTTTTGCTCTCCATGTATGAAAAGTTGCGTGTTTATCTCGCATATTATGAACTGAAATTTATTTCGTTCAAGTGTAAACGAGAATAAATGCATTTTACTACTCATTCGATACTATATTACTATATCGTTATTTTTCGTAATTTTCTTTCGCGAAGCGTATAAGAACGATTTGAACGAATATTCGTATTGATCAATATTAGTGCGTCGTTGAGCTGACTGTACATATATGTATACGTGGAAAAATTGTTAAATTTATCCATTTATTTGATCAGTACGCCATTGATCTATCATTAATTAAGACGTCCATCATTTCGAACATAACCTAACAAACACCAATTAACATTACACCAATATTATAATTTCCCACTCAATATAAGTGTAATATAACATAATATATATAACATTATATATAACAGTTACATTGTTGAATAGAAAATTATAATATTGATGTAATGTTGCTGTTTGCTGGAAAGTGATCAAAATAAATAGGGTCTTGACAAATTAAACTTTGCATGTGTTGCTTTGCGAGCATATGACATACGATAAAAAGTACTATATTGTAATATATTGTACTTTTCAAAAATTAAATTGATTAGAAACTAATTTCAAGTCTCATCTAAGACTTCAAATTGATGGCTATCTTTTCGCATGTATCGTTTACAGACCATGTCAGACTGTCATGTAGAGACAACGGTGTGTAGCGCATGGAAAATCGCGTTTCTTTATTCGATGCGCGTGCATTGTTGTGATATGTATACGCTTGAGTCCCACGGGACTGCAGGACTGCAGTCTGCCGAACAAACTCGACAAACATTATATCTCTGCGAAAGTCTCGACGCATCACCAAAATACGTGTACTGCAGCGTTTGCAACCTAATTACCATGACATACATGCGTCTGATCCTCTTAAATATTTATACGTAATTTCGTAATTTGTGAAAAGCATTTTTAATTTATACATATGACTACCATGATTAAACTGAAAATACGAGTTACACATACATGCGTGCGCGCGAGACACACTCGCACATGAAAATTTTTGCGAATATCTATTTTGACCATTAAAATACATTATAGTCTTTCTTGCGTGTTGTAAATGTCGTTTGATAGACCAGATTGTCCTGGTTATCGAAAAGAGTGGCAGGTGAACCATAACAGGTAGCGGAAGTATATGTTGCTGTTGAAACCGACTGTAATTACGCGTAACGATAGCGCTTATGTAATGCATATTTAAGTCGGCGTCGGTAGCGATGTTGCGAGAATGCAAAGGAAATAGTGTTGTTTTCTGTTATTGTATGATTTTTCAGTACGAACGGCATTGAGATTGCATAATGCCTTTTGTATTTTTTAAAACGCAAAATAGGAATGTAATAACTATACGATATATAAACATTGCAATAATATAGTTTATCGACGTAAAATTAAGTGAGAAATAATTTATTGTTAATTTCGTTATTTATATCAAAATCACCAATGGTTTTTATTTAAACACTTTATGAAAAACATGTTATAGTAGAATTAGAGAGGACCCTAGAGAGCGGTTACGGTTTCTAGACTTTTGGTGAGAGCGATACGTCATATGTCCACGATATGTGGATTTTGAACTACGTAATCATATGTTTACGAACTTTTCAGTAGGTAACGTACTATGTTCACGAAAGTTTTCAGTCGGTAAAACGTTATGTCCATGAAACTATTCAGTGGGTAACATTGGTGAAATGCAATTATTTGCTAGGTATGATAGGAGTCTACTTTATCGATTTAATTTATTTACCTATTGAGTCAATAATACACGCGATTTATCGGAATATATTAAAATATATATAATCAGATTGGATTATTTAAACATACATATAACCAGAAAGGATGATTACAATAAATTTAACATCATTTAACTTTAACTGTATAATACATATTATACAACAAAATGCATTAAGATTTGTGATTTTATTTTAAATTTTAGGTATAATATAACATAACATTCGGGTAAAAACAGGGTAAAATCAATTGCAGATATTCACAACCACCCCCACTGATTCTTACCAGCGGTTCTCTTTTTATTGTATAAATGTTTCTAAATTTGTACTTAATAATTTTATACTAAAAAATATAATAATTATACAATATAAAAGAATTTTGTATAATAATTTTATTATACAAAACACATATATTCCAATATATTTAGATATGTGTGTACGTATATGCAGAGAGAAGAATGAGAGACGCCATGACCCGCTTTTAGGTGATCCCTGAAAGTGATACGCCCTCTATGGACATAAAAAATGTGGACATGAACTACGAAGCCAATGTCCACGAATGTTCTCAGTGGGTACATAAAATGTGCACAATTTCTGGTTGTGTTCCGTGCTATATACACGAAATACTGATTCAAATTTTGTAACACACAAGCTTTTATGTATTTGTATGTATAGTCCATGTTTTTTATGTCCACAGAGGGCGTATCGCTGCGGACCATGGCGTCTGTCATTCTTCTCTCTAGTAGGTATTTCGATACATGGATCTAAAGAAGATATGGATGGAGTCTAAAGTGTGTATACGGGCAAGGGGGCTGTGAAATTTGCGGTAAGGGGAATGCATAGTGCTGTCTCTTTCTGTAGGTAACCTTCGTATGTTTCCGTCGCATATCCGATGATTCCCGAAAGATTATATATCCCATATTAGCTAACTCTTGAATACGTCAATTTTACTTTATATAAAGCGTCTACAAGGAGTTATGATATATAAACTATACAAGACGCAATGCGCAGTTCGGATATCTTCGGTTACATTCGTTACAAAGCCGAAGGTTACCTACAGAAAGAGACAGCACTATGCATTCCCCTTACCGCAAATTTCACAGTCCCCTTGCTATAGACTCCATCCATATCTTTTTAGATCCATGTTTCGATATTTTGTTCGATTGTACATTTTTGGCTGGCTTAGGAACTAAATAGCCACATTTTTACATTTACCGCACCGGTTCGACTGCGTTCGACTGTTCCAGTAGCATACATACAACAAAAAATCAAGCGTTTCCGTATTTAACTTAAGACTTTGCTTGTTCAACGAAAAATCTATGTTGAAAAATGTTAAAATATTTCAAGGAAATATCGGAACTGGCAGTTCATTGTTCAAGCGAAGTTACTGCGCCGAGCAAAGTCACCGGCACAGTTCATTACCACTGTGTGTCGTAGAATGAGGATCTCTAGATTGCTCTTCGTACGCAATTATCTATTTCAAAATTAATTAATTCTTTTATTTAGTGATACGTGCGGGTAACGAACTGATCAATGCTTAATCAAGCGGATAGTTTAAAATATGAGAAACACATTTTGTGTTTGTTGAAAATAAAAATAAAGCGTTTGAAAGAATAAAATCGTTCTCTTATAAAATTACTGTTTTGTATTTAACTTATATCACTTTGCTTGTTCACGAAAAATCTATGTTGAAAAATGTTAAAATATTTCGAGGAAATATTGGAACTGGCAGCCTTGATGTTTGTTTTCGTCGAGGTACGACACACATTGTTCAAGAAGTTACTGCGCCGAGCAAAGTCACCGGCACAGTTCATTACCATTCTGTGTGTCGTAGAATGAGGATCTCTAGATTGCTCTTCGTGTAAGATACGCAATTATCTATTTCAAAATTAATTAATTCTTTTATTTAGTGATACGTGCGGGTAACGAACTAATCAATGCTTAATCAAGCGGATAGTTTAAAATATGAGAAACACATTTTGTGTTTGTTGAAAATATTAATAAATAATGAGAGTGAGTTGAAAGAATAAAATCGTTCTCTTATAAAATTACTGTTTTGTATTTAACATATATCACTTTGCTCGTTCACGAAAAATCTATGATGAAAAATGTTAAAATATTTCGAGAAAATATCGGAACTGGCGGCCTTGATGTTTGTTTTTGTCGAGGTACGACACGCATTGTTCAAGAAGTTACTGCGCCGAGCAAAGTCACCGGCACAGTTCATTACCATTCTGTGTGTCGTAGAATGAGGATCTCTAGATTGCTCTTCGTGTAAGATACGCAATTATCTATTTCAAAATTAATTAATTCTTTTATTTAGTGATACGTGCGGGTAACGAACTAATCAATGCTTAATCAAGCGGATAGTTTAAAATATGAGAAACACATTTTGTGTTTGTTGAAAATATTAATAAATAATGAGAGTGAGTTGAAAGAATAAAATCGTTCTCTTATAAAATTACTGTTTTGTATTTAACATATATCACTTTGCTCGTTCACGAAAAATCTATGATGAAAAATGTTAAAATATTTCGAGAAAATATCGGAACTGGCGGCCTTGATGTTTGTTTTTGTCGAGGTACGACACGCATTGTTCAAGAAGTTACTGCGCCGAGCAAAGTCACCGGCACAGTTCATTACCATTCTGTGTGTCGTAGAATGAGGATCTCTAGATTGCTCTTCGTGTAAGATACGCAATTATCTATTTCAAAATTAATTAATTCTTTTATTTAGTGATACGTGCGGGTAACGAACTAATCAATGCTTAATCAAGCGGATAGTTTAAAATATGAGAAACACATTTTGTGTTTGTTGAAAATATTAATAAATAATGAGAGTGAGTTGAAAGAATAAAATCGTTCTCTTATAAAATTACTGTTTTGTATTTAACATATATCACTTTGCTCGTTCACGAAAAATCTATGATGAAAAATGTTAAAATATTTCGAGAAAATATCGGAACTGGCGGCCTTGATGTTTGTTTTTATCGAGGTACGACACGCATTGTTCAAGAAGTTACTGCGCCGAGCAAAGTCACCGGCACAGTTCATTACCGTTCTGTGTGTCGTAGAATGAGGATCTCTAGATTGCTTTTCGTGTAAGATACGCAATTATCTATTTCAAAATTAATTAATTCTTTTATTATTAGTGATACGTGCGGGTAACGAACTGATCAATGCTTAATCAAGCGGATAGTTTAAAATATGAGAAACACATTTTGTGTTTGTTGAAAATATTAATAAATAATGAGAGTGAGTTGAAAGAATAAAATCGTTCTCTTATAAAATTACTGTTTTGTATTTAACTTATATCACTTTGCTTGTTCACGAAAAATCTATGTTGAAAAATGTTAAAATATTTCGAGGAAATATCGGAACTGGCGGCCTTGATGTTTGTTTTCGTCGAGGTACGACACGCATTGTTCAAGCGAGGTTACCGCGCCAAGCAAAGTCACCGGCAGACAGTTCATTACCGTTCTGTGTGTCGAAGCGTTAGGATCTCTCGATCGCTTTTCGCGTAATATACACAATTAATTATATTTTAAATTAATTATTACACATTAATTAATTCTTATTTTTAATAATTCGTGCAGGTATCGGAGTGATAAATACTTGATCAAGTCATGTAATATTCGTGACGGCACTTGAATACAGGTAGTAATACTTGAAAACAGATACAGTAAAAAAACCCGTGTGTCACATTATTTTTTTTAGATGTGATCAACTAACACGAAATATTTCTTCCACTCTACAATCTATAAGCAATGAGTAGTTATCGGGTAGAAGCAGGTGTATTCCACACTGGATAATATTATACTTATGACGTTAAAATTGACACAAGGTAAGTAATAACAAATATAAGTTAAAGATATAAGAGATATTTATAAGTAGAAATTGATTTTTCAACAACTTGCATGAGCTATCTTGTATCATATGTTAAAATTTCATTAGAATATCCGTCCATTTAATATCGATAGAAAGTTTCGCGCGATCACAATTACTATAATTAACAATAATCAGCAAGCAATTATTGTAAGTGCAACAAACGAACTCGAGAGAAGTAAGAACCTTGAGAGACATCGGACTTTACAACCCGATATGGTATTACTCAGCTGTTGTGTATCGTACTTGTAAGTTAATTATTTTCAAATTATTTTTTATTTTAATTAGCAGTGATAGATCTGTGAATGCTAATTGGTATAACGTCTCATTTATTGCCATGAAGTGGCAATTTGAAAATGGCTTAGAGTAAATATATAAATTATAAGAAATTTAACTTTCTTGCATAGCTTCCCCTCTAGGCATAAATAAAAAGAGATTAGAAGAAGAAATTAGATAATATTTTATTATATCAAAATTAATTTACTTAAAAAAAGACAGACTGACAGTTATTAATTTATTCCTATAATGCATCAATTTTATTCTAATTTTCGTAGTTTATCTATTCATATTTATATATCGACAACTTTATAATTTTATATCATCTGATATAAAGTAAAGTACTTCCCTCCTACGGGTACTCGGCGTGGTGGGAGGGCGCAGTATCCCTCAGAAGTTTTTACCAAGCAAAACTCTTGTTTCGCTGGAATAAAAATCCAAAAACGGAGAAGCTAACGTACCCTCGTCATTACATTAATTATAGAAAAAGATATTTCGTATAATTTATAGAAATAGAGATTCAAATTAGTGAAAAGAAAATTAAATTGAAACGGTCTAACCGCCGTCGTCCCACCATGTGCCGCCGTTCCACGCGCCGGCGCGGTGCTCCGCGCGCTACGCACCGGCGCGCTGCGTACCGGTGCGCCACGCATGTGCGTACAAAGGTCACGACCGCGACGCTATCATTCTCACACACGAAGCGGCAGGTATCGGAGCGCATCGCTCCGTGTGAAATGTTAATACACCGAAAAATATATCGCAATAGAAGTTCACGATGATACCACAGGTGATCAAAAGGTGAATTGTGCTCTATTAATCGTCGGATTATCCGTCTACGCGACTGATTGACCCTCATTACTTGCGAACGCGTCGAGATGTTGGCAGTTTGTCGCGAAGCGGTTTGTATCTCGCGCGTTTAAAGACTAAAATGAGGAGAGAGTCGGAGAATTAAATTAATTATTTCGATTAAAAATTAATTATTTGCAATTTAATAATAAATTTACTAACGATGATTATTCCTTGAAGAATAATTAAATTTGAATGCGTGGCGTTTCGGATTCTTCGGTTAATTCGGAAATAATTTGGCCATCGCTTTTGTATCGATAGTACGGAATAATACGCGAATGGAATCGCGCGATTTTTATGACGAAGTATGCGGATCACGAGTGATTTAAGTAACGGAATACAGTGATGTGCCGACTGTTTAATTGTACTTGTTTTTCGTAATTTATACTCGAATTATACAGCAAGCGTACTTTGAATATATTTTCAAATGGTTTTCTCGTTAATTGATTAATTAGAATTAGTTGAGTCGAGTCACGTTGTTTCTACGCAAATGATATGAATATTGACGTAACGTTTGAATCTCTCGGCGAATTTGAGTAACGGAAGAACAACATAATACATTGCTTTATTTCAAAATTTTAACACAGTATCACGAATGCATTGTCATCATATGAAAATTAATTCGCTTTTAATCGCGTGTTGAATCGTGGCGGTTAATTATATTTACAATGCACCAATTCTAATTTTCATACTCATTTATTCGATATTTATATATCGATAACTTGATTTTATACCTGCAAAGTAAAGTACTTCCCTCCCACGGGTACGACCTCGGCGCGGTGGGAGGGCCCAGTACCCGGAGGTTTTTACCCAAGCAAAACTCTTGTTTTGCTTGGATAAAAATCCAAAGACGGGGAAGCTAACGTACCCTCGTCGTCGATATAACTGAATAAACGAACCGCAGCCGGTTCGTCGCGTTTGTTTCGGGAGTGCCGTTCCAGTAATCGGACTAAAGGACTTGAACTTAACTAAATAAGATTTTCACGTGAACTTTGTCGGGAGTGCCGTATAATATCGCGCGAAAAACTTTTACTGATTAGTCCGCGCGCGATCTATAGTTTATTCGCGTTTTCGCGAGTGTCCTGTGCAACAAGAAATGACGTTCTGAGAGGAGGAGGAGGTCTAGGAAAGACATCGGGTGCCAGCGGAGCAACCTTCGAGTGAGTACCATTTTTGTATTAATAGTAAAATTAATAATTCTTTCCACTTATTTGTATTATTTTGTCTCGAGCTAGAAAAAATTAAAGAACGAAAACTTATCTAATATTTTATTGAAGTCTATTTTTGAAAAGATTTCATTTTTAGAAAATAGATAATTATTGGTAAAGTTAATTGTTAAAAAGTTAAAAGCAAATTTGCGCCCTGTAAGAATTATCTTTTAAAATGTTAATCGTTTTGAGCGTTTATTTAATTTGAATCTTTTGTTTGTGTTACAGTATCATGTGGAGAGGAGGCGGAGGTCTGGGAGAGACATCGGGCCTCGGCGGAGCAACTTGGGGTGAGTATCATCCTTCCCTATGTCAAATTAATAGTTCTTGTTCATTTATTTGGAAAATTAATGTTTCATGTCTTAAATTAAAAATAATTAGAGAAAGAAAAGTTATCTAAAATTTTATTAAAGTTTATCCTTGTAAAAATCTTTTTTTGGAAAATAGATAATTACACTAGTTATTAATCTAATTATGAAAGACGAATTAACCGCGCGTATGAATTATCTTTTGAAACGTTGCCGTCACTATAAGCGCCTCTTTAATTTGAATATTTCACTTGTGTGTTGCAGAATCATCGTAGCTACGTGGCTGATAAACTCCGCCCGTTGCGCATCGGTCGGTGAGTCAAAAATTTTTTTACTGAGGCTATGAATCTACGACGAATAAAAAATAAAGCAGAAGTATCTCGATACATGTCATATTACGATAATAAGTTATAGTATAAAATATTAAATCTCGTAGATTCGTTGCCTTAAAATGGATGGGCTAAAAATAATTACGGAAATATTTAATCTTGGTTTATCAATGATTCTACATCGTGCGACTGTGCTCGAGGAAATACTCGCACACTTCGCACACACGGAGCTCGCAAAGAGCTCATCATTCTTAATCGATGAACTGCCGTGTTCTGTAATTAAAATAGTTTTGTAAATAAATTTTAAATTAAATAAATATATAACAAAACATTTTATTTCGCGAATTTAAATTAGCAAAGTACGTAAGAGATTACATTTTTCAAGTTTTTTTAAAATCAATTCGATTTATTATTCTAATAAATATTTTAAAAATTAAAATTATTTAGAATTATAATAAATATTTTAAAAATACAGAGAAAAACAAAAAGTAAAGTATATAACAATGCTTTTACAGTTAAAATAAAAATAATTTTTTTTAAATATAAATTTTTATTTAAATTAATGTAGTTAATTAAGTTAATTTTTTTATAAATAAAATACTCGCGATTAATTTTTTGAATTATTTTTTTATTATTTTTCTTGAGTAGGAGGAAAAATAAAGAAAGATATTAGGTAGGTGCAATAAAAAAAGAAATGTCAATAGATAGAGAAAAATTATGAACCTATTAGTTAGGATGTGTTTTCTTTTATATTTATACCTATCTGTTCCTTCCCACATATTTAGCCAAGATTAAATATTGTATAAATCGATGCAAAATAGATCTATAGATTTTCATTACTTATAAATACAAGTGTGAATTTAAAAAGTTAGAATATTTTGGTTTTATTGAGTAATTTATTTTATAGATAACGCTATAATAATTATTAATTACTAAAATTTATTTTAACAAGAAGATATCGATCTTACTCTAATTTTTTTTAACCTATCCATATATTTTTAATTGAGAAATTGGCTTTTTACTGGATAAAGTCATGTAATATGACGTGAGATTTAAATGTTTCGAAAACTCTTTATATTGTTATAAAGTTTATCACCGTAAAACTATAAGAAAAATATATCTTAATAATTGAACATTTTAGTAGAACGAAAATATGAGAAATTATATGTAATTGTGATTCGAAAAATGAACGTCGTTAACTTGCTGCCGAAATGACCTGGCTATCGGGGGAAATCCGGAAGATCTGGGATTTATTCCTTTCTGCAACAGGGCCTTTGACATTCAACGGGTGTCCTGTTGAAAATCGAGGACCCTGTTGCAGAATGAGAGTTAATCCTTGGTTTTTGTATATCTCGGATCCCTGCAAGCAGTGATTTTGGCACAAGTACGCGACGTCTTCACGAAGAATATTAACTTAAAATAATAAAAATAAAAAATAAAAATACCAAAAATATTTAATTTTTGAAATACAATATATATTATATTAAAATAATTTTAACAAATACGAAGTATAAAGAGATATCTTATCAGTTGTTATAAAAGAAAATCAATCGATTCTCATAATATTCTCATAATATAGGAAATTTATTATCCCTTTTGGATCTCACGTTATTTATTTGAATCATATTTGCATGCTTTTGTAATAAAACTCGGCAACAAATCGTTCGAATCGAAAATACGCATATGGGCCTTAGATTTCATCGAATGACGCGTCTAGTAATTTTCATTAATTTTTAAATTAAATTTTGTTATTTATATCATAAAAATTATATTCCATATAGTTAAATATAAAGTTCAGATAATACTTACAATCAAATTTTTTCGAATAAAAAATTACACTGTCCACGTATAGATTTTTTCGAACTCAAAATTTTGTTTCTAGTCTATTTTATAATATTTACTGGATATACGTAAAAGCAAGTTAAAAATAAATGTAAAATTTATATTTTATATATAATAGAATTATTGTTGTTTTTAACTGTCAACTTGGTACTTAATTGATTTAATTAATGGCCCCTTCGCGACGCGTTCGTGTTTCGCGCATCATACAAAAGCGTGAAATTTTACGCTTATTGCCAACATGATTGTTATTCAAAAGGTTCTCTGCTGATGATTTCTGGCTTTATGAAGAAACCAGAATATAATAGGAAGGAACAACGAAAGGTAAGACCAATCGGCCAGAAGAAAAAGACGAAGAAGGAT